>JAOXOE010000702.1:3036286-3062808 GCA_028565055.1 Phoeniculus purpureus
AGATCATCCAGTCCAATCCCCCTGCCACAGCAGGGTCACCTAGACCAAGTCACACAGGAACACATCCAGGTGGGTTTAGGATGCTTCATAGTTTTCTAGCCTAGATTTGGTGTGCAAGGGATTTATTTTTTTAGAGGAAGGGAATACATGATGTTTAAGTTTGTTTGCCACATGAGGCTTCGATTTTCTCCTGTTACAAATAACAGTGGCTGTGAGTAAATAGATACTAGAGTGTTTTAAGCTTTTTAAAAAAGTTTTCCCACTTGGGTTCTTTATTTCATTTATTAGGACATCTCTTAGGTTCTTGTGAGACCACATGTGGACTATTGTGTACAGTTCTGGGCCTCTCAGCTCAAGAAGGACACAGAGCTGCTGGAGGGACACACTTGTTCTCTGGACCCCAGTCTTGGTGCACTAGGGCTCCCAAATTGCCCACTCTAGGGTGTTTGTATCTGGATTGCATGATGCTGCCCAGGGGGGTTGTGGAGTCTCCTTCACTGGAGACATTTAAATCCTGCCTGGATGTGTTCCTGAGTGACTTGGTCTAGGTGATCCTGCTGTGGCAGGGGGATTGGACTAGATGATCTCTTGAGATCACTTCCAGTCCCTAATGATTCTATGACTCTATGCTACCACTTCTGGGCAGCACATGATTCAGAGCAGTGGCAAGCTGCTCGGAAGCCTGAAAGCCAGTCCTGTGACACCACAGACTCTCAGCCCTCCCTTTTCCTTTCTGACTACCACCTTTCTCATGCACTTTTGCTTTCAGTGGACTTGTCAATGAAAGGCTTCTGCAGAAAAGATAATTCTGGGTAAACCACCTCGGAGCGGAGAGGTTTGAGGAATGTGTGAATGCCTGCAAACCGATTTCCTGGGTTTCTCTGAATAATGGGCTATAAGTCAGTACAGGTGGAGCATCCAAGCCACTTTCTCCTGGATAAAGTGAGAATAAAATCAAGGAGACTAATGGAACATAAAACACTCACTTATACTCCTGAGAGCGGTCTGTGGCTCTTTCCCTCGCTCAAGTTCATGCAGATATACGTTACGTGATGTGACCTGTGCTTTGTGGGGCACAGCACTCGCTGTCCTGTGCAAGCCAGGAAGCTAGAAGGGAAGAGCATGCTCTCAGTCATGTATTAACAAGCTGTCAGCTCGTCTTTGCACACTTAATTAAGCAAGACGGGGAGCAAGAGCAACGCAGTCTGGAAGGCTCAGCACGCTGCGCGGTGCTTGGATGTACGTTCCCTGTGCTCTGTTCTTCGGCTGATAAAGACTGGACTGATTAATGACGGCAAAAACAGTAACACGAGCAGGCGTTGGGACTGAAAATGTGTTATCTAATCTGAAATTAAAATTCTGACTTGATTTTTTTCCCTCTGGAAAAAAACCAACGGAGTTTCGCTAACACTGTCTTTTTTCAGACTTCTTTGGGCCAGCTGAGACCCCTGAACTGTTTTGCACTGCAGAGACCTTTTCTGAAACGTTTTGTAGTCACAGTTCAGCCTGGGATGGAAAGAGATGGATCACAGAATCACAGAACATCAGGGATTGGAAGGGACCTCTAAAGATCATCTGGTCCAGTCCCCCTGCCACAGCAGGATCCCCTAGACCAAGTCGCACAGGATTAATGCACCTTGACTATTTACTGGTGGAAGCCTTAGGAAATTGCAGATTTGGACTATCAGGGGGAGGAGCAAAAGAATTTTTGATCTTCTACTCTTGTGTGTTTTATTCTACTCTATTTGACAGAACACAGCAACCTGAGATATTCTTTAAAGAATTCTACAATTGCTTCTCGTTCCTTTGTGGCTTTTATTTTTGGCAGCACCAGAATTAAGCAAAGAGCCCACACTGTGGCTGGAAATACTCAACAATTCTAATTACTGTTCCTCACGGTGTGACAAAATCAGCTCACTAAACTCTCCAAAATTACACAGAACCAAAAAAATAACAGTGAAATCCACGCAGTTTTTTTTCCGAGTCGCATCTGTTAATATGACGGCTTTAAAATAGTCAGAAGTGCCATCTGCTGCTGCTTGCAAGAATCCCACACTCTCTCTCACCCCTGGGTAAAAGAGACTTGTGATGAAGCACCGGCATCTGTGTTTCTAGCAAAACAATAAACTCATACCTCTCCAGCTCATAGCAAAGTTAAGTGCAGCCCACCGGTCAGATTCTCCTCTGTTAGGATGCATGAGGCTTATGAGGAGTGGCTGAGGGAGCTGGGTCTCTTTAGCGTTGAGAAATGAAGGCTGAGGGGTGACCTCATTAATGCCTATAAATATGTGAAGGGTGGCTGTCAGGAGGATGGAGCCAGGCTCTGCTCAGGGGCATCTAGGATGAGGGGCAATGGGTGTGAGCTGGAACATAGGTGGTTCCACATCAATATGAGAAGGAACTTCTTCCCAGTGAGGGTGATGGAGCTCTGGAAGGGGCTGCCCAGCGGGGTTGTGGAGTCTCCTTCTCTGGAGACACTTCAAACCTCCCTTGGATGTGTTCCTACGAGACTTGGTCTGGGTGATCCTGCTGTGGCAGACGGTTTGGACTGGATGATCTTTTGAGGTCCCTTCCAATCCCTGATGTTCTGTGATTCTTTCTTTCTTGAACATTTATTACTAGCTTTTCTTAAGCCTGTAGTAAGCTCTTGTCCTAAATTTACAACCATAAACTCAAAATGTGTCTCTAGGAAGGAAAATCACTTACCAGACAAGTCTAGGGGAAAATGCAGCCATCCAGCTAAATTATTTCAATCAGATGCCCATGGAATTAATCTGGCAGTGATTAAGTGAGTAAGAGCAGCGAGTACCTAAGCACAGCTGCTCGGCTTCTCTATTGCTGCTGCTTCTGGTTTATTCATGGTAATTCTTCCACCTGCTGCCATCTCATCTGTGATCTTACAGGAATCGCTTCTAAGAGCAGAGCCACAAAACCCTGGCATTACTGGCAGATGAAATGGTCGCCTACATACTCTCCAGTAATAACCCAGTTGGGAGAGGGCTTTCCTGCTGGATCTTTTCCAGTTTCAAGAGACAGACTGGTTAGCGCTGTTGGCTGAACCATACCCACTGATACTCATATTCCCTTCTCTGCAGTGAGTAGTTCCCTACTGGAAAATAAACCTTTTCAGTGCCACAGACGGTGACAGCTTCTGTCACTTTTACTTAGCCCCAGTCAGGAGGACGACTGACTTTAAAGGTTCGGTGTAGGTGTGAGTGCCCACCAGCAACCTCTTGCTGTTTTACTAGCAGGTGAATTGATTTTATCGCTGAAAAGCAGAACACATGTTCTGCTGAACATACGGAAACATCTTCTTTGTCGCCTGTGCACCCTAAGATGAAATAGTTTGTCAACAAAGGACTACGTGTAGCACAAGTGAGTCAACTGGTCTCATGAAGCAACAGTATTGCTACTGGGATTAAGCTCAGAAAGGACTTTGAGAAGGAAATTTTCAGCTCAGTGAAGATGAAAAAGCAGCTGTTAACTGTCACATGTGTCTGGTAAGTGAACACTGTGGTCCTTGGCTGCTCCTTCACAGGCAAAGCAAAACTAAGGTCAGAGAAAAGAAGGAACTGAGCAATGCTGGGAGCCAAAAAGAGGAACGCAGTGAGACTGAACTTCGGGTGCATCAAGCAGATGCACCTAAGGAAGAGTTCTTTCAAAACTTATGAGATTCAGCGTTGATGTGGCAGACACAAAAGAGCAGTAGAACTCATAAAAGATAACAGATGAGGTCTGCATCAGGAAATTGTTGAGCCAGACAAAAGGAAACCTGCCAGCGTGGGTTTTGTGTTGCGTGTGTAGGCAGAAACCATGTTAGACTCCACTACTGTGGTGGAACCCACCTGGAACATCATATCTGACTTTAAGGTAAGGTGGTGTTAGAAATAACAAGATATACCTACCAGAAGGGTAGAGTGAAGTTGAAGAAGCTCCATCAGAGCAGGAACTCTCAACTGCATTTACATGAGTAACACTCTGAAACGTTATCCACTTGTGTGAAGTTGGAAAAGTCACTAGTTAAACCCCTGTCATTTCCATAGGTCTCTCCATCTTATAGTTTTGAGCACTCTGCATGGGCTCCTGTGCTGTGCTGGCCTTGGCTGGATGTCAGGTGTCCACCAAGCCACTTTATTGTTCTCCCTTCTCAACTGGACAAGGGAGAGAAAATGTGAGATTGAAGTAAGGACAGGGAGATCACTCAGCAGTTACCATCATGGGCCAAACAGACTTGTCTCAGGGAAATTAATTTATTGCCAGTTAACAAAGGGGTAGGACAGTGATAAATAACATCGAATCTAAAAACTTCTCCCCTGTGCTTCACTTCCCATTTCTATACCCATGAGTGGTGCAGATAGATGAGAAATGGAGGTTGTCATCGATCCACAGAATGTTAGGGATTGGAAGGGACCTCAAAAGATCATCTAGTCCAATCTCCCTGCCAGAGCAGGATCACCTAAAGCTCTTGATCCTTACAGCTCAACTCTTCCCCTGCTTCATTGTGGGGTCTCAACCACAGGAGATAGCCTTCCACGAACTTTTCCAGATGGGTCCTTCCTACATGCTGTAGTTTTTCACTAACTGCTTCAGCATGGGTCCTGTCTTTAGGATCAAGTCTTTTCAGAATGGTTTGTTCCTACATGTGTAAAAAGTCTTGTCAAAAAACTTGCTCCAGCATAGGCTTCTCTCCATGGGGTAACTCTAAAGGGGCTGCCAAGGGAAGATGAGGGCCTACAAAAGCTTTCACTCAGCCTTGGCAAGCGGCAGATTCACATTGGAGCTGACTGCAGGCCACTCCAGCATCTACCCTGCTACCTAAACCAAAGACACCTCTTCTTGGCAATGTGACCTGGATAACGTGGGAGGAATGTGAGTCTGTGACCAGAACACCCAAAAGTCTCTTCTCTGAGAGGATGCTTGCCCAAGCTCTGGTGATGAACAAGAGCAAATTAACAATAGCAAAATTTGGTTAAGATTATGATCACCTAAATTAAGCAGTATCCAGAGCATGACCAAGACACTTCAGATGAAAGGAGTCATCTTGAGAAGGCATAAAACTGACTGCAAAATATATGATGAGACTCAGACCTAGGACTGAGAAGAGGGTAGCAGACAGCAGTAAGCCAGAGTTTGACACCAACAGAACAACCACTGTCTCCACCAGACACTGTAGGATACCAGCTCCTGACTTGTAGATGGGCAACACGGGGGAAGCACATGGAGACCCACTCTTAGTATTTGTTACCAGCTCATGGTTCAGTGGGCTGTGTGAATCAGAAGGGATACACATGAAGCTGGAGCACCCACACCTTTCACTGGGGGTGTGCAAGATGGGGAACTTGCCAGGAGAAGTGATTAGAGAATCACAGAAGAGATTGGGTTGGAAGGAACATCAGAGATCATCTAGTTCCACCACCCTGCTTTGGACAGGGACACCTCTCACTAGACCAGGCTGCCTAGAGCCCCATCCAACCTGGCCTTGATGCTTGTTGATGTTTGTTGGTAGCACATGCAGCAGGGGGGTGAATCTGTGTGAGGATGGGAGACTCTCTATGTATGTGCATACTTAGAACTTTTAGGGAATAATTCTACAAAGGTCTTCAGAAACGTGTAGGTTGTCATTAGTAGCTGCTAACGACATTTACATGTTGGACTGCTGGCATTGATCCTGAATGTACAGCTCAATGATTGCTATTCAATTGCACGTGCTTCAAAAAAGTCAATACATGACCTTGATCCTGATCTGAGCTAAACTGCATGAGCAGAGCAGTTTGGTTTTCTTCTTGTGTCATCCTGTGATTTCCATGGAATGTCTTCTCACATGGATGAACAATAGACCCTGATGTTCAGGAACAGGAGAAAGCATGTCAGTAAAAAGCCAAGCAACTCTCCAGAACGGAGGAGACTCAGGGGTGACCTCATTAATGTCTATAAATATGTGAAGGGTGGGTGTCAGGAGGATGGAGCTAGGCTCTGCTCAATGTCATCTAGTGGTAGGACAAGGGGCAATGGGTGTCAGCTGGAACATAGGAGGTTCCATATAAATATGAGAAGGAACTTCTTCACAGTCAGTGTAACGGAGCACTAGAACAGGCTGTCCATGGGGGCTGTGGAGTCTCCTTCTCTGGAGCATTTAAAACACACCTGGATATGTTTCTGTGCGATTAGGGGATCCTGCTGTGGCAGGGAGATTGGACTAGATGATCTTTCGAGATCCCTTCCAATCCCTAATGATTCCATGATTTGTGACAGAGTTTTGAGTTTGTGTGAACTAGCTTGCTTAACTTTTTTACTTCTTCTTTCTGTATACAGTTATAGAGTTAATAAATTCTTTTCCATTTTTCCTAAGCTATCTGTTGTCTGGCAAATTCTATCTGAGATCTCATCAAGGCCTAACTGTATGTTTTCTTTTCCTTTATTTTTAATTGTGGTCTTAAACCCATCACACCTGCCCTATATTGCATACCACAGGGTAGAGATGTTTCTGCTTCATCATCCAGAAGGAGAAAAGGATTTGGGAGCAGGAGTTAGCAGGGCCCATTGACAGAGCTTTAAACTGGATATGAAAGGGGAAGGGCAGATAACTGACCTTGCTAGTGGGAACTCTGGGTGTAGTAGCCCAACAGTTGCAGGGCAGTGTGGCATCACAGACAACCAGAAGGTCTACCATTCCTCAGTGTTGAAACCCGTGTACTCGGCTCCCTCCCTGAAATGTTTAGATACCAATGCATGCAGCAGGGGCAATAAACAGGAGGAGCTGGAGGCGGTAGTGCAACAGGAAAGCTATGATACAGTGGCCATCACAAAAACCTGATGGGATGACTCCCACAACTGGAGTATCCCACAACTGATGGGTATTGACTTTTCAGAAGGGAGAGGCAAGGAAGAAGAGGTGGTGGAGTGACCCATGAAAGCATAGAAATTAATGAGCGTGAGGGCAGGGTTGAGACTTTACGGATAAGAATCAGGAGCAAAGACAGCGAGAGAATCTGTTATAGACCACCCAGCCAGGATAAAGATGCAGATTAAATTTTTTATAGGCAGTTGAGAGAGGTTTCAAAAAAAAAAAATCACTGCCCCTTGTGCTCATGGGGGGACTTCAGTTTTCCTGACGTTTGCTGGAAATACAATCCAGCAGAGAGAAAGCAGTCCTGGAGGTTCCTGGACTGTGTGGACGAGAACATCCTGACAAAACTGGTGAAAGAGCCAACCAGAGAAGATGCCCTCTTGGACCTGCTTCTTGTGAACAGGGAGGATCTTTGGGGGAGGCAAAGGTTGGAGTTCATCTAGTGCACAGTGATCATGACATTGTAGAGTTTTCAATCCTTGGAGAAACAAGGAGAGGGGTCAGTAAAACTGCTACCTTAGACTTCCAGAGCATAAACTTTTGCCTATTCGGGAGACTGATTGACAAAATCCCTTGAGAGGCTGCCCTCAAAGAGACAGGAGTACAGGAAGGCAGGACACACTTCAACAGGGAAGTCTTAAAGGCAGAAGAACAGGCTGTCCCTTGTGCTGAAAAATGGGCCAGTGTGGAAAGAGACCAGCCTGGTTGAGCAGGGAGCTTCTGCAAGAACTCATGACAAAAGAAAAAACGTGTCTCAACTTTGGAAAGAGGGGCAGGTGAATCAGGAAGCACTTAAGAGATATTATAAGGTCATGTAGAAAGAGAATCAGCGATGCAAAAGCTGAGAGAACTGAACTTGGCCAGATCTGTTAAGGACAATAAAAAGAGCTTTTATAAAGCCATTAATAACCAAAGGAGGGCCAGGGAAAATCTCCACTTCTTACTGCATGAGGGGGGAACACGGTAATTGGAGACAAAGGCTGAGGTACTTAACACTTTCTTTGCCTCAGTCCTTAACAAAAAGCTTGGCCATCCTCAGGGTAACTGGGCTCCTGAGCTGGTAGACAGAGAAGGGGAGCAGAATATCCCTTCTGTAACCCAGGAGGATATAGTTAGTGACCTGCCAGGCCACCTAGATCCTAACAAGTCTATGGATCCAGATGGGATTCACCCCAGGGTGCTTAAGCAGTTGGCACAAGAGCTGGCTAAGCTGCTCTCCATCATTTATCACCAGTCCTGGATAACCAGGGAGGTCCCAGCTGGTGGGAGGTTAGACACTGTGGTGCCCATCCACAGGCAGGGCCAGAAGGAGGATCCGAGGAACTCTAGGCCTGTCAGCCTGATCTCAGTGCCTGGCCAGGTTATGGAGCAGATGATCCTGAATGCCAGGAGACTCAGGGGGGACATTTTACCTCTTCCACAATGAAGGGAGGTTGTAATCAGGTGGAGGTTTGACTCTTCTCCGAGGCAACTAGCACCAAGACGAGAGGGCAGGGCCTGAAGCTGCCAGGGGAGGGTTAGGCTAGAAAGCCCTTCCTCATGGAAAGGTAATCAGACACTGGAATCATAGAATCACAGAACATTAAGGATTGGAAGGGACCTTGGAAGATCACTTAGTCCAATCCCCCAGCCACAGCAGGATCACAGGAACATATCCAGGCAGGTTTTAAACATCTCCAGAGAAGGAGACTCCACAATTCCCTTGGGCAGCCCATTCCAGTGCTCCATCACCCTCACTGTGAAGAAGTTCCTTCTCATATTTATGTGGAACCTCCTAGGTTCCAGCTTACACCCATTGCCCCTTGTCCTATCATTAGATGAGATTGAGAAGAGCCTGGCTCCATCCTCCTGACACCCACCTATTTATAAACATTAATGAGGTCACCCCTCAGTCTTAATTTCTCCAAGCTAAAGAGACCCAGCTCCCTCAGCCTTTCCTCATAAAGGAGGTGCTGTACTCCCTTCATCTTCATGGCTCTGAATGGACTGCCCAGGGCAGTGGTAGAGTTCCCATCCCTGTAAGCATTTAAGAAAAGATTGGATGTGGCAGTTAGTGCCCTGGTCTGGCTGATTGACCTGGTTAGGTCATGGGCTGGGCTGGATGATCTTAGAGGTCTTTTCCAGCCTCGATAATTCTGTGATTCTGTCACCATTATCATGGAGGGTGACGATCTTCCCATTTATTTAGCTGTACACATGCATAATGACAGAAGAGACAAGTAATACTGATTGCCAGCCCATTTGGTTTGGAAGGGATTCATCTCTGCTTCAGCCTCTTTTCTGTTTGGCACACAACTAAATCATACTTAGAGGAAATCAAATTCTTCAATAAAGCTGCATCTCAATAAATTGTGTTTACCTCTCTTCCCTATCCACATTAAGAGAGATATTGCATTGCATGGCTTCCAAAGCCATTCCTTTTAAACATTACTTTCCAGCTGTACAGGTTTCAGCTTCAAAAACTGCACTAAGTATGAAAAAACAACCCAACCACACAGCAAAGAAGCAAGACTGTCTTACTGTATTGTAGTTACCTAATAATCATAAGCAATTTCTCAGAGAAGTCCTCCAGGCACAGTTCTAATGTTAATGCAATTCTTTCTTCATTTTAACCATCCAGTGATGCAGAGCTGATAGCCCAGTTCATTAAGAAGTACAAGGCACTACTTCAAGGAACACCATAACTTATCGGGCAGGGTTTAGTCATGCTGCACACAGCAGCCTGGATGCACACCACCAACTGCCTCTGACACATCCCGAATCCAGTGATTAGATCCCACAGTTTCATCATGTGAATTATAATAGGCAGAGCAAGGAATCATTACCTAGGATGAGGTTCAATCTAGCCCCCAAAATTATTCTTTTGAGGCACTGTGTTTCACTTCTCACAAGTACTCCCCAATACAGAGACACTGGTCCCAGGGCTTACAGTCTAGGAATAAGCCATCTCTCCTACCCATCAGTAGGTATCTTCCCAATAAACTGGGAATCAGAAAAGAGTGATAAACCCTTCCAAAGACCTCTTTAGGAAGTTGTGCATTGGGCCACACCAACATCTCGGCAGCCGTGTTCCATCAGGAAACTCAAGAGGTAGCTGTGCTAATCTAGATGCTCCACCCAAGCACCTCTGCAGGGTATCCTCCTGTTCAAAACCCACTCTGCAAACATCACATTGTTCTGCTTAAGGCTTTGTGTTGCCTTCTGGAATAAAACCTTATTTTCATCTTCTAGTCCACTCAAAGGATATTTAACTGCCTTTAAAATCCTTTAACAACCTCTTTGCTTGTTGATGAGCAGCCCATGTATGCCAGATAAGTGCCATAGACTACAATAACACATTATATAAACACTGCTGTTTAAAACCTCTAAGCCTACTTCTGATTAGTTTTGAGACACATGAATACCTGCTGCAGCTTCCTCAATTGAAGAATCCTTTGCTCTCAAAATGTCCATTCAGCATCCCTGGTAGATACTGTTCCACAGCGCTACAGGCTAACATATCCATAAACAAATCATTAACATTCTTGACATAAATCAAGAGCAAACCCCAGCTATGACAGTGTTTTACTACACTTGCTGTGCCCATCAAGAATGGGAGTTCTGTTTTCACAAAAAACACCCTACTCTCAACAAATAAAAGGCAAATTATTCTCTGCAAGAGGACCGCCAGGATGAAACATCTATGCACAAAATAATTATCAGCTTTATATGTTAATAAGTTTAGTGAAAAAGGCGGTCACAATTTGCACAGTAAATTTTCTTACTAGAATTCTAGTAATTAAGAAACTCTGATGGTAAACTTCGCCATTAAAGAATTTTAGAATTTCCTCAGCAACAGGGGGAATTTTTACACGTCCCTGAATAATCTGAAAGGAGGCTTTTGAAGCCTTTCAGCATTTCCTCACTGCCAGGAGTTTATTTACAGCCCTGGACCTCAGTGGTTCAGACAAGTCCCAAAATGGTAAAGGCCCACATCACAGGTTAAATTAGAGCGATTAAAACAAAAGGAATGCATCGGGAGCAGGCTGTTTAGTCTCTCTCAGTATATTCCGCACAGAAGGCAGCACAGAGCAATAGTTTAAATTGAGATTTCCCCACTAACAGCTGTCCACAAGTAAAACCTCTGCAGGAACACCAAAAACGTGCCAGCACACAGACAGCACCCACACAGGGCTACCGGGTACCCACATTGAGGGGTCTCAGCAGGATAGGATTCCCACCCTGGGGTGGTCCACATCAGGGGAGGCTCCCATAGCACGTCACAGGGCAGACCACATATCACCACACATACACAGCAGCCAGCTATCAGCGAGGCTTCAAAAATCATGGTGTTTAGCCCTCAACCATTGATTTGCTACTGCCTTCCTTACCCTATTTCAATAATTAAGTATGGTCATTCAGGAAGGTGTTTAAGTCATTTTAAAATATTTAAAATGAGTGGAATATAGTTAAAATTTCTATTGATGTTTTTAGCAATGAGAAGCTCACAAGAGCTGGACTTCTCCCTGGACTGATAAACATAAAGTAGACCATCTTCTGTGCCACCTGCCAGCTCAGCCCAGGCAATAAAGGACGTTTTTGAATTCAAAAAAGTGACATGTGCATTGAAACACAGAACATGTCACAAGCCCTCAGTCCTGCAGGATATCAGACCCTTACCGTGCTGCACACAGGCACGTGAGTGCTAGGGACTGAAGTTCTGCAGAAATGAGACCTTTGTTGCTGTGCGTACACTGTACATACACGCACACTTCTGTAGAGTTTACACCACAGCATTTATTAGGGGAATGCCTCTTCATTACACTATTTCAGTTGGCAGGGCTTTTCCATTTACAACTTGCTTTAGTTCCAGATTTGTGATTAATTTCACTGCCTTACATTCACTTATGAATGTATACAGCATAAATAGCTCATAGACCTTAGGTCTGACCTGCAACTCTGGAGAGCAAGTTTACATTACCTGGCTGTGGGTCTCAGTCTGTAGCTGTTGTTCAGGAACTCGTCAAATGCATTTTTGCCAAAGAACACAGCCGCTGACAAACAACTGCCATTGCCTAGCCTGGCTTCTGGTACCAGAGAGGTCACCAGCTCTAATAGTTCTTACTTTCACCCCTGACCTCCCAAGGTTGTGACACAACTGTTTTAGTATGGAAATTCATGACTGAAGAAGTACAAAGGGTGAATATATTTAGGAATCTTCTCATTTGCCTCTAGGCTTTCTGAGCATCCCAGAAACAGCTACAGATAAAAGCCAACTTTAAAAAAGCAACAACAGTTTGAGGCCAGAAATCCCATGTAATCACACGTCCATAGAAAATGAGTCACTACAGAAATCTCGGAACATGAGGATCAGACTAAAGAGCTACAAGATTTGAAAGAAGGCAAACTGGTCTGCCAGGAATCAGCAAGATAACTAGACCACAAGCTAAGCAGTCACTTGCAGTACGATACAACAACGAAGCGACACCAAAACCCTGTTGTCAGGACACCCAAGCACATGGTTAGGAAACACACACGGCACAGCTCTGCTGAGACACGACCAGCCTGGGGCCAGAGTGAAAACAGCTAAGCAACGCTTGGAGAGTCAGAAGGAAAATGGTACTCACGTTTGGAATAGTTTCATCCTCCCAGGCTGTGGGTAGCTCAGGGGCTTGCTGGGCAGCCTGTGAAGCAGAAACAATGCCAGCAAAATACCAGCCTCAAAGCATCAAAGGCCCCCCTGCTCCCTGGGGAGCTGCAACTGGTAAAGCCAGAAGAAAACAGCAAAACCCCTACATTAATGGGGAGGCTGAGCAGAAATCCTGAGGAAACTTATGTTTGCCCCCACAGGTTTCTCATTTTCTGGGAATATCTGTTTTGCCAAACTCAGCTTTCAACACAAAACGTGTCTTCTAAGCTCTGCAAACCAACAGCTACATGCTGCCTGGTACTGCTAGCAGCTGCTCACTACCCCGGTTCAGAAGCCAAAATAAACACTACACTTTAGTTCCTAAAGGCAAAAGCTGGTCATCACAACTCCCTCTGTCACAGGCAGTGCTCTGAAACAAGTCTCATGGTAAACTTCAGCTTGAACTTGCCCAGCCACATGTGGCATTCACCCCATGCACAGAGCTCCAGCAAGCACACTGGCTTACCCACCTACCTCCTTCAATACACCAATCGATCCCGTTGTTTGAAAAACAAGCAAACAAACAAATCCAAACAGGTAAAGGATAAAAAACTGAGGGCACAACCCTGAAGGCTCTGATCCAGCAACAGAGTTGTCAGTATTTTCAAACAGGAGCAAAGCCAAGCCCCAATCCTCAGGCAAGCCTTTGCAAAAACCCAGCATCAGCATTAGGACAAAAACATGCAAAAAGCCCCAAACTGTTTGGCTCAGACAGGCTGGTATTTCTGTACCTACATTTATTAACAGTAGGTACATAAAACTGAAAAAAACCAAAGTAGTTCAAGAAAAACACATAGTGATGTTAACCACGGGGGCAAACTAAAATAAAAGTATATACTGATCCCTTCCTTTGGCCAGGAAATATTTTCAAGCTGTTTCTTTTATGGCCAGTCACTGGGTAGGAAATGCTTTTTAGACAGAAAAATATTTTCTTTTCCAGAAGACGCCATAAAAATCTCACACAGAGCACAGTGTACATTTTTACGAGAATTAATTGCTTGTTTACTGTGGTAGCTCAATACACAGCTAATCCCCACGTTGTCTAAACAACCGATTTCCTTCAATAAGTGAATAGTCAACAGAAACGGAACAGTGTGATATTTAAAACAAAGAAGAGGGAGAGCACCAGCAACACATCTGCCAGCAGCAAAAAGCTGGAGAGCAGCATCAGAGGATACGGGAGGATGCCCGTTATGCACCTTCCAGTTTTTATTAAGGTGTTGCAGAGTAAAACGTTGCCAAATGTAATGGAATTGAGATGCTCTAATAAACAAGCATGTCCTAAGCCCAGAACTATACACCCTTAAGAGCTGTGGGCTGTAGTTTATTGTTATCATCTAGAAGTGAAGGATGGTTGTAAGAGTCAATTCCATTTCTCCCTAGTGACTAAATAATGTACCCGCTAAATCATCTATTAACGTCAGAGGGTGACATTTTTCAATTAAGATAATGAGATTCTGGAGGCTCTGGCCATCTGAACCCTGCTTGTGCATACTCGTGCCAATTAAAAAACAAACCACAAACAAAACAAGCAAAAAACACAAAAGGAAGCAGCCTGACAAACAGATTTTACTTGAACTGCATACTAACAATTTAGCATTAATCTTACCATGCCTCTGTAGCTAAACACCAAGAATAAGTATTTACACTAGTAATCACATGGTATTGGTGGTTAACACGGGGTTAACAAGATCTTAAGCTAAATACTTGTATTACAAACTTAAACCATCTTGCTTCCCTTGTAACTGAACCTTCTCGAGTGGGGAACCAGCCTTTGCCCATCTGGTGTGGAAGCAGATGGACAGAACAGCAGCACAGGTCTGTCTGCTCTGGGAGGAAAGGGCCAAGAGAGAGTAAAACAAGGCAATGCTCACTCGCATGGCAGGGAAGTGGGCAGCCTCCCAGTCATCCAAAATGCCCTGCTGATTCAGTATCAGGTCCAAAGGAGGAGGACACATCCCTTCAGCGCTAACTGCTGCCCAGGAATGGAGATATATTCCAGATCTCTCTAAAGATGACCTCCTGTAAGAGAGCATCCTCTCCATTAGACTCTCTACTGCTAACTTCCAGTGGAGTACCTAGAATGCAAGTACTGGTAGCAACAATCACCACTTTTCTAAGCTGTCTCACATCCACTGTTGAAATTAATTATTTACACTGACTCACTGGCTTGAAAAAAAACCTCACAAAGAACAACCACCACACAGTGAAAGTCAAGCGACACAGGGTTAAACTTCAAAGTCCCACAAAAGTTCAGTAAAGTCAAGTCTGAGCAATAACTGCACCAGGCTCGTTGCTTCAGATGTTACTAAGCAGTGGTCAGACTGCAAACACTCTCTTTGCTAAATTTTGTTCAGAATTCGTTTGCAGAAGACTATGATTAGCTAGAAAAACCACATTCCATTTTGGCCTCCAGGTGTGCAAAGCAGAATAGAATGAAGTTAGCTCCTGGTCAAGTCTATCAAGGCAGGCAAGCAACTGAAGGCACTGACTAGCCTAAGGTAAGCACTTGTCTTCAAACTCTCCTCCAAAGCCTTGTTCAAAGGCTGGACCCACATAAACCACCACAGACAAGAGAATTCTGCTAAGCACAAGATTACAGCCTAGTTTTACGTGATGGTGCGTGCTGCCAGTCCAACTCCCCGCTCTGCTAGAGATCAGGTCTTTATCATCTCTGCACCCTGTTCGTGCCTGTACACAAGAAGGATTAGAAGGGCCAAAGAGCGTGACAACAATGCCAAGCATCATGAATCAGCCAGGCAAAGCAAGTGATGTTATTTTGGTGCAGACTGCATCACGCCTTTTGTTCTGCACAGCACAGTGAATCCGGTGCGGTGTCACCTTGACACCGCAAACACCTCCTTTCGAGTAGCAAAACTGATCACGTTAAGAAGATGATAATATGCTTGAAAGCCATTCCTGCACACCTCCAGTAGCTGGACAAGTTGTGCTGTGCCAGTTTGTTCCCTCAGAGTGGTCCGGGGAGCCCTGGCCAGCTGATCCTGCCGGCACTGCAAAGAAAGCCCTGACCTGCTCCTTTAGTAGAAGAGTCCTAATAAAACAGCTTTAATAAAACTCTATTTAAATAAAACCTTTCTGCTGCCTGCTGACGGCTGCTGACTGGGTTGCTACAAAACCGTGGGTTTTTTCTGGTAAACTGTGTTACAGCGCTCTGCATCGACGGCCCTGCGGCAGTGACTAACGGTGACTACCTTCATTAACCAAATCCTCAAACTCACATCATCACTTCACTACCAATGCAAGAAGCCACATAGGACTCTGTAAGGACTACGTAATTTTAAACCAAATGTTGTTTGAGTTGGATTTTATGCAGGTTTATACCAAGTTGTAAAGCAGTAAGGAGACTGGGAGTTAAAAAAGTCTCAAAAAGCTGTTTTAAAAGGAAAGAAATTTTTTAAATCACCGGGATAGATGTTGGGGTAATGGGAAAGACTATGACTGCACTTTCCTGTTGCCCAGTGTATGGATTCAAGACTAAAAAGATGGGGCAGACTGCTCTCTGATTTCAGCTCTACGACAACAGCTGCTGGACTATAAACAATTTTATTTCTCCATCCCAAGGGACACTGAAAAAAAAAAAACAAATGCAGAGTGGGAATTTTAAACACTTTGAAGAAACAAACATACAACATTTTCACAAGAAAATACTAAAATAAGGTCTGGACTGACTTGGTTTTCAGCTGGAATTTGAAAATAGCTAAGCAGCAAACTGCACATTGTGCCAGGAGGTGGCTGCAGGCACTGTAGGGCACTGGGGCAAACAGCCCATGATGCTCTGAGCTGCTGCCAGGGCAGCTACTGCAGCCCCACACCAACCCACTTCACCTGCGAGGGACCGGCACCCCTCTTTTACTTTGCACAGGGGAGGAACTGGGATGCTTCCATGAACATTCTGTAAAGCCTTTCTGCCCCACTCCAAAGCAAGCAGGCAGCGAGCTCACAGTATGACACAGACGGTCTTCCGTCAGATACGTAGCAGCCACTTACCCAAACACCTGATCCAGAATGGCTTCTACAACACACACTTTCAAAAGAGAGTCACATCAAAACATTCACTTCAGCTCTCTTAGACATTACATTCTGTCACATATATATATATATATATATATATAGTCACACACACACACATACTCTTAAAAAGAATTTGGACCAAAAATAACACCCGCATGTAGGCAAAGGCAAAGTTTATCCCCAGTGAACAAAATGACAATTCTTTGGACATTAATGTCTCCTGAAACTCTCTAGCTTGATACAATATTAGTGATTTGTATGCCAAACCACATCAACTTCTGATGCTGAGAATCCTAACCTGGAAAAACCCAACATAAATGTCCTCTGAAAATTATCAGAGAAATGAGCTGCTTCAGCTCACGGTTTCAGAAGATGGGGCTCCCAAGGCTGTGCCTGACACCAGACCATTCATAAACCTCTCTGGTCCGCAGCTGCTGATCTGCTCTTCCTACCCCTAGAAGTTCTACATCTCTTCAAAGCATTTTACCTTAGTCCAAAGCCTTCTCAGAGTCTGACAGACATCCCCAGATACTTTCACCTACACAGGTCTTGCAGCTCCACAGAGCTGGATCCCTGCTGCAAACTACTGGAGCCCAGTCCCAGGCCCATCCTTGATTATGAAAGACAATCACCTCACTCGCTTATAGACTGGTCTGAGGCTTGGCATGAGGCACAGAAAAGGCCCTTCACCTCTACTGACCTTCCAGTAAACCCAGTATTTCTGATGGAGCCACTTCCTACATCAGGCAGCACTGGCCCCCACTGAACACCATGAGGAATTGACACGAAATCTGTCGCTATTGAGGAAAACGAAACTCAGGCATCTTTGCAGTGGGGTGACCTCTTGGAAATGTTCACCCTGTTACTAAGCCAGAAGCTGCAGGACTGTGAAGGGAAGATACAAGGACTCATGTGGAGCCTCAAAGCCACAAGAAAGAGAGAACCAAGTATTGCACCACTGATCTGCAGGGAAACGCAACAACAGGAGGGACTTTAGCTTCTGCAGCCTTTCAAACTGCAATCCTTACTTCTACAGCAACTCTGTACCTTAGAGGTACAAAATTAAGTGGATGTCCTTTGAAAACCTTACGCATCCTGGCCACAAGCTCCAGGCTTTTCAGTGGGGGAAAAATAAAGGCACCTCTAAAAGAACCCAGCAGTCACTCACAAATTGCTCAGAATTGCTCAGGTTGGAGAAGACCTTCAAGATCATCGAGGCCACCCTCAACATAACCCTACTGCCATATCCCTAACAACCTACCATTAAACCATGCCCCCAAGCTCCACGTCCAAATAATTCCTAAACACATTCAGAGATGGGGATGTAACCACCTCCCTGGGGAGCCTGTTCCAGTGCTTAACAACCCTCACTGCAAAGAGGTTTTTCCTGATATCCAACCTAACCCCCCACCCCCCTGCTCCTGGCACAACTTGAGGCCATTTCCCTTCATCCTGTCATCAGTGAGAAGAGACCAACCTCGCTCTCACTACAACCTCCTTTCAGGTAGTTGTAGAGACCAATGAGGTCTCCCCTCAGCCTCCTCTTCCCCAGACTAAACAGCCACAGCTCCCTCAGTTGCTCCTCACAGATGTTTTCCAAACCCTTCACCACCTTCTTGCCCTTCTTTGGCGCCACTCCAGCCCCTCAATGTCCTTTCTGTATTGAGGTGCCCAAAACTGCACCCAGTACTCAAGGTGGGACCTCACCAGTGCCGAGTGCAGGGGCAGGATCACCTCCCTTGTCCTGCTAGCCACACAATTTTTGATACAAACCAGGATGCTATTGGCCTTCTTGGCCACTTGGGCACACTGCTGGCTCATGTGCTTCCTAACACTCCTTATAAATCACTGAAAAGTTACGCTGCCATCGCAAATGGCAAGACAAAAGTTAACGGGTTCAAAGGCATAGAGATGAGACTGCAATTCTTAATGGATTGGACTAGATGATCTTTTGAGGTCCCTTCCAATCCCTGATGATTCTATGATTCTAAATCTGAGTGATTTATTCGCACATTTATTGAAGCAAGCATTCCAGCCTCATAGAAAGTAGCATTCCTTCAGCAGACCTTAGCACTGATGCCACAGAGAGGGCTCCACTTCTCCCTTCATCCCAACAGGCAGCTTTTACTGCAGCCGTGTGGCACAGCTTGTGGGGGACCAGGGCCACAATCCCGCAGCTCCCAAGGGCACACTCAGAGCCAGACCCACCCCCACATTTTGGCCTTTGCTTTGGATGTACCGAGCTGGTTGCATTAGATACCTTTACCATCAGGATTCCCTCAAACATGCAGAACCAAGTTCAATAGGCCCTTTCAGCCAAACTGTCACAGGGACCAACACAAACTTTTCAAAATATCCTTCCTTTTGAGTCTAATCCAAACAAGAGAGCACAGCTGTGAAAACTGAAGCATGAGCAGATCCGTGCTGTAAGGCTCCTTCTTAAAAGTACTAGGACAGACTCAAGCTTCTGCATTTTCTGATTCAAATTTATAATCAGGCACATAAAACCCCTGTGGACTACAGAAAAAAAGACATATGATTAAACTGACGATTTCCTGAAGTATGAAAGAGAAGTTCATTGCCATCTTCTGCTAGTGCTCCGTGCTGCAAGCTGGGTCAGAGGTGCACACTGTGCCCTGACACCCAGGCAGCTCAAGGAGCTGCAACTTAATGTTTGCCTAAGCTCCAAAAGATCCTTTTCTGGTTAAAAAACAAAACAAGGAAATCCAGATGGAAAAGCTAGAAGCTTGCCCACCTAAAAAAACTGGGCAAAAGGTTCTATTATGTAGTCTCCAATCAGGGAGGGGGGAAAGGTTAAAACCCCACTTTTGAAGTCTGGGGTTTTATTTTCTAACAATCTTGCTGTTTGTCTTTATGCTTTCTAGCTTGAGGCTGGGGCCAGAAGAACAAGCCCACCATGACTTCACTCTTCTCATTATGTTCCCCTCTCCTCAGGAAAAGAAAACGCTAAAAGCTGAGTGCAGAATTCCTTAGCACTAGAAACCGAGTTCAGAATAATGACTTGGGCTGCACCTGTCTGATGATGGAAGTCATGTTCGCCTGGTTTTCTAACCAGAATGACTGTAGGGAGGGACGATTTCCCTTCCCAGTTTTAGGTCAGTATCATCAGCTCAGAAAGCAGAGATTAATCCTGACAGCAGGAAAGCATGTCTCCACTGAGCAGCTCAGATTCACTCTGGAGAGCCCTCCTCAGTAGCCACTCAGAGAGGAAATGCTGCTTCTGACTGCTCCTCCTAAAAAACCCAGGCTCATGGGGGAAAACTTGCAGGCTCAGATGATATATTTGATGTTGCCACCATCATTACATACATCCCATACCTTTAGACCCCTGCAGATCTCAAACTTCTCTCTCTTGGCTTCCAGCCAGCAGACACTGCAGGAAGAAGCTCCACAGCCTGGGAAATCAATTGTCTTAAATGAGACTCCACAAACTTTCTGGATCTCCTGTAAAAAGTCCTGCTCTACAATCCAGTCAGGCTCAAGGTTAGTACTGGCCCAGGGGATCTTGGACCAGATTCCACAGAAAGATCTTCGGGGCAGCTACTCTGCTGGTAGGACCAGACTCCTAACATCGTTTTTCCTCTCCAGGCACTGAATTGCACAAGCCCTCATAAGGGCTTAGTCCGCCAGGCATAAAGGTCTCTTGAAAAGCCTGGTCTTAAATGAAGGCTCTTAATTCTTGAAAACTCACTCCATGGTCATTCTGTAAGCTTCACACAGAACATATGGAAAAGCAATCTCCCAAACCCAAAGGTAGCCTGGCACAGGAAGAAAGAGGTAGCCACAAATCTGAACTTTAGGACACACCATTAACTTTCTATCTGCTCTCAGTGTTCTTGGCAGTTCCCATCAAATGTATCTGGAGAAAATGCTGTCCCATGAGGACGTGTTTGAAAATTGTCTGGCATGACATAGACCCCAACGTCAATTGCACTAGTGCTGCAGCACAGAGATCCTCAATCAAACAGCACCACACTCGCAGCTTAATTAGGTCAGTAAAACTCAGTAACTCAGGTCAGAAATGTAGCTGCTAACATTGCCTGGAAGCACAACCAGCCATTAAGCTCTGAGAGGGGAGTAAAAGAGCCCAGAAAAGGGTCCCAAATCTGCTCCAGACCTTCCAATGCCTCCCCCCTGAAGGGTTTGGAAGGAGAAGGCAGGATGAACTTCCAATCAACCAGAGGCAAAGAGCTAGAATGGGAAAACTTTCACATTTCCAAAATAATTAGCACTGATTGTCATTTCATCAGCAAAGTGGTTTCTATTTAAATGTTCCTGAGCTGCTAAGGTAAGGTCAGTGCAACAAGATCCACTCAATCTTTCTGAAGCAGTACATAATTCTTTTGAAACACCATCATTCAAAGGTTATCACAGAATATTGGACCTCTATATCGGATGGAAGGGACTCCTAAAGGCCATCTAGTGCAACACCCCTACAACAAGCAGGGGCATCTCTAACGAGATCAGACTGTCCAGAGCCCAGTCTGGCCTTGAATGGCTCCAGGGATGGGGCCTCCACCACCTCTCTGGGTAGCCAGCTGCAGGGATCCAGCACCCTCAGATTAAAGAACTTTTTTCACATGTCCAGCCTAAATCTACCCTCTTCCAGCTTCAAAACCAGGACCCCTCACATCCTATTATTCCCTGCCTTTGCAAACAGTATCTCTCAGCCTTCTGATAGGTGCCTGTCAGGGATTGAAGAGTTGCTAGAAGGTCCCCCCAGAGCCTTCTCCTCTCTTCAGGCTGAATAACCCCAGCTCTCTCAGCCTGTCTTCAGGTATTATCAAACACCAACACCACACAGCTTCTTTTTGCCCAAGTTGCTACACATCAAACAAATTTATTTGCTGCTCTGCACTCTCAAATATTTCAGCAGGAAAAGCAAAGCATGAAAAGCTGTATCAGGTCTTTTCAGGACACATTTACGATCACCCACATCTACAGTCTTCACCCACAGAGTTCTGATGTACTCATTCATAAAGAGCCCAGAAGACCAACACTACTGTCACCTGTGATTTTTTCCAGATAGTGTTTGAAATGCAAATAAATTAAATTGTTATAGATGAACGTACTGGGTGGGGTGGGGGGGTTGCAGAGAGTTGGGAGGGCTTCCTTAAAGGGACTTTTCAGCTACACGTTTAGATGTCTCTGGAACAGACTCTCATCTTGCTTATACAGAGAACCAAACGGCAAAGCCATTCCCTGTACGCAAAGCCTCAGCAGCGCAGCACACTGAAGGGGTCTCTGCTGCAAATACAATCACGCTTGGAAGGAAACTAATGCTCTGGACACACTACTGCTGATTGTCCCGCTGGCTGCCACCAGAGACAAGAAGAAAATAAGAAACAGGCAGTTAAAATTCTGAACTACTCGGACTGAACACTTTAGTTTCTTCCTTCAAGGAAAATCCCTGCTTTTTTAAAAAAAATTGCTTGGTAATCGAACAGGCTGTCAGCTCCACAAACAAAACTAGTAGTACACTGCACACCAACCCGTAAAGATCATTTCCCAGGAGGCTATCCACAAGCAGTCACTGATTCTGATTTTATTTTGGTTGCGGAATGCTTCCCAAAATTACCCTTCTCCCAGAGCCATTCATTTTCTACAACGAAAAAATAACATAGAAAGAAAGGAACTGCCCAAGCTAAGTGGTGCCAGATGAGCTTATTGGAATTACAGAGCTTTGTTTTAAAGATTCCCGACTGCTGTAAAGTCATAGCAGCAAGCAAACGCAAAAAATTCCTTGCCTTGAAAGATATCCCGAAGCTACATAGTGCCAAAACACTGGGCTGTAAGACTTCCCGGACATTTGCAGCCACATGACTCAAGCTTAAATTTCAAATACTTTTCACTTTTTCCTTCTGACATAATATTTAATAAAACCAGAGTTGAGTAGCAGTATCAGTCCTGCTATGCACATCACGCGGCAGTTTCTGCCTAGACAGCTGTTTGTGTGCTTTACACTCACAGCCTCTGTGTTTGTAGTTTAAAAAGGAAATATTTCCATGCGCTTCTGAAAATTGAAAAACTATTGTTTCAAGTGACTGTTCACCACATTTTTTGTAATGTACATACACTGCCAAACACAGGAGACATAACACAAAGAGAAAAGGTTGGGTTTTGAAAGCACCAGTAGCATCTAATACCACTTACGTCTGAACACAGGCAAACACTGGTCATGAAACCATTGCACCGTGAAGCCAGCACACACCCAAGTCTTCCCAGAGTTGACTCTTCTTTAGCGAAGAGTTTCGGTGTTCCTGACCTGGGAAAGGTGTTAAGTGCATGTACAAGGTGGCAGTGGGTGCACGTGACACTCACACGTTTAGCAACAGAGTCTATAATCCCAAAATCTAGAGGTATCCGTAGAGTCAAGACACATCTACAGGGGGTACAGTAGCAAACCTCAGCAAAACAAGCGATGCATTTATGAAGTCTAGGAGAGCAGCCCTCACAGGCACTCTAGAAGGTGAGCAGCAATACACTCTCCACTCCTGCTTTTACTTTTTTCACTTCCATCAATAGCTACACTGTGTTTTTACTGCTGTATCTTGATGAAGCGGGCATCAATTACACCAGCAACTCAAAGACTACGGTAAAGCAACTTGACACAAACTTCCCACGCAATTCAGAGGGGCTGCACAAGTTACGTGATGGCAATACTAAAGCTCTGATTTCTGGGAATGAAATCTGCCCCAGTAAAGAAGGGCTTGAAGCTTCCCTGCCCTCCATCAGCCACTTTGTTTTGCCTCATTGTGCCTGTGTACAGCATTCCCCTCACAGCACAACAGAAGATACGTGGAACCTAATCTTATGAAATAAACAAATTCTAATAAATTCTAACAATATGGCAACTGCCACCCACTATTAACTCATTGCCCAGAAATGGCTGAAAACTGTGGTTTAGAAAGAATACCAGACTTCCAGAGCAGACAGAGAATCACTTTGGTTGTACCACAACAGTTGGTCATTGGCACGGTCTTATGAAGCCACTTCACCAAACGCCATCCAGCCCCAAAACAGGGGCAGCAGGTGGCAAGGGGATCTTCTCTCTTGCTGCTCTCTAATGCTTTGGGGCAGGCCCAGATGAGGGCAGAAACCGAACAACAGCCATAGACAACAGCGTGCCAAAAAAAACCCCATCTGAAACAGCTGTATTTTCCCACCAGGCAAGGGCAGGATGCAGGACAGGAGCCAGAGCCACACTACTGCCCACTCCCTGCTCCTGCAAGACTACCAACCCCACCACTTGTAGAAGAAAAGCCAGAGCTTCTCTAAAAGGAGGGCTTTTGGGCACAGCTCAGCTCAGGGACACTCAGCACTACAGCACCAGTATGGGCAGCACCACTGCCTATCCCACTCCATGGTAAAACATCTTTGGATGCAGTGATCCTTATCACCTACATATCTTAAGAGAAGCAGGAAAACTGAAAAACATGGCTTATAAATGGCACGGCCTTGGAAACTACGCACCATGGGGATTTATTATCTAGACACAATGTCTGACATCAAGCTTCTGGGAAAGTTTAGGCAAATAGCAATTATCTCTCAGACAGGCACACGAAACTGCATGAAGACCTTGCTTATTTTCAAAAATCTCTCTAGAGTCCTCATGGAAGCATTGCTGAGGCCAGTGGCTCCAAAATCTCAGCTGTGCAGCTGAGGGCTTCCAACCCTCATGTCCCAAACTAGGTAATTACCCACAGCGGTAATAATTTTAAAGAAAGATCTCAGAAGGTTTTGACACCATTTCAACCAATGCCACTGCCACAAACGCCAAGCTGAAAAACAGACCACACTGCCTACAGCCAGAAATAAGATCTGCTGCAAGAACATAGCCAGAAGTACAGCAAGCCCTGGGCTGGAGTACCGACATTCACAGCAGAGAGAACAGCCCTTAAACTCCTGAAGCACCTCCAGTCACTGCTCCAGCATAAACAAAGAGAGGCACAAGTGTGTTCAGTACATTCACTTGTGTTTTACTGAAAACAATCCAGGAACACAGAAATTAGTGGTGAAAAGGTCTTCAAACAACCATCTCTTTCACACTAAGCATGGCAAATGCTAATGCCTGTATTACCTGCAAAATCAGCCCCACCAGCACCACACCAGACACTCACTGATCCCTCTGGTATATTCCTGCAATGTACAACTCTGGTTGGACAGTCTTCCATGTAACTGTCCCACTAACTCTAGAGAAAACACAAGTAGGTGCAATCCTGCTACCGTGAAAGAACCAGTGAAAGGAAAAGAGGTTTCACTGTATATATAATGCAGTGAAAATTTTCAAAGAAATTCCAGAAGCATGGGTATTTACACTTGTCTAGCTTATTCTTCTAATTAAATTCAACATAACTTCCAGAAACAATGAGCCTTCTTCATTAAACAGTACAATAACATGAAAAGCTTCCATCAGAGAGAAATGGAGACTACTGTGGTCTAAAAAAACCAAACAACCCCAAGCCACAACACATGACCTTTTCCTACCCACCCCTGAGACTAGGCAGCTCTGGATGTGCAGAATACCTGAGGCACCTCAATGAGGTTACACTCACAACCTCACAACTGCAGAATGTAAGCGCTTGTTTCTTTTTAACCTTGCACGATTTCGTAGGCAGTGTTGGGTACTTGTGATATCAGCATCTTGTTATTTCAAACTTCACAAAGGCGGCACATGGCCTGTCACTACAATCCAGATCAGAACACCACCACAAACCTCAGCTTTCTGCTTCTCCTTCCTTTTCCCCCACCTTCTCCTTTGCACCCAGCTGTTGGATGCAGCCTCATCTCAGGTCCTTCCTCTGCAAGAGCATCCCCCCAGGGAACACTCCTGCCTCCACAACCAGCCAAAGACCAGTAACTCCTTACCAAAAGGGGTCTTGTTGCTTGGGTTTAGTACAAACCTTCTGGCTAGCACAGGAAACAAATAAATAGCATCTTCACACAGTCCTTACCTTGATATCTGAGCAGCTACTGATGTGGCACATCCTTCCCATCCACTAAAAGTCAAGTTTCTCTTTGTAGAGAAAAGTACATCTTCTTAGGCACAGGAATTAACCACCAGCCTGTGACCACCTGGTGCAGATTAAAGCTCACGGACCTGCTCAGCTTGGCTTTACCCTCAACTCAAACAGCTGAATTTTCTGATTGATGACGCCAAAGTGAATTCTCCATTCGAACTGCAAAAGCAATACTAACAGCCGTTTCTCGCCGTCTGCCAAGAGCAGCGGTTCTTACTTCAAACGCCCAGCTCTCTCTCACTAAACACTTGCTCTGGGAAACTGTATCAAGCGCAACGGCAAAGTTAGTTTTATTCCTTCTTGCTACGCCCGCCTCAGATTCCTCCCGGAATGTGAACGTGCGCACAACCACACTGAGGAGCTGGGAGCAGGGCTAGCAGGGATTTACCCGCGGCCAGGGCTGCGGGCAGCCCGCGGAGCTTAGCCCAGCTCCTGGCCGTGGCGAAGGACTCCGGGGCCGCGGGGAGCAGCCCCGAAACGGCGCATCTCCCGCCAAGCCGAGCCGAGCCGAGCCGCGCCGCCTCCCGAGGCCCGGATGGCCGCAGCCGCTGGCACCGAAGCCGCGCCAGGAGCGCCAGGACCGAGGCGGCTCTCCCTGTCCCTGTCCCTGTCCTGTCCCCAGCCGTGTGCGTGCGCGAGCGCGTCCCGTCCCGTCCCGTCCCGTCCCGTCCCCACACGCCCTCTTGCCATCCGCGGAGCGACCGAACTTGCAACGAACTCCCGGTGCCAGGGGTTAGGGCCCCGCTCCCGCCGCTCGACCCTCATCCCCCGGTACCTGCAGCCGCTCTGTCGCCGGTTGCCACATGCTGCCGCGGCGGCGCGAGGCGCTGCCGAGCGGGCACGGAACACGGCTCCCAGCGAGCGCGCGGAGCGCCCCGCCCCGCCCCACCCCCGCGTCCGCCGCGCGGAGAGGCTGAGCCGATGACAGGGCACC
>JAOXOE010000702.1:3062908-3107381 GCA_028565055.1 Phoeniculus purpureus
GCCTCCCTAATGTTCTTTCTACATGACCTAACTAAATCCCTATACTCCTCTTGAGTAGCCAACCCCTTTTTCCAAAGTTGGTAGGCTCTCTTCTTTCTCCTGAGCTCCAGCAGAAGCTCCTTGTTCACCCAGGCTAGAACATGTAGAAATTTCACATTTTTTACATTATCTCAACACTCACTATTAGCAATGCTAGTTCTTTAAAAAAAAAAGCAAAGCCAAACTTACCTCTAACTGCAAATTATTGCTCATTTAGAAGGTGCAAATAAAAATACAAGCAAGTTATATGGCTGCACCAGCTATAAGTACTTGTTTGTTGGTGCTCTGGGACCAAAGATGTGTAAATGTAAAGTGGAGGATTGAAATAATTTGCAGGTTGGGGCAATGGCACTTGCTGTGGCAGTGCATTTTTTCTGGTGCAAGCAGTGCTCACTTATTATCCAAGGGAGGTGTATAATCCAACTTCTTCAACTACTGATTTGATTCCAGCAGCTAGGCAACATTTGCAACATTTTTAAAGCCAATGAGATCTTGACTCAAAATCATTTTGTTCATATAAACACAAAGAAACATCTGACCAACCAAAGTTATTAAATGCAACCTGTTCTCTTTTGAACTCCCTCTGCACCGCAGGTAGCAACCTGAACTAACAAGATGTGTATGTTGAAGGGTTTTTTTGAAGGATCACACAAACATTTCTTCTCTAGGCATCCAGAACTGAGGCCTGACATAAATTGACACAAGCTTCTTTTCTCCAAATAAATGTTTAATTCTTCCTCCAGCATGCGTTTTGTCTAATTTCTGGGAGAATATCTGTCTCATTCAGGTCTAGACTATAAGATTTATTTTCAATTATACTACTTTAGTAATGGACTATGTCATACTTTCTTTCCTTCTGATAACTTTCCAGGGAAACTGTTTAGACTGCCTCAAACATCGTCTGATATGACAGGTGTTCCTGCAGCCTACCCCTTACCTGCTGGTGTTCAGTTTTCTTTCTGAGCCAGAGATCTAGCAACCTAAAGATCCTGCTTTAGGGTAAAGGCTGAGCCATGACTATCATTCATCCAGAAACAAATTTGTTTCTAGCTCCTCCATAGCCCTCCAAGATAAAATTCCTCCCACACAGCAAGCTACAATAATACTAATAATAATGAATAATAACTAAATATCACTAATAATAATTCTAAGCTCTGAAGAAGTCTGTTAGTGTGTGTAGATTTCAAGTTGCTTTATATAGCATGGTTTCATTTAAAGTCACATGTGAATGTCATGGCTCTTGTGCCATAGCCAGTAACCTGTACTGCAGACCTCTGATCATCTTATCATAGATTAATGACCAGACTTGGGAAACTTGGTTTCCCAGCACAGTTCTTTTAATAAAAACCTTGTAAAATAGAAGTCCTTATGCAAAGGATCCAGTCCAGGAACATCTAGCAATGTTAACTTTGGTGTTGTCTTTAAGTATGTCATGATTGCCCAGGGAGGTGGTGGTGTCACCATCCCTGGAGGTGATTAAGGAGCGAGTGGACGCGACGCTTAGGGATCTGGTCTAGCAGTTAGATAATAGGATAAAGGTTGGACTCAATGACCCTGGAGGTCCTTTCCAGCCATGATGATTCTGTGATTCTGTGATTCTGATTCTGTGACAGGAAAAGGACCAAAAATCTTAGGAAAACTAAATTATTAAGCCAACAGCAATTCACTTATTGCTTTCAGCACTTTGGCATCCAGGTAAAGCTTCAGATTTCTTTAGCAACCTACAAAATTCCGTTAAATCCTCAACCTGACCTCACTATGCTCTGTATCACCTAGTTACTGGAATTTTACATACTGCACTTCATGTAACTGTTTGAAGTTAAAGGAATTAAGTGAGTAAAGTGGTAACTAATATAAAACAAAAAGACCTTTCTCTTCACAGCTCTGTAGGGAAGTTGTGTTCCACACCCCTGGATCACCGCCGTCATTTTTCTGTGTTTCACCCTAAACTTACCTTTTGCAAAGTAGAGTTTAGGTATCGGCTGCCAAAGATTAAGCCAGATAACATACTGCATATAAGATCATTTTGGGATTACAGCAAGTTTGAAACTAGGTTAGCAAAGATAAAATGGTTGAGTAGCACCAATTAGTGACTTTTCCTGATTATAGGCTCAGTTAGTCTCAACGATCATGAGTCCCACTGCCTCTATTACAAAATGGATTTATAATGTAAGCAGCATTAAAAAATCTGCTTCACTCTTTTCCCTGCCAAGTGAGGATTTGCAAGTAAGTCAAGCTGCATTCTTGAGAAACCCCCTTGTGCACCATACCTGTTTCAGTGCAATATCCCAGCTCTGCCTTTGGCTCCTCCTGCTGAAAGGAGGCTACGTGGGCATTGATGCAGAATAACTGAGTAGGGGGGTAGAGCTGCATATTTGGATAACGTGCATGAAAATGTATTCTCTTAGTAAGTCACTCTTTGGAACAGAAATGGAAATGAAACAGAAAAAAGGTGATCGTAAAGTCAGGAGCGGAGCTTGACTTACCTCCTGGTATCGTGCAATTCCCCCATTAACTGCTGCATCGATCACTCCATTCAGACACATGCTGAGAAGATTAATGTTCCCATGCATCTGTTTATGCTGGTACTGACTTATCAGTGTTCTCAGCTCTTGGTTTTTGTTCTCAACCACTTGAATGGCATTTTCCAAAGGACTTACTTCAACCTCAAAGGCAATAAGATACACTTTAATTCCATGGACACTCCAGTGAGATTTATTATCTCCCTTGTAAGGAAATGATACTCTAGGATTGTTCAGGGATGTCTCTTAATTTTCACAGCTTTGTAGAAAATAAGCAACATTCACAAACTGTACTGTTGGCAGTGTGCTATTTCAGGTCATTGAGTTGTGGTAACTTCTTTCTTCATACTGAAGACATCCCAACAACATACTGTTTTTGTCACTGCCTCCATTATAGTCATGTTCTCTCACATCATTTCCCTAGTTACAGTCAGCAATTATTTAGACTCACTGGTGGAGAAAGGATGTACTTAATCATTAGTAAACGTCACCATTCTAAGCAGCAAGATTCCAGCCAAAGGAGTTTTAAGTTGTCTGTCCTATGCCCTCAGGAACCTCACTGTCTCAAATCTCAATTACAGGAACTATGAACATTACCAGTTCTCTTCTCTCCACTTCAAACCAGCGAGAGATCCCAGGCAAACTGTGAGTCAAGGTCAGAGTGGTACGTTCAATCCACAAGCTCTGCAAAGAATAATTGAGGATGTGAGGTACATGGTGAATCACAATGGCATTAGCTGAACTCCTACCATAGGTGCTAAGAAGGTAAAGTTCAGAAAAAAAAATATTAACCTCCTGAGCATTAACTTACTGTGCAGAACATGAGGCTGAAAGCCACTTGCAAAGTGGCTCTAAGTAATTTAATTTTTAAAGGTTGTCCACCAATTCTGTCATAGAAACCAAGAAGATGTTATGGACGTATCTGTCAGTAAAAAAAAAAACTCCAGCCAAACAAAATGCTTCAAGGTGCATTTCTCCTGGCACTAAAATACCTCACCATTAACTGGACAGTGTTTGACTCAGAGGTTATTTGGGCTCCCCTAGTATCAGCAAACGGGGATTATTTGAAAGCTGATTCAGCATAAAATAATGCAAGTATTCACTGTGAAGATACTAACACTTAAATCATGCTTAGTTGCTACTTCTACCTTAAATTCATTCTCCTTGTCCTTCGGGCCTTTGTGGAAGGGCCTGTCATAGCGGAATTTCCGGATGTTGTTTACTCGGTAAAAACTCTTGATGCGGTCAGGGACACGGTCCATTTGCAGCACATCGATGTTGTCTGGGATGGGAGTCACTGCATAGATCTGTAAATCTGGAAATTAGTTGTCAAAGAAGCTACAGGACCACAAAGAGGAAAGTTCTGTTGGGGAACAAACCAGGATGGTGAATTCAGAGAGCGACACTTCTCTTGGATTGCCAGTGCTCCTTTCGCAGGTGAAACAACAGAACGCTGGGCTAGAACTATGAGGAGAGCCCACAGAGCTACAGGACCTCACAGGCAGGTTAACAACAGAAGACGATACCTAAGAATACAGAGAGTATGGAGTAAGACCCCCAAAATACCTACAGCAGGCAAAATATCCAATTCCTATTAGCTTTAACTGGAGCTCTGTGCCTCATTTGTGCAGGAACTTTAGTAGCTGCTGTTGTAGTTGGGTGCCTAAGTAATATCTTCCTTGGATAAATTTTACTCTACATACTTCAGCTTTGTGTACAAACCCAAGTTGTCCTATTTTAATCAATTTCCAGTCTAACTTAGTTAAACTAGTTTAACCTCAGGTGTTCTATGGAGGATCTCTACGAGCATAAACAAACCAACCAAAATACATGTTCAAACAACCCCATCTGTCAAAGTGTCAGAGTTACACAGCAACGAGGAGAGAAACACACGTGTTACCAACAATAAGGGAGACACAGGGACCTGCTTCAGGAGATTCCACTTGCTGACAGTGTCCCTGTGGTTAAAGTCCTGCACAATCCCCTTTGCTGTTGTCACACAAGCCAAGCAGCGGCCTTGCTGTGCTAAAAAGGGGTCTGACCACACAGCTATCTCCCTCACACACTGAGTATGACCAGCACTACTCCCTGAATGCAGTGACACTGTCCCCAACAGTGCAGTAGACCAGTCAAATATGCTGGAGCCAGAGGTTTGGTTTCGTCCATATCCAGTTCCACCTAAGACACTTAGGAAATGAGGCACCCAAGATGATGACATTTTCAACACCTTCCTCCTCTGTGTTCCACCACATTTCTAATCATAGGTTTGCCCTTTCATTGAAGGATACACTGGGCATCGCACTGCAATATTGAGTCATCTGGGTGTTTTGGATGCTGCATGGCAATGGCTTGCGGGAACTCGCTCAGCATCCGCTGCTGGAAGGCTTCTAGCCTCTCATAGTCGTGGCCCCGACATACATACTCTTTGTTCTGCACGGAGGACAAGGAGAAAAGGAGGAAACACATCAATCAAAATTTAAAGAGCCACCTCTGATCATGTTGAACAAAACACCCTCAAGACCAACCCCCCCCCCACCCCATACTGGGTTAATACAGAAAAGCCACGCCAAGAAGTCTCAGTGGCCACTTTGCAAATTCCCTTTCAGCCCTAAAAGCAGTTCCCTTCTGAGGAACAAAATTTTGTTCCTGCCAGTAATGGAAAGCTTGTGTGTAGCTGTGCCTCTTGGGGCATTAAACCACTCGTGCAGAGGTCTTGGATGCTTTTCAAGCCATCTTAAACTTCAAACAGCAAGACACTCCTGAGTCATAAAAATTCCATTCCAGTCGCAGCCCTACTACCATGAAACACAGTTTGGACTGGAGTTAAAATCTCCTGATGCAATATCAAACCAAGCAGGCAAATTCTCTAATTCCAGTAGTTTTAACTCTCATAAGCATAACTGTAAGTACAGGGAGATTTTTCACCTTCACAAACCAAAGCAAAAATCCCAGCAAACAAGAACAGTTCCTCCCTTTCAATTTCTTGCCTTTAGAAGCTGCAGTATATGCATTGATGTTTTGCTAGTTGCTCTGGAAAAGAATTCTGGCCAAGGAATTCTTGATCTTCTAGCAAAATTAAAGAGAAAGCAAAACCAGATCAGAACACTTGGCCAGGGAGCGCAGTTATTTTTGGCTTTGCATTTCAGCTTTACAGAAGAGCTCTCATGTTCCAGCTGTGACAAACGTCACTTTCTGTGCATCAGTCACAGTAACCAGTGAACTGAAAGAAAAACTGCGTGATGAATCTCGACAGTTCAGCTGGTAATGCCCAAACTTTGGAGCTATCACTACATTGGGAGCAAGTCCATATCTGAAGGTGAATCTCTTTAAGACACTTTCTGCATTTTCTATTTTAGCTTGTGAGTGCAGCAATCCCGGAAACTGTGAGCCTATAAATAAAATCACTGTGATTCTAAAAATAATGCCATGAAAACACCTGAAAGCTAAATTTAATAGATTTTTCAGACACCTGCCAACACAAGATCTCAAAATGCTGCTTGTCAGACCTCACTTGAACTTCTGATAGGCAGGAGACATGGACAGCTTTAATTTACTTATGTAAGAAGGTTAGAAATAGATGCAGAATTGACAGAAACATAAATAGTGGCTTCTGCAAATTACATCAATGCTGTAGAAAGAAGTGGTTGTTTTCTGTCAAGCTGTAGAGCAATAGAAAAGTGAGAAAAGGACATGGAGTTATTTGATCACTGAATCAGTCCCACAGTCATTTGAAAAAATTTAAATCTATGTAAATCTTTCTTTTCTCTAGAATAGCTGCTTCCAATCTCCTTATGGTGTGATCCATGCTGATGCGACTGCTAATGGGCTTAGTCTGTGCTTCGCAACGTGTCTGCTATAGGGATCATTAGAGAGAAAGGAGGAGGATGACTTTTAGTGAGACTGCTACATTGGTAATCTGCTATCAGAAGTACTGCTACCAAATAGAACTGCACAATTAACAAGGATTATAATTATGTACGCTCATGTTCGCTGTGAATTTCCCCAGCCAACTATCCATAATGCTGCACCGCTTCACAAAGAGTAAGTCTTGAGCACTGAAAACTTATGCAGTGTTAAACACACAGGCCACGGAGGATCCAAGATAAAACTGTATGATCTGAACCATGGCAAGTTAGATTCCCTGATGCTACTTCACAAGCAGGAACCCTGATGTGTGTGCCATGATGACTGCTGTAATTCATTGTCAGAAACATGTTCTGGATACAAAAAACTGTTAGATATAAAAAAAGAGACCAATTGTTTTCTCTGGAGATCTTCACAAAAGGGAACGTTTGAATAATGAACCACCCTTTATCCACTGGTTTTCATTCTGAGTAATTCCAACTTGCCTTTCCTTTCCTTTCCTGTGTTTCCCTTAAAAGACTGTAATTAACCACAAACGTTTAAACCCTAGTTAAAAAACCCCGTATAATACTCAGAGGGACAAGTAAGAGTGCAGTTTGCAAAATGGTGCAGTTCTGCTTTTTGGAGCTTCTTACTGTGTAACTCAAGTGGTGCCATCTCATGTCAGGCCACTTCTTTAAGGAGAACACAAACCATACACCCGTAGTCCTTTACGTGAGCTTGTCCTGCCAGGCTGATGGCATCTACTATCAATAACCAGACACTTCTCACAGCAGTTGTCACACTGTATTCCGGCCTTGCTCTGAAGTAGCAACCAAACATCTTATGAATAAATGTCCACTTCAAGTTCCACACTAGGAAAGGAAGGTAACTGTACTTTTTAAAAGGATGGTGCACCCAGCTGATCCCATAGGCACCAGCACAAAACAAACTCAAAGTGAGGATGTGTCCCTGGAAGCCGCAGAACGTTTTGTGGGGAGAGAGGACGTCTTTGCTTGAAAGAATCATTGGCCTGGTGTTAGAATCACTGTCACTTGAGACTTTTTAGAGTGATAATTTAAGATGATGAAAATTTTTGAGTAATGACCCAGCGTTGCTGCAATACAGCATTTTGCTTGATATAGAGAGGCAATTTGTGCTGCATCTGCACATCATCAGAAATACACACAGGCATGAGCCGAATTCCTGATCTCTGTTCCTGACAACGACACCAAAGAACCACCTCCTTCACTTCAGCTTGAGAGCTGCTTCTGCTTGTGCAGGCAGAAAAGAAATAAGCTGAGTGGCAGACATTATGCCCACAACAAAAACGCAAAGCCTTAACTGCTACTCCGAGCAGGTAACTTTGCTGTAGTTGTGTTTTTGTGTAAGTCTGGCTTACCCGCAGGAAAAAGGGGAATTTCCGACCATAGAAACCGACCCTGAAGAACTCTGGTTCTAAGCGCTGCTGTTCCATGATGTTGTCGTAATAGGTGGCTTCCATTTTCTGTGAGGGAGAAAGCAGCTGCTATCAGACCCTTAAGGCTGCACTTAAAAGATCAGAATCTCAAGACACATTAAAATACCTCATTACACCTTACATTCCACAATTTTTTATGCAAGGACCAAAACTCTTTGAGATAAAATTAATTAAGCAGTGAACGTGATGGAACAGACTAAAGTATCACCATACTCACTCTACAGTTTTGGAGATGACACATGACTTTTTTTCTGCTGTATCTCATTTAAAATTAAACACGTCTTGCATGTAATTTTCTTTTCATTGCAGAATTAATGGCAAAGCTGAGACTGAGATCTGTGTTGCCTGGCTTAGTGTCTTGTTCTCTCCTACAGCTCAAAATCCATACCACTGTCTGGAAAATTGTATCAGTTCAATCGGCTCTGGCTTAATTGAGTTGAGTGGCATGAAAAAGGATGAAACAAAACGAAATCTTTTATGGCTCTGTGCACTAGGAGGTTTCACATGGAATAAAAAAAGGGGTTGAAAAAAGGAAAAATACTTTTCTGTAGTTCCAATTATTAGTTCTGTGGCTCTGTGCTATCACTTGTATCAAGACTGGGTTTTCAAGACTCCTTGCCAAAAGGAATGTCATAGGAATGTCACGATAGCAGTGCGATTGCTCTTTAAAGGGAAGAACCAGTTTGACATCACTGCTTCTACTGCAGGGAACCCTGACAGCAGCTCTGACTTACACTACTACTTCAAGGTTTTGTTCTCAGTTCCCACACATATTGACTCCTTTTCTAAACTGGAGAAAGTCCCAAAGTTATTGCAGGAAAAAATCCAGATAAGAAAGGGGTGGCAAGTAAAGGTAATTTATTGATATTTTAGGAAAGAAACTCCTGATGCATGACTTGATTGAAGCCTTTAATTAAAGGTTGGTTGCCCATCATTCATGATGGCTTTACCAATACGGTATTTCCTGTACAGTAGGGCAAATTTTCAGCCTGCTCTACTTTAGATGTCTACGAACAAGTGCACCACCAAGATGGCCAGCTATGCTCTCTGTAGGGCCACTCTGAAGAAAACAGGTATTTCACAAGTGCAGCCCATGAGTTCTAGTCAGACAGAACTTCAAATGAGAACAACTTTGACTGTTAAGGAGAACTTAAACCCTTGCATGTAAGAAAACATCCATAACTGTAACATTTGGATAGATGTATGCTACCCCCAGGGAGAAAAGCAGAGCAGTTTTTTCATAGTCACAGTGTGTTTAAGTGACAACCACAACTTTGTCTTTTTTTTATTAAAGCACGCTGCTGCAAATGTTCCCTGATTTCGTCATGTTTGGTTTTACCTGAGGACCAAACCCCTGGAAATGGGCAAGATTGTCATAAACATCTGTCTTCTTCCTTCTTTCTCTCTTGTTCCTCCTATGTCAACTGAGACACAAGTTGTCTTTGATACTTTTTGGAATTAAAATGAAATTGCAAGTATAGAACTGCAGTATAGAGTTCAGCACAGAGCCACGAAGATGATAAAGGGAGTAGAACACCTCCCTTATGAGGACAGGCTGAGGGAACTGGGTGTCTTTAGCTTGGAGAAGAGGAGACTGAGGGGTGACCTCATTAATGTCTATAAATATGTGAAGGGTGAGTGTCAGGAGGATGGAGCCAGGCTCTTCTCAATATTGCCTAGTGATAGGACAAGGGGCAGTGGGTGTAAGCTGGAACCTAGGAGGTTCCACGTAAATATGAGAAGGAACTTCTTCACAATGAGGGTGACAGAGCACTGGAACACGCTGCCCAGGGGGGTTGTGGAGTCTCTTTCACCGGAGATATTTAAAGCCCACTTGGACATGTTCCTGTGCGACTTGACCTAGGTGATCCTGCTGTGGCTGGGGGATTGGACTAGATGATCTTTCGAGGTCTCTTCCAATCCCTGATGATTCTATGATCACTTGACCTAATTTTAAAATACCATTTTAATGCGTTTTATAAAAAATCCTAAACAAGACTTCTGCAAAAAGTTGACTAAGATGCATCATCACAGAAATTTCATACTGTCCACAAAGCCTGAATTAATAATCTCACCAGTTGGAGGAATTAGATCACCTGACACAGATGGGTAAGAACAAGCTACTGGTTCTTCAGCTCTGACTTCACTTTGAGAAGCCTTCCAACCAGAACTAAAAAGTTAAACCTACAACACCACTTCAAAAAATTGCAGGCAGCATTTTTAACCTCTGTCTTTTTGCATTACTGCAGCAGTGCCTGGAAAAGCTACAGCTGAAGAGCCACTTAGGTGGTTCCCTTTATGCCACCACTATAGCTCAAAGGGTCAGAAATCAAGAAACATTATAATCAGCACAAGCCAGTTGGGACATTAAGGAAGAATAGAAGATGCAGAACTAAACAAAGTCTGTTAAAAGGCACAAAGAAAGCACACGTTTCTGAGTAGAGAGCAATTTATGTTCTGGAGATTTTCAGTTCCCATCTGGTGGTACTTAAGTGTTATCATAAGGGAAGGAAAGTTTCCAGCCGAAACACAAGAATACACATCTGAATTGAAAGACCTGCGAGCAGGACAGCCAAAGTCTCTGATCCAACTAGGAAGAAAACTCAAATACTTATTCTCTTTGTTGTCCTTCCCCAGCTATGGGTGGTTTAGCCTAAATGAGACACATTTACATGGGTACAATAAGCCAGATGTATTTTTTTCGTTCCTCAGAGAAGCTACTGACCCTAAAACTTGGTGCTCCCGCATTCATCAGTGCCTTGTCTGACGCAGGAAAGAGGAAGGATGCGCACGGCTGCTCAACCACGGCTGCCAGAGAACTAACAACCCGTGGCGCTACGCCCTAGTGACCTGTCCTAGCGGTTTCAGCTGGAGAATATGTGATTCCTCTAGGTCCAGAGACCTGCCTCTCACCTTGTGTACACCATGGCTCAATCAGAAGCAAACAATCCCCCCAGGAAAAACACAGCATTTGAGAGCTTTGTTGTACTCAGAAATCCTGCTCTGATTTAAGCTGTCAGACCCTGGGTAGCAACAAGTGGGTTGGCTTAAAGAGAATGAGCAGGGAGGGTGGGAAAAGCCTTGCCCCTGGCAGAGATCAGCACTCTGCAGTGAGCGCAGGCCCTGAGATGCTGCCGCTCCATCTGCAAAACTGTGCCTGAGCAGTAAGATGCGATGAGCTGTCATCTCTCAAGGACCTCTTTTAAGTCCCTGTTGAGGCTGGAGGAACACACTCCTCGCTGGCAGCAGGGATAGAAGGAAGGATTTGAACAGTACAGTGTGACCATCAGCCTCACCCTGCCCCAGCCCTCGATCATGCTGGGAGACTGACAAAAGGACTGCGGGAGACACTGAAAGTCTGTGAAGCTTAAGAAGAGAAGAGGGACCAATCACCCATCACCACCACACCCCCACATCCATGAAGCCAACCAACTAAGCTGAGGAACTGACTACAACAGTGGCCAGAGAAACTGAGGAGTTTTCCAGAGATCTGAGGAGCAAGGTGGGAGGCTGGAGCCTGCCAGACACCTCTGTAGCCCAGAGTGATGGCTCTTACCTCTTACCTATCTTCTCTGTTTTCCCTTTTCCTCTCCCCTACTCTCTGAGTTAGGTATCTAGTAATTTTAGTGATGTCTGTTCTCTCTGAGTTTGGCACCAGGTAGCTTTGGTAAGCTTGATTGCTGTGCAGACCTATGGTGTGAAGCTTTGTCATCGGACCCAAGGAAATCCACAAACCTGAGTCACTCCCTTCTCTGGTTGATCAGAATGTGACACCACCAGGATGCAGGGCTGTCACACCCCATCTGGAAACAGCACTGGTGGGGAACAGAGGGGAAGAGGGGCAAGATGCCCTTTGGGGACAACAGCCTCTAAGCCAGCCTCTGTCTCACTGAGCAACCAGCACCACAGACCTAAAGCTCTTTGCTGCAAATTCATGCAAATGCCATCTACTCCTGATTCACAAAATCATGTCCACGAGTCTAGAAGGGTGGGAATGGCAACAACACAGCCAGCCCAAGTAGGCAGGCATAGATGTGCAGTAACAGGAGGACTAAGTCTTAAGCTGGAAGTAAAGAATATATTTTAGGAAAGTGATGGCAACAAAATTGTGTCGATCTGGAACTGGACTGAAAAGAAAAGCTCTCTGAATTGGTTCAGTTATTTAACTTCCCAAATTTTGTGAGATTACTTCACATTAATTAATTCAAGCAAGACATTTCTCTGCTGTTCTTAAAGCCATCGCATTCAATTACAGCATGAGATTGGATCTCAGCAGAAAATACTAGTTTCTTCAGGGTACAGCAACTAACACCAAAAGAGAAGAGACAAGCCTGTCTTCTGACAAAAGAACAAGGAAAAAAGCAATCACATAAGAAAACCAATGTGTAGACTTCTGAAGAGCAAAGCAATTGCATGTGTCATGTTCCCATAACAAGATGGTGCCAGCTAAGGTTTATCTTCAAACTGTGCAATAAAATAAGCTCGCTGGATCCTCTGTTAGAGGAATGATGCTACGTCATTACTGGGATTATACAGAAAAAATTGAGATACTTCAGTCAAGAGGAATGAAACAATAAAGGACCGAAAGATTGTGGCTCATGAAAGAAAGTCAAAACTGGATGGTGCGACCTTGACTGGAAAACCCATGTGTCACAACTGGAGAGGTGTTGTCGTACCAGCAATACCACAGCATCTCCCTCCTGACACTCTGAAAAACAGTGATAGATTTGACCCCACAGAGTGAAAACTCAGATTACAACCTACTGGCTTTTTTATGGTAACAATATTAATTTGTCACTTAGCAAAAAAATAATAATCAGAGGAGAAAGATGACAAGAAGGCTAATTATCTGTAAACATCTGGAAAATACAAGCCAGGTAAGGGAAGAACACATTTAGTCAGAAAAAAGAGATAGGAAAAAAGAGATTGTGACTAGAGAGACTGAGTCTTTTCCAACATGAACGATTCTATTATTCTATAGCTGGAGAGGATCTCTTAGCCATAAGAGCAGCATACATGTGGAATCATCTTCCCAAGGGATAACTGGAAATCACAACTGCTGAATCATCTGAGGAGGGGCTGGCTACCACCCAAAAACCTGTACCGTAAGACCCCGGCACTGGCAGGAAGTAAGTTAGCTACAAGAGGAAGAGGAGAAGAAGAAACAGTACCAGTGGAAAAAGGGGAGTGTTGCAGCAGCAGATGTTCTCTAGTCACCACTACTGTTACATTGCACAGAAAACAAATGAATAAATAAAAGGAATCTCTAAATATAGAATGAGAATCTCCTCACTGAGGGGTTCAACATCTCTCTGCAATATATTTTTTCCAGTTGAAGGACAGTGGGTTAAGTAAAAAGGTTCCTTTAAATTCCACACAGATTCACAGAGATAAAGTGATTTCAGAAAGCATTATTATGTCTGAACGCTTTCTCACTTGGGGTGAAAGCCAGATACTTTGTGAGCCACTTTTATGACAGCTAATATTCTCTAAAAATTCATTAGATATCATAAAGGACAAAAAAACATTACCATGGAAAAACAGATGCTATAGGCTGCTGTACAGACCACATTAGAGTCACTTGCCCTGGATTCTTCTGTGTCAGCACAGGACAGCACTGCTTCAGCATCCAGTGGTCTTGTTTATTGACTGTTGTGACAGGCAAAACCTCAAGCAAAACCAGCTCTTGCCAAGAAGGAATTTGCTGAGGAAGTGCCAGACCTGGAGCTGCCCAAACAAAGCCCATGCTATTCACACAGTTTGAAAGCCAAGAGAAAAATCAGAGAACACCAGGAAGCAATTTCTTTCAACCCTATCTTACTCAGCTCCTCCAACAAAGAAGGCCGTCTGTGCACATGTGTGTTTACACAATGGCAGGGGAGAGGGTTAGGACACTGAATTGGACTTTGGATCTTATTAGTACACGTAGAATGGGATCTTCTAGAGTAGACATTTTATGGAGCAGTGGAGAGTAAAACCGAGTTCATCAGATCCTACAACTGCTAGCCAGGCAGGAAAAAGGTACTCGGTTGACAACCCTCAACTATCAGCACAGGGCAAACTGGTACCCAAGCTCAGGCTGCAAGGCTGCCCTTGATGCTGCCAGGCTGGGCAAACTCTGCAACTGAGCAAACGGCTCCAGCAGAAGATGCAAACAAAGCAGATTTGTTTGCTGGATTTGCTGGTTTTGTTTTTACCACAGAAGAACACGCTAAGCTCTTAAGCCATTAAACTTTAAAGAAGAGCTTTTTCAGAAGCCTGTGCTTTGATGTAACTGGACAAATTCATCTTGTTGCTTGAGCAAATCAAAATCTAATTCTCTTTCCTGTGCTTTCTTTTCCTTGTTAGTATCTCACCAAAAACAGAAACAACGTTAAGATTCAAGCCACAATCCTATTTCAGTAGGTATTACCACTTTTAGTACAGATGGCTATGCAAATACACAGTGTTCGGCTCTTCTAGGCACTAGTGCCAGCCTCCCATCTCAGCACTTGCACTTACAGAAACAATGGTAGTGTTTACAACAAGCCATGTTCATTGTGGGCTGTTAAAAATCCTCCCGGAGCGGCCGCGTGCCACACAACCCAAACCCTCCTGTTCCAAGGGTCAAACGTTTCTAGTCAGAAATGCCCTGTGACTGTTTATGGTTTAGAAACTTTATGGTAACTGTAGCAGTTGCTGGCATTTCCAGAACAGCGACAATAGGCACATTGACCACTCCGGGCTCTTTAGAGTCCGCACACATACACAGGATACCTCCACAGTGGTCTCATTCCTTAAGTGTGCACTCCCGAGTACCTTGCATCCACTGCGAGTCCGGGTCTTCATGAGGGAGGTTGTGGTGCACAGCTCGATGGCTTCTGGTTCATGGAAGATCACTGTTGGGAGAGGCTCTTTCCGAAGAGTTAGGACATTCAACTTAGTCTTTAACATTGTCTGAAAGTGCTAAACAGAGAGAGAAAAGCAATTATCTCCAGCTCTAGCATGGAAAAGTCGTGTGTTCACTGTTCAGAGCCTTGGAAGTTTCCACAGGGAGAGTGAACACTCATGATTGCCATTAGCAATGTGGAGACTTTAATTTTAAAAGATACACACACAAACAAAACTAGAGGATTCATTACAATCCATGTATGTCCCAATAAGAGTCTAAATTCAACCTCTAATCACTCGCAGGACTATTGTGAAACTGTTCACAGACCCGGCTCCTCTAATAATGACCACATGGAGGGAAAAAAAAAAGGGGGATCAGAAATCATTCAGAGAACTGTGAATTCATGCATTCATGTTTTCTTTCCTCTGTACTTAAATCTCATCCCATGGACCCTTGTAGATGTCACCATTCCCACCGAGATGAATTTCCTCTCATCCGTTTGCCTTTGGCATGTGAATGTTAAATTCTCTTCCTTTGTCAGCAATAGTTCTAGTCTCCAATGCAAATGCCACCACTGACACTAACTGTCTTACAGCGAAAACTCCCCAGGCTTTGATGAAGAGCTATCCATCCAAGTGGACAGTTATGCTGCTGAGCGAAACATTTCTCAGCAATTGCTTAGAGAGAAGAAAGCAAATCCTTGAGAAGTTACCAAGTCAATTTTGTGCAATCAGTGGAGTTAGATAAATTTTTCAAATTCTAGATGTTCCTCTGAAACAAACTTCATTTGAGAAACTGAACATTTTCACTTGCTACTGCATATCTAACGGAGAAAATGTGCAGACACAAACCAAATGAATGTAGTATTCCCAGCAAGTAACACACCACAGCACTGTGCAAGAAAGTAAGTACTTATTAAGACTTCAAAACTTGACTGCTACATCAGCAGTTATTAGATGTATGTGCAATGACTCCAAATTATTTCCATCAGAACCAAACCATTTATTCTGATTTTGATGGGAGATCCGTGGCTTGTTTTGCAGCCACCCCTTAGCCTTCCCTACACCTCTGCAAGGCAGAAAACATTATGGGCTCCAGCTTGCAGAAAGAGCAATGCAAAGTTATTTCCCAGAACTGGACAAGAAGTCTTTATGAGAGCTAGAAAACCAGCTTTTCAGCTCTGTGTGGTAGGTGAGGAGAGCGTCTATTAAACATGTGACTTCTACACAGGGAATTAATCAACTACAGAGAGACGGTGCTATTTCTGTATTAATTTTTGCAGATTTGAGTGTTCTGCTGAAAACACATGTGAAGTTCTTGGAAATAAACTTCCTATTTAATCCATAAATACTTGCCCATTAGCTAATTAAAAGCCTGTTAATGCATTTCTGAAAGAGTTTAATCCTTATATCAGAATTTAGGTCCAACAGCTGTTATGATACTGGATCTGCAGCACCTTGAACACTTTCATAAGCATGTTCAAGGCATAAACACTAACAAGTCGTGAAAATAATGCTTGTTTTCCTAGCTCATGCATGAAGTTTCAAGCTGTAACAGGAATGTTTTAGGGTCTCTGTCATTTTCGTACCAGCACTCAAGTTTTCCTCCCAGTGAAGAAATCTACTCATACTGTTTCTCATCTGGCACATACAACGTGTTACCCTATTCACTCTCCCAAGCACAGCTCCAGCAAAAGGGAACTCCACTCAAGATAATTATACGTAAAAGAATGTTCTTTGAAATACATTTTTGAAAATAAAGAAAACCTACTTCTTTCTACATTTAAGTTGCAATTGACAACCTTTTGTTTGGAGTTTCCTAGACTTCTCTGGTAAAGTTGTTAGCAAAGGCTAAAAACCAGCCATGATGAGCATAAAGAAAGCTCAGAGTCTGAGATGCTGAGTTTGAGAGAACATCTCTGATTACCAATCACAGCACTGGCCTTGTGGATCTATTTAAGTAACTGCTGTCTACTACCACTCTAGTTCTACCAGCTTGACTTGCTGTGAAATACAGGCTGTAGGTCTGCTAACCTGCTGCAGAGGTTGTATTTCTGGCGGAGAAAATGTGCAGAAGAGAGAGAGTACTGGACACCTGCCATGTGCAGATCATGACCATTCCCCACCTGCAATGGACACCTCTTCAAGCACAGGCAAATGCTGTCTCTGAGGTCACCTGCTGCCTTGTGCATGCAGCTGACAGAAGGCAGCAGAGATAGAAAACGTACCTGAATGTATTTTTACCCTGAAGTTGTGTTACTCTGTTGGTCAGCCATTTTTGCATCAAACCCAAGATGATGGTTGTGAAATACCAGACTGAAGAGACCAAATCCTGGCATTTTTCTCTCTCCCTGTGTGTTGAAAGAGCTCCGTTTCTATAGATGATCCATTTGCAGAGATTCTCAAATAAAGCCCAGTGCTTCCATTAGGTACTCAAATCCATTTAGCCCCTCAGAGTACTAAGCCTCTGAAAAGGTGGTTCTCCTCAGCTAGCATCTCTATCAACTTCAGTGGAAGTACTGTCAGAGAAAGCACAAATTGACCAAACTGAGGAAAGCCTTGACGCTGATCTATCTTATTTTCATGCTGTAATGACCGCATAGAGTCTCAAACAAGGAAAAGACTACTCTCTGCCTTTCAATGACAATTCAGTACTTGTATGAGCAGTAAGTTAGAGTAGCTGGGTACCAAAAGCAGCAGTGCACAGTTGGCAGTAAATAGACAGTAAGTTGCCAGAGAAGTGCAGGATGGTTTGGGAGTGCACATAGAAATAGCCTTTTGCTTTGGACTGCAAGGCCAGCACAGACAATGCTGTGCTCCCTGCACACTAGTCATATGATGGCCGCCGTAAGAAAACAAAGTCTCTGCCAGGAGACATCATGCAGTGAGCCCCCAAACAGGAAAATTATTTAAACAGATTCCTAACTTCCACTATGTGAGCAGTCCCAGTGAAGCACACGTGGGTAGTCAATGGGATTATTCACGTGCTTCAAGCCAAGAACAGGATAAAGTGCTTTGTTGAACCCGTTTCTTAGTTTCTACTCCAAACTGGCATCTCCTGTGGAAACTGTTGGCAAATGCTGACCTCTAATTGTAGCCAAGCATTTTTTTGAGAAGAGGTATTAGCCCTCCACTGCTGTGAACCCAGAATACTTATTTAAAGTGCACTAAGCTCATAAAATTCTTGAAAAGCATAACTTTGGCAATTCAGTGCATGATATAATGTTCAGGGCACATTATATCATTCACATTTCATATGCTAGAACCACTAGGTCTTCTTGGAACTCTCATATATTCTGAACTGGCATGACTATAACAGCAGCTCAAAGCTGCTCATCATTCTCCTTTACCCATTTAGATGGTGCTACTGATACGGACTTTACATTTGAAGGAAATGCAAAGAGCAACGTAACAGTGAAAAACTGGCAGTAACTTTCAAAATTCACTGAGCAAAAGAAGTTCCTTAATTACCAAGGAAAGGATCAAAGCTGCAATTAGCATCACACTTTCCTATCTGCTGAACGTGAAATAATTCAGAGTAAAAATTAAGTAAAGCCCCTAATAACACTGGAAAAATTATCTAAATACAAAGCCATGGTTTTGCTTGTTTAAGGATTCGAGTTCCATCGTTGTCTTTTGCTTAGTTTACCCCTTCCCCCCACTCCATGTAAGAAAATTGAAAGGCATTTAACTGTTAGCCTAAACACCATCAGAGGCCAAGCTGGTCACTACAGAGGTTCCTTGGTGACCTTCAAAGTGCTCCCTATTTTGATGAAAAAAACCCTGTCATAACTTAGCTAAAGGTTAACTGAACATAAGAATCAAGACGTATATTTTATCAGCTGAATAGTGATGCATTAGCTCTAGACTGTTTCACAACATCAAACTTGCAAACTTTAGTTGCTGTCTATTTAGTCCAAGCACAATTGCTGCTAAAGCTAAAAATTAACAATATTTTTGTTGTTTAGTTTGTCAGCAGAAGTACAGTCACTTCCACAACGCGGCCCAAATGCAAAAAACAACTGTGACTCTACAATGAAATGTGCCTTGGAGGAGAAAAGTAGGCACTGGCAATTTGTCATTACAAAGCTGAACACTTCTGCACAGCTCTTCCTCTTCAGCTCTTAACTAAACAGTCAGTGCTGTTCACAGTATTGGGTACTCAGCAGTCAAGCCTGGGCTAGTAAATATTTTCATTTTCATGATGGAAAAAAAACTCAAGACCCAAATTCAATGAATCTAAGACAGGGAGATATATTGGACATGAGTATAAAAGTAAGTGTCACGAAAAAGGGGACTGTAACTCACCATGATCTGTAACTCAGCTACAATGGATGAGTGAAATGAGCAGACTTACCAGGCTAGTTGGCTTGCAACATGGTCGATGAAGGAAATTCTTCAGCACCATAGCCCTCAGCCCCCATTATTGCTGAATGTCAGCATTACAACCAACAGCAACTGCGTGAACTGGCATAATGTTTCCAGATTACCCGTATTCGGCCGAATTTTGCCAGCACCACAGGTTGAGCACAAACCCCCCAAATGAAAGGTCATTGGCTTTGTGAAAGAGAGTTTTTCTATAAAGTGCAAAGCCTCTGAAAGAAGGCTTGCCAGAATGAGAGTGAAACCTCTCCCTTTGAAATCCATTTAGTTCTGGAATGAAACCAAAACTGCCCAAGCAAGGCACAGCAGCCTAGAGGGAGAAGATACAACCAAGCACCACAAACTGTAAGCTTCACAAAGCCTTCAGAATGAATGTCCCTTTTTGCCTGCTCCCAGCAGAATTTATCTACTAGTCTGTAGATACCAGACCCTACTCTCTGACTCATGGCCAGAGGAGAGGATAGCACAGTCGTACTTCAGTGCAATATGGTTCCACCATCAGTGACAGGAGCACTGCTGCGACCTGAGGGCTACCCCAAGCCTCTAGCTTTTCAGCAAAATGAGAAGATTCATGCTACATATGAAAACCGATCCATTCCAAGGCTTTGCTTTGTTTAAAGCAAATTCTCTACAGTACAAATACCAAATCTGATCCATTTCTTGTTAAACAAATATTGTTGATACAGTATAAATATTTTCCCCTTCCCCATGTTAAACTTTACTCCACTGTATTAATTTATCCTCTACTAGCAGTTCGTATAAACTTTGTACTGAACACTACAATAAAACCCTCTGCAGAGGGGACAGAAGCACTTATCAAAGTCAAAATCATCTCCCCAGCAGCATGCTTTATGGCACAAAACTGACTGGCATGCTCAAATCCAAGATCGTGTTACAACTCTTTAGAGTAGAGCAGATCCAGCCTGAGCAATCTTGAAAGCAATCCAACTCCAGAAATCTAGCTATTGCAAATATCTCTCATCTGACATGTTGAGAGCTGTGTTTTGCCAGCCAATACCAAACCAAATCCATTCAATCTCTTCCAGGTAACAAATGTTATTTAGGTGAAAAAGCAGATAATTAGGTCTGAATTTACATCTCTCGACAGCAGAGAAGCGGGCCAGGCACCACGTGTAAGACAGGCTTGCCCGTGAACACTCTGTAACCCATTCTGGGAATAGGGGAGCTTGGGCAACCCCATGGCACAACTTGGCACAGCTGAGCATAGCACCCCCAAGGATTTTGGGGTAAAGTATCTGGGAAATGTCAGACCACACAAAAAACCCACCAAAAAAAAAAAAACCACCACCAAACCCCCAAACATTTGCAAGCCCTCCACATGTCCAATGGCAGCCTGCATGGTAGAAACTGATCTAGTGCCACTGAGCCTGCTACCATTTCTCTCCTTCACATCCCCTGCTTCTACACACCCCCACCTCCACCCCCAGGGAGCATAAAAATGAGACAGGCAGCAAAGCCAAGAAGACAGTAATCTGCATTTGCTAGGGTCAGCTCAAATCTGTACAGCCGTAAACCAAGCAGAAGCAAGCAAGGCATGAGCATAAGGAAAAGAAAGTGCCAGGAGAGGCAGAACCTGGCACGGGGCAAGCAGCGCTGCCTGCTGCTGGGCAGAGACCCTGTGCGCTCCTCCGGCCGGTATGGAGTGCAACAAGGGAGGTGAGGATAAAGCTCTGATAGAAAAGCCTGTAACGCTTTTTTGACTACAGACAGAGAAGTGGGATGACAACACACGGGAACTTCAGAGCAGCAAACCCAGCTGCAGTGTCTGGTACAGAGGAAACTAGTCCTGTCAAAAAAGAGAAAACCTTTCATCAGTGGTTCTACTGGATCTTTGCAGGCAAGCACCAAGAGTTATTCCATACTACTGTCACACTAAGTTTTTGGGGAACATTCTTCTTCCAGTGGTGATAAGGCATCCCTTTTAAAAACACACAACTATCCAGATTTCAAAAGTAGAACTTGCATTCCCTATCAATAGCCCTGATCACACAGCCGCCTGTGTGATGCCTTGCTTTCTTATAAGTTAAAAGAATTTCTGTTTCCTCGCAATTTAATTAATGTAAAACGTTTTGTTCTCAGACCCTGTGTACTTTGCATTTGCTCTGGCTGGACACTTCCATTCTGTTGCCAAGCTTATGCTATTCCAATCAGCAGGATGGCTGCCCAAACAAAACACAGTCCCAGATACAAACACTCTCCAAACGATGGGGAACTTCAAAGCCAGATGAGAATTTTATAACTGATCCCCTACCAATTGTCTACACTCAGCCAAACTAAGCCCCCCAACCTAAGCAAATTTAAATATGTGTGGTATTCAGAGACTAAGTCCCCACTTCAGCCATAATTTCTCAAAAGCTGAAATCCCACTATAGAGATCCACATCAGAGTAGGAAAAAGTCAATATCTCAAGACACTCATAATCATGAAAATGAGACCTCCCTAAAATATCATTGGAGGAGAGGAAAGGAGTCACAGTACAACAATAAAAACATCTTTGATCATTCTCTTTGATCGTTACAGTATCTAAATTCCCAGTCCATTATTTCACTGGAAATTAGGCATGGGGTGGAAGATGGACATATAAATGTCTGCTTGGATTTGGGCTTTTACAGTTTATTATTTGCTGATATTTTAAATGCATTGGAATTTCCAGGGCTGTTGTTGCTGGCACCTGACACCAGAACAACATTTTTTAATCATCAATGGAAATAAAGCAAAATGGCTTTCACCAATGTATTAGCTGAACTATTGTCATAAATCACTGTCTCACAAACTCCTGGCCCCACAAATCTGTTAACATGCCAATTTTAATAACTTTGTCATGCTGATTTAGCTCTCATGCCACCCAAACGCAATTAACAGACAGCTCTGTGGTGAGTTTTATTAAATGTAGTCATTGTAAATAACACTTGCACTTGTGGTACCAACTCTACCTTTTTATTCCATCCTATCCCTGATGATGTTGGTCTTTGAACTACATTCTGAAGACCAGCAAAAAAAACCAGTCTGGACAGGACTGCTCCATTGTATGGCACTGTTATCTGCTGCTCATCTTCTCATCAACAGAACATCAGCACCTCCCCAAAAGCACCAGGTCTGTTCTACCAGGTCTGTAGAATGTTAAAATAATGGTAATTTTAGAAAGTACCAGCAGAGGTTCCAGCACCTTTCAGAACAAAATGGTAGTGAAAATACAAGCCCAAGGCAAGACAAAAGGTTTAAAAGAAAAACCCTAACAACACAACAGAAAACGAGATGGGAAGAATAGAAATAAACAAAGAAACAGGAGCTGACAAGAAGAGAAAGCACAAAATAGGACACGCAGCACAAAGGTGCGTCGAGTTCGCGCACTTTGATTTTGAGATGACTCCCTAGCTGCTTTCCAACTTATTTCTCCCCAAATATGAGTTTCCAGTTGATGTATTATTTTATATACTTGGCCCAATATTAAAACAATGGAATCCTGCAGCATGAAGGCAGCTGTTGCTTTTTCAATTTGCTCTCAGAGGCTTCCTGCTAATTTCTGTGTCAGAGGATGCTTTAAAAAGGCAGAGTAAGCCCATATCATGCAAAACCTGCCAGACAGCCACCGCATTTCCCAGTTCTTGAGAAGTCAATGTTTTGCTCTCACGCCCTTCTCCTTCATTTTCTGCAATAAATCAATAACTTGTTAAGCAATTCTGTAGTTCAGTGACCTGTTCTGCCTTCTAAGACTTGTTCTGAGACAGGATACAAACAGGAACAAGATAACGACAGTCCACTCCTTCCTCCAAAGCCACTCATTTTGTCGCTGACTCCTTTGATACTAGTTTACAGCACTGCCTCTTCTAGGTCTGAAACACACACGGGATTTAAGTCCAGCATTCCTGAGGAGCCCTGAGAAGAGGCTCTTCTACTTCCCAAGGACATCTCCAAGTGAACAGACCTGCTTCTTCAGCATGTCAGACTTTTTGGAAAGCCTTCACTGGGGTGCACCCTATCCCCAAACCTTGCAGAGGGTACCTTCTGGTACCCTCAGCCTGGTACCTTCAGCCTTCCCTCTCTCCGCACAACTTCTGCCAAGTCCCTCATTAATGAAGCAAAGCCTCAGAGTTGGGTAATTGACAGGATTTGCGACAAGAAAGCTTTACAAAAGAAAATCAATGTAATTCATTTACATTCATACTTCTCCTGCAAATACCTTACTGGATAAGCTGAGCCAAAACAGGCAGACGCAAAAATTACCCTGCTTTTTCCAGTCCAGAATATGTCCAGTGAAGTGGCTGAAGTCAATGCTCCCCTTTGCTGGGGCCAATCTACAGCACACACAGACAGGGCTGCTCCCTCACATTCATGCTCTCCAGATGCAAATGTTAAATCTGCACGGTGTTTTTTGAGGTTTTTCAAATGTAGTTCATCTTTTCTGATTATTCAATTTGCTCTGATTTTCAAAGGACAAGTCCTTAGCACTTGACAAGAAGGCCTATTAATCTTCTGAGTTCTTGCAATTTAAGCACCCAAACACAGAGATACTTGAAACTTCAGCTTCTCTACAAAAGTTCAGTTTCTTTTCCTCGATTTGTCGAAGTTGAGATAACTTTGCAGAAGCTTAACTAATCCGTCAGCTAAGCTGGTGCTTATACACACATACAGCTATTAAAAAAAGTGGGGGGGAGGGAAGCTCCAAACAAAAAAGCAAATCCCTCCATAAAAGAAATAAAATATGCACTAAGATTCCACCAGATGTCCTTATCCCCCCAAAGGCATGGTTAATATACTATCTGCCAGTACACATGGGACCAATTAAAAAGAGCTGTCTCCCCACGCAGGCGGTGCAGCAGCGCTCTGAAGGAATCCACAGCTGATTAAGCAAGTGACTCCATTCTGGAAACGCAGAATCATTCATAACAAAATCCTCGTTTTTAGGAACCCCACATGCCATGAAAAAAAAATACCCTCACTTATACAGACACCTATGGCAAAACAGATTTTAAGTTCAACAGGAACAAAACTACCCTCATCTTTACTGCTGCTTCACACATGCTGCTGCACGCACTGAAACGAAGGTTTATTCCTACTTTTTAGCGCAATAACTACACTGCCATTTCATTTTTATAATTCAATATCACCAAATGATGACATTTTCAAATTATGAAAATGCTGAATTGTTTAACTAAGACAACAGTAGAGCTCAAAACTACCCAAGAGTTCCCTTCCGGCCAGGCCAGCAGAGTTGGAAGACTGCACGCCTGTGAACAGGGATCATCGTTTTCCCTCTCCTTACGCTGTGAAAAGCTACTTCCTCTTTTTCAAGTACTTCCACTCTCACTTTTGTCCAACCTGCTCCAACTTTGTTCCATATAGCAACGACTTTAAAGTTTTCCACACAGAAAATAGCTGCAGAAAAACAATCCTGCAGAACAACAAAGAGAAACTTTCTGGTTCTCAGCACAGTCTCAGCCTCCTTCCCAGAACACGTATTACTGGACACCCTAAACACCCTCCATTCGCAGCCACTTTACAGCTTCAGTAATTTTGCATTGAAAAATAAAAAAGCCATTCAGTTTTGAATCAGCAAATTTAGGCTCCACTTGGAGAAACCACATTGCAGAAGGAACAGTAATGTAAGTGAAAGGGAGCTGGTTTGTTTGCTTGATTATCGAATGTTCTTTGGTGCAAATCCTGACAATTACTGCAATCACAGAATCAAAAAATATTAGGAAGGGACCTCAAAAGATCATCTAGTCCAATCCCCCTGCCACAGCAGGATCACCTAGACCAAGTCACACAGGAACACATCCAGGCGGGTTTTAAATGTCTCCAGAGAAGGAGACTCCACAACCTGCAGACGCCTCTTCCCAGAGGACAGTTCAGTCCCTGACCTGTATCAGGAAGTTTCCCCTATCAAGACTGGTTTAGCAACATAAGCTGCTGTCACATGTGTGCTGCAGACATCTTTCTACCCATTACTGAATTGAAACCATCACCTTGATTTCTCAAAATAACCAATGAGCCAACTGTTCATAACTTTTGACCACTACCACTTTGCAGGAGGCTTGGACTGCCCACTTAGACATACAAATAAATAAATAAACGAGCAAACAAAGTCCTCTCTGCTCCATTACCAGTGCTTTCAAGCATCCAGTCACATGGATTTTGATGTTTTGAGAGGGTGGGGAAAAAAAATGCAGATTGGCATGAGACTACCACATTAATTCAGCAGTTAAAGGTTTCTTTGAGAAGATTCCCTGACAGGAAAAAAGCATAGCTGTCTTTCCAAGTCCTCATCCTCCTTGGGTCTGTACACATTTTCTGGGAAAAGTTGATTCTTTTCCTTCCTCCCTGCCCTTTTTTTCTTCTTGTTTTTCAAACGGCCTTTTATCATCCAACACGTGAAACAATTGTAATGGGAGGCATGTGAGCAGAGAGCCTTTGCCACTGGGCTCTCATAAATCTTGCCAGTTCCCAGTGAACAACACCAAATATTTGCAGCTGAGGAACATTTGGTCCGGCTTAAATTAACATATCTCAGCAGTCAGAAGTCATTAAGCTTTGCCAGTGATTTGAAACCATTTTTCCATTTCAAAAGCGACACTGGCTGTGACTTATTTTTCTGGATGAAGAAGGTGGTAAGGAACAAAAGCAATGAAATGAAAATGGGAGATACTAATGAAAAAAAAATGATGAAAGGGCTTTGAACTGCCTTTGGTAGGTATGTTATTAAGACTCCTCTTAAATAGCAGAGCACTTATGTATAAGATCAAATAATAATTCAAGATGATTCACGTTAATTTCAGTGGCAAATTACGTGATTTAAAGGCTGTGAAATTGTATACTTATTTTCTTCCTTAACCCCTTGTGCATATAGGCACTATCAATTTTAAAAGCTGATGAAAGCTTTAAATGAAAAACAATAATCCAACCTTTTTCAATTAAGGGCTGCAAGCAGATTAAGTACTGGAGTAAAGAAATGTGCCGTTGTGCTTTGCAAAGATCCCAGCTGATAGGGGTCTTTTTAGATGCTGGGGGGGCAGCAAAACACCTCGAATCCAAACCACCACAGTGCAGGAAAGTAAAAACGATAAAGACATGAAAAAGCCCAACTGGTTTTAACGCAGGTGGAACGCGAGTTCACATTTCCAAACCTGTTACAGGTATTATTTACACGGCACATTTCGGCTGGTAAATAAGTCATCATCTGAAAATCCATGAGAGCCACCCGGCGCTCAAGTTGCCAGGAACAAAACCCAGGTCCCCACATTTACTGCTGTGCTCACTGGTCCACGCTTACAGAACTGTGCCACAAATCCACAGCGAGAACACTTCACTGCAAACTCCGAAATAGGCGTTTGTCACTTTATGAGACAAACATTGGAAGATTTTGATAAACTGATGACCCTGATCTCAACACAGTTACGACTTCTGACACACGAATACACCTGCTCACATTAACTGCAGTTAGAACTTTCCAGCCTCACGTCACTTCTGCTGATACAGTTTTAAAAGCTCTGTGTGTTTACACCGTGTTACTGCCACTTTGAATTTAGCATTCCAATTCACAAACTGCTATCAAGACAGCCCTTCTGTGTTGATATCTGAGATTTTTCAAACTTTTAGAGTCTCTCTGCAGCTTTAGTAAAATCAGTTCTGCGTAAAGAACAGATATTCCACCAACCAATTGTGAAAACCTGAGATCTAACAGGCTATAAAAAGGATAGCTGTGCAGTACATTCATTTATTTATAATTGCCAGGATAGCTATGCAATAAATTCATTTTTCTAGGTGTGCTTTTATTTCAGGGCATTTTATTTTAGAGATAATAGTTTTAGAAGTTTTCTAAAGAGCTTTTTGAGAATACAAGTGATCTGCATTGTAAGTGCTTTTCAAAAATTAATTCTATCCGTCCACTTTCCGTGTAACCTCATGTGTAGTTGGTCTAGGTGATCCTGCTCTGGCAGGAAGATTGGACTGGATGATCTTTCAAGGTCCCTTCCAATCCCTAATGTTCTGTGATTCTGTGTCTGTGAATCTGTGAACTAAACTGAAATACATGTGACTTTCTGAAGTCGGAGAGTGTGAATGAACGCAAAGTTGGAGAGTGTCAATCCCCCACCTGCACCAAGGTAAAGAGGAGAATAAGACACTAAAACTTGGAGTTGGGAACACTGTGAGGGAAGCACAGAGCATATCTAGAAATCAATTACCTGCATATATAGGTATTTTGACAAAAATATAGCTGCTTTCCAAGAGAGAAGGAGACTCCACAACCATCCTGGGCAGCCCCTCCAGTGCTCTGTCACCTTCACTGGGAAGAAGTTCCTTCTCATACTGATGTGGAACCTCCTCTGTTCCAGCTCACACCCATTGCCCCTTGTCCCATCATTAGATGCCACTAAGCAGAGCCTGGCTTTATCCTCCTGACACCCACTTTTCACATATTTATAAACATTAATGAGGTCACCCCTCAGTCTCCTCTTCTCCAAGCTCAAGAGACCCAGCTCCCTCAGCCTCCATCAGGGAAGTGTTCTACTCCCCTCATCATCTTTGTGGCTCTGCGTTGGACTCTCTGCAGCAGCCTCGTGTCCTTGAACTGAGGGGCCCAAACTGGACACAACATTCCAGACAACCTGCTTTTTTACGCCATCTCTTATAAAAATTCTTCAGACTGTGACCGTAAAAGCAACGTTTTATGTTGAATAGAGAAGTACCAGCTAGTGACAAACATGATCATTGTATCTCTCATAGCTCTGTAAAACTGGCTGTCACAGCAAGAAATAAGTTTGTCACAGGTGACAAATACATCAACACCAACTTGCATTTAGATTCAGCAAAACCTTCCCGTAGCCAGGGAAAACTGTTCAACAAAATCCAAGCAAAAGCCAATTACATGAAACATCTGAGGGCAGGAGAGAACATGTGCAGTGCAGAGGCACCTACTCGGAGTGTCACGCAGCCATGGGTGCTCTTGATCACCACAAAGCAGCAGTGTGCTGCCAGCACAGAACATAGCACCATTGCAGTTCCTGGCACGGAGACCTCCCCCAGTCTCCAGATCATCAAACCTGCTCAGAGGTGCTGCAACAATTTCCCACTGCTGCCCTTTCCTAGTTAAAATAACCCACAGAGTTTCTCACGGCACTCTTCCCAGGTGCTCAGCCTCTTCCCGGGCACCTTTCCTTGAACATTAATTCTCATGATAAGCAATAATATTGGTGGGAGAGATGTTTTCGCTAGTCACAGACTCACAGGACCATTAAGGTTGGAAGAGACCTACAAGATCACCAAGTCCAACCATCAACCCAACCCCACTCTGCCCACTAAACCCTGTTCCCTAGGGCTATATCTACTTTTTTTTTAACCCCTCCAGGAGTCAGTGCATCCCAAGTAGCAAGAATTCAGGCAAGGAAAGCAGGACACCTGCAAGGCTGAGCAAGGAGACTCTGAAAGCGTTCATGTGGATGGAAGGGTATATACATCAAATTCTTGGATTTTCAAGAAATTTTTGAAATGTAGTAATTTCATTTATCTTGTTGATTTCAAATCTCTGGGATTTGCTCTCCCAGGTTTACAATACATCCTCAGATTTTTCAAATAAATATCACGGTTTCAAGTGTTCACCTTGTCATGTTTCCATTTAACCACAGGGGATTCAGAGCTGAGCATCACAAGATCCCTGGTAAAGAGAAATGACCATTCTGCACTCAGGCACATTTAGTACATTAGCTGAGAGCAGCTCTGGAAGACCCCACTGTTCATTAACAGATGCCTGATGCTTGATGTGATGACATCCCATGTGCTTCAGCATTCTACATAAATGAGCTTCTAAAATATTCTCACCTGGCTTGTTTTGAAGCAGAAAATTAGGTACCTGAGAGAATCAGACCATTTGTCTCTTTAGCTTGGAGAAGAAGAGACCAAGGGGTGACCTCATGAATGTTGATAAATATGTGAAGGGTGGGTGTCAGGAGGATGGAGCCAGGCTCTGCTCAGTGGCATCTAATGACAGGACAAGGGGCAATGGATGTGAGCTGGAACTGAGGAGGTTCCACATCAATCTGAGAAGGAACTTCTTCCCAGTGAGGATGACAGAGCACTGGAAGCGGCTGCCCAGGGGGTTGTGGAGTCTCCTTCTCTGGAGAAGTTTAAAACCTGCCTGGATAAGTTCCTGTTCTACTTAGTCTAGGTGATCCTGCTGTGGCAGGGGGACTGGACTAAATGATCTTTCTCAGTCCTTTCCAATCTCTAATATTCTGTGATTGGACTAGATGATCTTTTGCAGTCCCTTCCAATCCATAATGTTCTGTGATTCTGTGATTGTTTGGCAGTGGAAAGTTAAGCCAAGGGCAAATTTAAAGCTGGCAAGGGAAGCAGAACAAACCAAGCAAAAATTTCTTACCAGGCAAAGAAATAACAAATATATATATATAACAAAAAATTATATATATTAAAGAAAAAAAATAGCAACTTATATTTTAAATGTTGAATCAATTTTCTTTCTCCCATTACCTTTGAAAGTTTTCTCAGTAGCTCTACCTGCACTTGGTTTTGTTTCTGTACAGTTAGAACTGTCGGGGTGGTTCAGATTTTTGTCCATTTGCTTTCAGGTTTGTTTTCTTAACTGACATACTTGGACTGCTTCCTAAAAACTGCTGGAATTCTGTTGCTTTTCACTTTCAGAAAATCCACATAATACAAGGAATTGTCTGCTATAGAGGAACTGCTTCAGAAGATAAATTCTTTCATTTTTTCTTTGCTTTGTTTACCTTTCTCCGGAGAAGTGGTGTGGTTACCTAAAGCAGTCATTGCTTATAAAGAAATGGGCTTGTAGGCAAGAATGACTACAGAACACTGTGTGTTTCAATTGAAATAGAAAATATGAAAAGAGGTAAATCCAAAAGGACACACAGAAGTATATCAAATTTAAGATGAAAGAACCAGATAGCTTGTCCTAACCATTCATAAAAGCCTCTTCTGTTCACTCAGCACAGAGAGCAGAAGAAAAAGGATATGCATTAGATATCACAGAATCATAGAATCGTTCCGGTTGGAAAAGACCCCTGGGATCATAAAGTCCAACTACCTACCCTACCTTAGAAGTCCACCCCTAAACCACATCCCTCAACACCTCATCCAAACCATCTTTAAAACACAGCCAGGAATGGTGACTCAACCACCTCCCTGGGAAGCCCGTTCCAGTGCCTGACCACCCTTTCTGGGAAAATATTCCTCCTAATATCGTCTAAATCTACCCTGTTATAACTTGAACCCATTCCCTCTTGTTCTATCACTAATTGCTCGTGAGAAGAGACCAGCACCAACCTCTCCATACCATCCTTTCAGGTAGTTGTAGAGAGTGATGAGGTCTCCTCTCAGCCTCCTCTTCCTCAGACTAAACAGCCCCAGCTCTCGCAATCTTTCCTTGTAAGATTTATTCTCCAGGCCCTTCACCCGCTTTGTTGTCGTCCTCTGCAGCTGCTCCAGCACCTCCACATCTCTCTTGTATTGAGGTTCCCAAAACTGGACACAGTACTCAAGATGTGGCCTCACCAGTGCCAAATACAGGAGGACGATAACCTCCCTACTCCTGCTGGCCACATTGTTTCTAATATAAGCCAGGATGCCACTGGCTTTCTTGGCCAGGTGCTGTGCCAGTCATTCCAGGGCAAAAGAACATTTTTTAAAAAGTCTTCCTTTTCCCTTTGCAGCAGCCCAGGAAAAGGCACCTGCTTGGCACACAGAGCTCTAAGCACTTTAAGGCTTGAATTTGCAAAAGCTTAAATGAAGGCTGAGGAATAACAGTCTTGCATAATTAACTATTTTATCCTAGAATACAGGATATGACTAGAACATATCACTATAGGATAGTACTAGATAAACTTTCGAGTCCCTTCCAATCCCTAATGTACTGTGATACTGTGATCAGGGGGGAAAAAGAAGGGTAACTGAATGGCTTCACACAAGTCTGTGTAGGTACCCGCCCAGCAACATCAGTGCAGAAAAACAGCTGTTAGCTACTTCAGCTCTCAGCTCAAACAGTCTCTGAAACAAGGCTCAAGTCTTACCAAATTTTACATACATTATCTTACTTCAAAGTGCAAGTATTGTAAGGGGTTGGAATTTTAATTCCTTAATGGCTTTGTCATAACTATCTATCTTCATTTAAGAAAGTGAAAAAGCACGCCAGCACATGTGAATGTAAAGTTCTTACTCCTTTCCTTGAACACTTTTGGACCAAAAGTCTGCACAACAGGTTGTTTTCATTTACTAATTTTTACACAAAGAAACCTCCTTCAAATGCATTTTTCCATCTCTGTCTCTTAGACAACCCAGCACAACTGAAGGAAACATGCATTCCTTTTTCTTCCCTTGTTATTTAATGGACATTCATTGACTGAGACACTGGTGAAAGGAAAACTCATTCTTTACAGGTCCATCAGGTACGGAATGCCTTCATTTGGTGCCTTGAAGAGCCACTATGTATTTAAATTCCTAATAGAATGTGAAAAAAAATAAAGGCAAAAATAAATTATATCAATTTTAACAGAACATGCTAAATCATTTCTTCAAACAAATGGAAATGAATAAAGACAAGGCAAAGGCACAAGAGGAGTCACTCTCCCAGTGGTAGATTGTGTTCTGTAATGAGGTTCATGTCTCTGTTGACAGCTGACAGGTAATAAATTACTGCAAGTAACCAACACACAGCTTTACAACTCTGCAGTGGGAGTTTAACTTTCAGATGTTGCTGCATTTTGGCAAAGTACAAAGACATAGGGAAAAATTATGTTTGCACCTGCTGAAAATTTCCTTCCCTCTTTGGTTTTTTCCCCACCATCTTTTCTTTCCTTGAAAAAGTGGTTTCAATACCCAGTAAAAGAGTGATTAGGACAATATTTGAGGCTGGAGGGTATCAAGGCTGTAATTCATCATGTGAGGATGGGTTTAAATGTTACAGAGCAGGAATGTGAACAGAATAAAGGCCTTTCCATGTATCCCACGTGACATTCACGGCTGATTCCAAAGCCTCAATTCCTGGGTGTGGTACCGATACCAGGATTGGTTTGGTTTCCACACGGGATTCATCTGCAAGAACCCTTCAGTCCTGGCAGTGTTCCTATTCCAGGATCTCCATTTCCCACAATAAAGTATTTCATTTCCACTACCTAATGCAAACTAAAGAAGTCTCTCTCTTGCCCCCACAGCACTAACAAGTGCCATTTGTGTCCATGCATTGAGCCTTCTGGTTGTGCCTTTAGTGAGGAGGATTCTTTCGCAGGGCAATGATTTGCTGTAGGAGAATTTAAAACTAATTTCTGTTTTCACCTATGCACCCAGATCTTGAGTTAACGGGTAGCTATACAAAAGCCCCAAGCCAACAGCCATATAGTCATCCCCAAGAGGTTCTTCAGCTTTTCTGAGGAGGTGTTTCTTCTTGCAGGAACAGAAGCCCCATCACTGGATGCTGCTCTCTGCTCTTAACTTTTCACACCCCAAAGCAATTTGTAAGTTTACTGGGAGCACAGCTTCCCACAGGTAACTCCCTACCTGACAGAAAGGATAAAGAACAACCTAGTTCCCTTCTCTGAATTCACATGACCTCTTTAAACTTCTCACAAATCCCCACTGGAAAGCTGCTCCAAAACATTTTCAGGACTCTAGAGTGTTGTTCTCCTTTCTGAAAGTGCTGATATTGTTCCTGTGTCTCCTTTCAAAGATTTTGTCACAATTAAGACTAAGACTTTTCCTTCTGGCCCTATCAATATTCCTTTGGGCTGTCAACCAAGGAAGTTTCAGCTCAAAAAGCAGAAGATATCAAAAAAGAGAGGCATTTGCCTTAAGTGCCAGTTACTTTCAAGAGTGGTGTTAAATTCTCACACGTACTCCTCACCAGTCTGCTAAAACCATCATTCATTGGATGCTTTTTTCCATGTTAAAATTACCAGTTCCATTTTTCACTCTACTCTCTCATACCAGTTTCCCTGTCTCATGTCTTAAGGGTTCTGCCTGGGCTTTTTAACAGGACTCCCTTGTATGAAATAGGGCATCCTTCTAAAAAACCAAGAATCCCTTGCATTGTAGCTAAACACTACTAAGGGATCACAGAATCACACAGCATTAGGGATTGGAAGGGATCTCAAAAGATCATCTAGTCCAATCCCCCTGCCAGAGCAGGATTGCCTAGACCAAGTCGACAGGAACATATCCAGGTGAATTCTAAACATCTCCAGAGAAGGAGACTCCACAACCCTTCCCTGGGCAGCCCCTTCCAGTGCTCTGTCACCCTCACTGGGAAGAAGTTCCTTCTCAGATTGATATGGAACCTCCTATGTTTCAGTTCACACCCATTGCCCCTTGTCCTATCACTAGAATACACTGAGCAGAGCCTGGCTCCATCCTCCTGACACCTACCCTTCACATATTTATCAACATTAATGAGGCCACACCTCAGTCTCCTTTGCTCCACGCTAAAGACACCCAGCTCCATCAGCCTTTCTTCATAAGGAAGATGTTCTACTCCCTTCATCATGCTACAAGTACACAGCCTGGCTTGCATAGGAAGATATGTCCTATGTAACCACAGCACAACTCATTCCACAGATGGTAAAACCGTCAAAGCTACTGAAGTATCTATTGATGAGCAAGACTGGGCAGAATTAGGCAGCTGAGATGAACACGGGCAGCTCAGGACCACTGCTGTCACACAAAACCACCTCATTGTGTCTATACTGACTTCTGAGAGCACGCAGAGCACAGACACACCTGCCATGGGCGTGCACAGAGCCACCCTGTGACACAGACACATTAATTTCCTCAGGCTTCACCCTGCAAGATAGGGTGAAGATACAGGAAGATAGAGAGCTTCCAGCCCAGGGCCAGCTTTGAAAGCAGCCTGTCCACAGCCAGTCCACAGCCACCTGTTTCTGAATGTGGTCTGTCAGGTGGGAGCTGAGTTGGCACATGGTTGGCTCTGCTACTCGCTATGGGTAAGAGTGCCAATGGACAGCACTGAGCGTCCTGCCCTGCACCAAGAACTGTTATCTTGAGGGACCACAATCCCAGACCACTGGCAAGATGTGCACTTTTGCACTTACTCTCAGCCTTCATGGTGGGAGAACATCACAAAAATCACTTGGACTGAAAATGGAGAGCACTTTCCCACTTGCAAACTGGAGCTGCACCCACACTGCTGCTTCAGATCCAAGCCTCATATTTGCAGGAGCAAAGAAGGAAGGGGAAGGGAAGTATCTCCCTTGGAATCTGACATAATCACAGACATTTTCTCCCTGAACATTTCAGTGAATGCAGTGGTCTGATGAGGTCATAGACTGCATTAGTTTGTTATAAAATAGGATAGGAGTTCTGTGCCTCGAGGCAAACTACTGCACGGGAAATGCTGATCCAGGACAACATGAGCTCAGTCATGATACACTTAGAAGTCCTTAACAGAGCCGTGTTTAGATTTATTATTTTTAATAGCTTGGCTTAAGGGGCTTCTGAATCCCCATTTTTGCTATTTTGCTGTATTTCATATAACAGCCTAATTAGTCCTATTTTGAAATATAGACATTGATCAGAGTTAAATTAACACACATTTCAATCAAACAGTGTTAGAATCATAGACTCATAGAATGGGCAGGGTTGGAAGGGACCTTAAAGAACACCTAGTTCCAGCCTCCCTGCACAAGCAGGGACACCTTCACTAGAGCAGGTTGCTCAGGGCCCCAGCTAACCTGGCCTTCAACACAACTGCCTTGGGCAACCTGCTCCAGCACCTCATCACCCTCACAGGAAAGAATTGGTTCCTCATATCCAACCTCAATCTCCCCTCTTCAAGTCTGTAACCCTTTCCCCTTGTCCTCCCACTATGCATCCATGTCAAAAGCCCTATTCCAGCTTTCTTGTAGCCCCCATCAGAGATTGGAAAGCTGCTAGAAGGTCACCTGGGAGCCTCCTGTTCTCCAGGCTGAACCCCCACCTTGTTCAGCCTGTCCTCACAGAGGAGGTGCTCCAGCCCTCTGATCTTTCAAATTGCTCTCCTCTGGACACCTTCCAGGAGCTTTATGTCCTTCTGATGCTGGGAACTCCAGAACTGGACCTCAAAGATCATCTACTCCAATCCCCCTGCCACAGCAGGACTACCTAGATCAAGTCACACAGGAACATGTCCATCTGGGTTTTAAATGTCTCCAGAGAAGGAGACTCCACAACCCCTGTGGGCAGCCCCTTCCAGGACTGCGTCACACACACTGGGAAGAAGTTCCTTCTCACACTTATGTGGAACATCCTATGTTCCAGCTGACATCCCTTGCCCCTTGTCCTATGTCAGATGCCACCGAGCAGAGCCTGGCTGCATCCTCCTGACACCCACCCTTCACATATTTATAAACATTAATGAGGCCACCCCTCAGTCTTCGTTTCTCCAAGCTAGAGACCCAGCTCCTTCAGTCTTTCCTCATCAGGGAGATGTTCTACTCCCTTCATCAACTCTGTGGCTCTGCACTGGACTCTCTCCAGCAGTTTTATGTCCTTCTGGAACTGAGGGGCCCAAAACCGGACACAATATTCCAGATGCAATGTACCTTAGTTCACAATATTCACCCACAATGGATAAAACACCAAAAAAAACCCCAAACCAGCTGCTCTAAGACAGTGGGATTAAATTGTTCCTCGATGTGCTGTGAAGTATCGTTCTGAGGTGAGGAAACAAGAAACTGTAAGTTTTCCACTTGTAGTTCCTGAATTACTGTATTCGTAGTTAATGATAGGGTTTTACGGCATCATTTTGCAGCCAGCTAAGCAGTAACGAGGAAGATGTAAAGTGTGAGTCATCTCAGCACAACCGAGTTGCAGAAGGTTAACATTCTTGCACGTGGCAAGGTGCAACACAACCTAACTGACAGTCCTGACCACATCACTCAGTCCCATGTGCAGCAACAGAGATTCAAGGCACCAGAGACATCCCTAACTGTCATTAATGAACCCAGGGCATAGGTAGTGAACATACTCGTGAGACTAAGTCAGAGAAGCTTAACCGTACTCCAAAATACTGGTAGCTTTCATTATTCCTGTTGCAATTCATCTGCAGCAAGCTGCTTGCCTGCATGTGCAGAGGAACACACTTTCACAACCACCTATGTGGTTTGACTGTACCCCAATAGCATGAATGTGGACACATTTACACTTAATTCAGGTACCACACAGCTGCTGCAGCAGAGCTCAGAGTAAGCTGCAAAGCCCTGCCAGTAAACTCCAGATGGTTCCTCACAGGGAACAATGCCACATCACCTGAGTGACTCCAGTCTTCCCCAACTGATGCTGCTCCACGCTCCTGGAGCTGGATTGTGCAGAGAGCTGGGACATCTTTGCATATACATATTTTTACTGAGACCTTACTTCCCTGCAGCTGAGCAGTAAGTATGTGCTGAGCAGACAAATGACTGTATCAGCTAGCTGCAAATAGTTTCTCAGTCCTCATGCAGACCAGGTATCCCATTCCTGTTTTCCTAAACAAAAAAAACCTCCCCAGACTGCAAGGCAATCAGGGATGTACAAAACAGGATTGTTCACTCTGATCCAGGACTACAGTTTGACTATGTGTCAGTGAAACTGACCACGCGGTTCTGGATATTCTTCAAAACAAGACGACTAGTTCCTACTTTGTGATGATGATGAAGCTGATAAATCCAGGGACAGAAAGAAACTTTCATTGCTATATTCAGCAATGAATCTGGCATAACAAGGGATGAAGGTCTACCCCGTACTGAAGTGATTTTCATGGACCATTGCAAGAATATCAAACCAGCAAGTGTTAGGACCATTTTGGTGCCCGATTTACACAGCTCCCTGTCCTGACACACCAGCTCTAACTGCTCGCAGACATACCCTCCTCAAGGAACCACCACATCTTCAGGCTTCATGGGAGATGGTGCAGCACCTTTCAGCTTCCATCTCTATCCATCTTTACCTTCCACCTACGCTTTAACTTACAGCTCTGTGGTGCTTCCTCACAGATCTGGTGCTTTAAACTTCGGCCCAACACACATTTATGCGGAGCCAGTGTGGGTAAGAGTAAATCTAATTCTTAAAACCCGTGTCACAGTTTAGCACCAAGGTAGCCCACAGAAATTATATTTTGCCCAACTGTGCAGAAAAAAGGGTCTTTCCTCCCACCCCTGGGGGGAAAAGAGTTAAAGTACACACACTTACAGGAACTGGAACTAAAAATAGTAAACTTTACTGAACTTTATTAGGAATTTTATTAAAGAACACAAAATTAATGGAAAGAAGAACAAAGAAGTGGGGAAAAAGGGAAGAAAAAAAGTCAAACAATGTTTTTCTCACCCACTCAGCCAGAGAGTCCACCCCTCCCAGCCTACTATGCTCTGTGCTTCCTTACTCAAACTCTGAGAGCTGTGGACAAGGTGGGGGTGAAAGAGAAGAAAGAGGTATATTGGACACACGAGACAACGTTTACTTCTCTTTTCAAGGGAAACTCTAGCACTTTCCCATGAGAGACCCAGGAAGGAGTGGGGCGAGGGGGAGGAAAGGGAAAGCGAAAGAAAGAGATCCGCGGTGTGCTGCAGGTTGAAGCTGAAACCAAACCCCCGAAAGCACACAAAAAGGGAGGGGGTGCTAAGAAAAGGGGAAAGGGGAGTACCTATCCTCAAAAAACCCCAATAACGCCCCAGAAGCTATCCCAGTCTCTCCCTTCCTTTTTGCTTCCTACAGCCTCCACCCGGTACATGTGCGAGAGGAAAACACCACCTTCCCGCAGCTGAGAGAGAAGGTTAACTCCTTAGACGCTGAAAGAGAGTCTGATGCAGGAATACGGTGAACAAAAGTGATTTCGCCAAATCCGTAACAACCTGGTATCTTGAATTGCAAATGCACAGGACAGAGATCTTCCATTGACTGCTGAGAGTCAGTGCTAGCTCTGCTGCACCCCATGACAGGTGGGAAGCGTGGGTGCCCATGTCTGTGTTGGAAAGACAGGCCATGAGAATAAGGAAATTGATGTAATAAATACCAAGGTCTAGTATGGAGGAATCACAGTAGAGAATGGGGCCAGTGGCGAGATTTAACTATGCAATACACAGTGGATAAGGTGGTTTAGTCAGTGTTTGTTTTGGGCAGCCTCCTCCAGAGCGTGCAGAGAAGTCAAACTCATTTTAAACAATGTGGGTACCCTCAATATTATTTGGTATCCGTACAAAACAGCTGGACAAGAGATGGGAGTTTTTATTGTTTCCCTAGTCCTTTGAAGAGATTTGCCTTTCTTATTGACATCTTCCTAGCTGCAAACGGCAGGCAGGTTATCAGAAGTGAAGGCATACCCTTCAGAGATACTGTCTCAGGTTCCCGGCAAACCCACGGATTTATTTCTTTCATGTTTCTGAGCTACTCCCCAAACTTAAACAGAAGTACAGGTCGTGATGATAGAAATGACAGTGTGATCCCCTCACCCCAAATGAGTAAAACGACAACAAAAGCAAAGATCTTCAGAGATGGTTAAGCAATTCGGTGTAGATCCATCTGACAGCTGATCATCTGTAGCTGTAATAAATTATTATCTAGCTTGCTATCATTGACTTCCTTTAGTCAGCTACTCCCCCAAGACAGCAAGGTACATTCAGTTCTGAAGAGCCAATCCTATATATCTCCCCTCATTTTTACCTGGTAAACTTTAAAACCATTCAAAACCACCTTAGGACAAAAACTTGAAAGTGAAACTACAACCTTCCATTCAAATAATCCTTCATTTAGAAATGTCATAAATAGATGTATGAAAAGACTCATTAGAATAATTATTCTCATCTGTCTATTACACAGCAAGAAAAGCAGAGACCTGAATAAAGCACTTGGCAACTTATTTTTAAAGTGGATGCCTGGATTTTGCAGACCTCCCTTACAGATGAAAAAATGAGATTTTTTTTATGTGTCACAGACAAGACAGATACATGGCATTATACAGAGACAATTATTCACCGGCTTCATAGTCCTCTGGGGTGCATCACAGCTACATGGCATACCTGCCTTACTGCTAGCTCTGAATTTTTAAGCCAGTAAATGAATAAAAACAGCCTGCACAGATCTGACAACTCTCAGTCGGATAAATTTCTCAGAGGTTTTTACAAAGAAAGTTTCATTCCCACTAAGAGCTGAGGGAAGCGCACACCTCATTAAATTTGTGCCAAATAAAAAGCCGTCCCGTGCTCTGTCCCTCAGATATACCATCTAGACGACTGCTGAAGTCAGGCAGAATGGGGGGATTTCAAAACAAAATGAGCCGGATTCAAAAGAAGAAAAAGAGAACAGTAGAGACCTATGTGATGTAAAAAAGACGCATAGCCTGAAATGTCAGTCCCTCGGTAGCAGCACTTAGAAAAGCTTCTACTAATTATAAAGAAATAAAAATAACAGGGTGACGGAATTGTTTTGGTTGGAAGGGACCTTTAAGATCATCAAGTCAAACCATTAATCCAACACGGCCAGGCCACCACTAAATCATGTGCTGATTTACGTGCTTAAGTACCTCCGTGGTTGGTGACTCTACCACTTCCCTAAGTAGCCTATTCCAATGTTTGGTAACCCTTTCAGTGAATAAATTATTCCTGAAATCCAAGCAAAACCTCCCCTGGCACCACTTGGTTCCACTTCCTCTCATCCTGTTGCTTGCTACATGGGAGAATAGACCCAGAGTTGGCAAAGTATTCTGTATAGTGTCCTCCTGAAAGTACGTACGTACAAGTCTGCTCGGAAGCTGGTGTTTCTGCCTCCTCACGTTTGGGGGTTTGGTTCGTTTTCAGGGTTGGGTTTGTTTTCAGGGTTGGGTTTTTTTCTAAAGTCCATAAATAGGTTGTTACAGGGCCTCCTATCACCATGGAAGGCTAAAGTAACTACCACCTCAGTAAAACCACTCTGGCATGAAGCTGTGTGAAGCTACTGTCCTTCTGAGAAGCAGTTTCATAGAATCCCAGAATATTCCTGGTTGGAAAGGACCTCCCAGATCACTGAGTCCAACCATACTCACAACAACAAAACCCAAACCCTGATCAGACACCAGCACCCAACACACTCAACCAGACAAAACACAAGATAAACCCCCTACAGCCTCTGCCACTAGAGCAGCTCCTGGACCACCTAAAACACTTTCAGGGATGGTGACTCCACCACTTCCCTGGGCAGCCTGTTCCAGTGCCCAACCACTCTCTCAGTAAAGAATTTCTTCCTAAGATTCAAACTAAACCTCCCCTGCCACAACTTGAGACTGTGTGGCTAACAAGCCACAGATTTTTGTGGGGAAGAACCAAACCCACTTTAACATCTCAGGGGGCTTAACATCCTACAGCTGTGTCTTCACTTACGAGAAGAGGGCAACAACCACCTCTCTACAACCTCCTTTCAGGTAGTTGTACAGGGCAACAAGGTCTCCCCTCAGCCTCCTCTTCTACAAACTAAACCTGCCCAGTTCCTCAGCCTCTCCTCATATGACTCGTTCTCCAGACCTCGCATGAGCTGGTAGCTCTGCAGACGTCCGACAGAAGCACGGAATGGTAGGGGCTGGAAGAGACCTCTGTACCTTTCCTCCAAGCATCTTTTTATGAGAGGCTGTTGCTGCATGGAGATCACCAACATGCTTTTGGTTCTGGGACACAGTGTTTTAACTCTGCAGAAGGGTAAATGTGTTATGTATAAATGTGACTCTTGGTCTACCACCCAGTTCTCCAGAACTGGCTGTTTTGGCTGGACTAGCAGCCAACCCAGCACAAGCGCAAGAGTACAGACCTCTCCCCATTGCTGTTTGCTAACCATGTGCAGGCAGTTGCCTTTTGGAGGCACAGAACAACCAGACTGATCCTGGAAAGGGCAAAGAAGGCAGTAAGATTCCTAATGAAACCACATCCCTGTCAGCCAGCGCTCTCTGCTCCACTGAGCCCCAGGCTGGCAAACATGACTGCCAGTCCCCAGCCCCTGCAGGCAGCTCCTGTTTCAGGGGCGTCACTGCCTCTGGCACACAGAGATATCTGAACTGGCAGCCTACACCTTCCACACAGCTCTTCATCCCCTGGACAGCCTTGAGGTGCCAGCCTGGGGCCTTGTGCAGCCTTGTCACCCACCATGCCCAGCCCAATACTGGCCAGGCATGGGACCGCAAGCTGCAGCCCTCACGCCCTCTTGCACTGCAAGCAGACCCAAGCTCTTGCAGCCAGTGGTGCCTCCTGGAAAGGCTAGTCCTGGAAGGATCCTAACAGCTTCTTACTTGTTTATTTTAACCAAGCACTGAGAGGTTCTGGCTGCCACTCTGATGTGGGGTGGAAGCAGTCTTACACTTTGGGATAGGAAAGCCAGGTGTCTGGTTAGGTCTGTCAAACACACTCTGCTAGAGTTCCCCCTTTCCCACTCTCCACTTCAGCTCGTTTGTTGTTCATAATCAACACCATTCCTTCTCCTTATGTCTGGACCAAAAGTAGATACCATAAATAATTATAACACTGGATTTGCAGATAGCTTCCATGAATTTTTTAGTGTCACAGACTAGGAATTTTATGCTTTCACACGATCTGTTTTGTTGTTGGTCTGGTCAGTCTGAAGACCTAGGAAGTGATTTCTGCCCACCATCTGCAGGGCAACACAAACACACATGATAAGGCAAGGCAAACAGAGTCATTCAGTGACCAAACAGACCCTGCATGCGAATTTTTGCACCTGTAAGCATGCTTTAGGATAAGTTAAATATGCTAGAAGGTGATTGACCATTTTCATCAGTCCTAAAGACTGAATAATTTAAATGCAGGTCGTCTTCTCATCTAACACAGAGTGCTGAGCACAGAATCTTAAACAAACACTGTCAGATTTAAATCTGGGCTATAAAAAACCTAAACCAGAGGAAACCATTTAACCTCAGGTGAGCCTCACACATTCCGTGCCTGCAGTACCATCCTGTTACTGGGAGATTGGCAGGAAAATCTACCCCAAATGCAAAAGAAAAAAGTCTGAAAAAAAAAAACCCAACCAACCCCAAACCAACAAAAATCTCAAGCCCTGTAACTGTGCTGAAGTTAGATGATGACCTGTGTTTGCTTTCACTCTCATTACTGCCATGTGCTGTGTTAGTAGGAGAGGACCCCAGACCCTCAAGTGCCCCAATAGTCACCATTTTGCTGAAGAACCCTACTGTCATTTATGAAATCCACAGAACTACAGAAAAGTAGCAGAGCAAATTTAACCTCCTGTCAGTACAGACATGGACCTTTACTTACTATTTTATTTGTTCAGACTACTAACAAACATTTAGAGAGCACAATACAAGAGAGACGTGGAGGTGTTGAAGCAGGTGCAGAGGAGGGCAACTAAGCTGGCGAAGGGCCTGGAGAATAAATCTTATGAGGAAAGACTGAGAGAGCTGGGTCCCTTTAGTTTGAACAAGAGAAGCTGAGAGGAGATCTTACCATTCTCTACAACTACCTGAAAGGTATCGATGTGGAGATCCATTTCTTCCCAGACAACAAGAGACAGAACTAGAAGAAACATCTGCAAGTTGCACCAGGGGGAAAGGGAGGTACAGAGTTTACAGGCTAAACTTCAGTTCTCTCAGCTGCTCCTCACCGAACTTGCACTCTTCGGACAAACTCTGGCACCTCAATGTTCTTTTCTTGGAGTGAAGGGCTCAAAACTGACCCCAATACTCAAGGTGTGACCTCACCAGTGGCCAGTGCATGGGAACAATCACTTCACAACTCCTCCTGGCCACACTATTCTGACAGAAGTTAGGATGCTGTTGGCCTTCCTGGCCACACAGGCACACTGCTGGCTCATCTTTAGCCAGCTGTTCACAAGTATCCCTGGTCCTTTTGCAACATGCAGTTTTCCAAGGAATCATCCCCAAGTCTGTAGCATTCCGTGGGGTTGCTATGACCCAAGTGCAGGATCTGGCACTTGGCCCTATTGAACACTTCACAACTAGCCTTGACCAATCAATCCAGCCTGTCTCTACCTTCAATCAGATTAGCATTCTCATCCAACTCAGTGTCATCAGCAAACTCAATTAAGGATACACTCAAACCCCTCATCCAGACTACTGCTAAAGACGTTAAGGAAAACAGGTCCTTGTAGTGAGCCCTGGGGGATGCCACTTGTGACTGGCGACCAACTGGACTTACCTCCATTCACACCACTGTTCACATATGGCCATAGAGTCAGTTTCTTATCCAGTAAAAAGTACACCCATGAAAGCCACAGCAGCAAGTATTTGAAGGAGAATGCCATGGGAAACAGTGTCAAAGTCTTTAGTGAGGTCTAGGTTGTCAATGTCCACAGCTGTTCTCAAGTCCACCAAGTGTCATGGAAAGAGATCAGATGAGTCAAGCAGGACCTCCCTTTCATAAACCCATGCTGACTGCGTCTCATCACCTGGTTACCCTGCATCTTACCCGTTTTGTTTGTTTGTGGTTGGTGGTGTTTTTTATGTTAACATTTCCATTTCTGTTGCCACAGTCTGCTGAAGTTTTTGCTGTATTAGAAGTGCAGCAAAACCATAAACCAGACTGAGAATCACGCTCTGTTTCTCTCTATTTCAACTGTGAAACAGAGGTATTACTACTGATGTGAAGAGAATTACCCTGATACAGCTACAAAAGACAGAATAATCTAAATATAAATTTGAACCAAAAAAATCAGCCTTGCCTTCACATAAAAGCTTCTGATAACATTGTGATTGGCAAAGCACATTTAGCTAAATATGTATGGGAACAGATAAATATGTATAGGGGTTATGATTTTAGCTGCACAAATGTGAATATAGATAGAGATAAAACCTGTTTAACTCTCTAAGAAGAGAAAGCAAGTGAGGGAATAAAATTGGCATCTGAAACACTTTCAGAAATGCGTTCTTTTGGATCATAAAATACTCTTTTACCCACATGCACTCAGGCAGACCTGCTGAAAACTGGCTAATAGTGTTTCTGTCAGCAACGGGTGTAACAACGAGTCCATATTTGTCAAGGAAGATGACTTTTTCACTGTAAGTTAATACCCTCAAATACAGTTTGTCATAAAACTGTGCTGTTAATATTCACTCTGAGCAGAACAGCAGCTCTGATTATGTCTTCATCCTTTCAATTTTTCTCTGTACACACAGTCCACATTAGCTTTCTGTGTTTCACAAAAATCACAGAACATTAGGGATTGGAAGGGACCTTGAAAGATCATCTATTCCAATCCCCCTGACACAGCAGGATCCCCTAGACCAAGTTGCACATGAACACATCCAGGCGGGTTTTAAACGTCTCCAGAGAAGGAGACTCCACAACCCCCCTGGGCAGCCCCTTCCAGTGCT
>JAOXOE010000702.1:3107481-3125982 GCA_028565055.1 Phoeniculus purpureus
AGACCCCACCTGGAGTACTGCATCCAGTTCTGGAGCCCTTATTACAAGAAGGATGTGGACATGCTGGAGCGTGTGCATGGGAGGGCCACGAGGATGATCAGAGGGCTGATCAGCTCTTGCTGTTCTTGTGATTCTCTCTTTTGCATTTCTTTTTCATATCATACATCTTAACGAATTGAAAGACCCCTGCACAGTACTGGTGTGGTGGTTAGTAAAATGCCACAGGACAATGTTAGGCTCTTCAGAATGAAAACATGGTGAAAAGATGTTTTTGCCTATTAATGGTGGAACATACCTATTAACAGTACAGCATAAGCACAGTATTTTGAGGGGGTCATTTTGAGGGGGTCATTCTGGCTGCAGTTTGGAACAGTTGGTGAAAGTGAAGGACAACAGCTCTTTGAAACATCTTTTTCTATCGCACTTTCCCTACAGGCCAATTGTACTGCAGTAACAGCACTGAGTGTCCTGCACCTCGACCTCGTCACCGTAACAAGATTGATCGAAACCTGTTGTTCTTGAAGGCATCATTCAGAACACTGCCAAACTTGGTGTCGTTGACCGTGAGTCACGAATCTGGTAATGCAATTTAAGGTATTGAATCATGTCCTCAACCTGTGATTCAGTATGAGATTTAAATGCCACAAGTGGTGTCCTGGGCTCTATTCTAATATATATATATATGAGTTCAGATACCCATCCTAAATAAGAAAGTGACTAAGAGCCATAAATCAGTCCACCTCAACCACCAACAGTGCCCACAAAGATTCTGCTTTCACTCTTCTGGCAAGGACAAGGTAATAAACATTCCAGCACATTCTTACTGCCCCCCTCCTGTTTCACTCTGAGGATGCCAAAATGAAACTTTCAACATCTCTATAGAGGGGTTAATTCTGTTTCAGGCAGAGAGATAAAGTGAGCTTACATAAATCTTTCCCTAAGCAGAGTGGTGAGGCTCCTTTCCTTGAGGCATAGCCTGTGGATAATGATGTTTGTGGAGAACACAAGTGACCTGCCCCACTGCTGCTCCAAAGGGAACATACAGCACCTGAAGAAAAGAGGATGGTCCAGAGCAGAACTGACAGGTCACACTGCGTGTGTACGTGTCCAGATACTGCCTTCATCTAGCTGCTGAAGAGCCACCACTGCCACCAGACGCAACATCGTTTTCATGGCAATAATCCTACGTTATCGGTGCACACCAGCATGCTCCATCCCCTGCCAAGAAAAATCATCCACAGTTTGAGGTTGGTAGAACCATCTTTTTGAGTGGGTCGTCTCTTACTCATGTTCAACAGCTTCTAGATAAACTAAAAACTGTTACTTGTTGAGCCTGCCCCTGTTGCTGAATAAGGTCTGCTGGATAAGCTGCATTTGTGCCTACTCTGTGCAGATCCTGTGGGTTGTGTTGGTTTTACTCGAATTTATTTTCCATAGGCTCTCAGAGCACCGTATGCCCTCTGGGCATAGAGGTTCATGCCAACCCTGAGCTTAGGGCTTTTGGAATTAGAAGCCACAGTACTTTATTTCAAAGGATACATGGATTCAGTGACAAATGAGATGTTTTTGCACCTCTAGCTTGACAGAGCAATTCTCAGTTTCAGCATTGACAAGGTCTTCTGCCTAATAGAATAACTCACTGCAAATGATTTAATACGGCCTGAGACAGCATTGTAAGACAGTAAAAATGGCTTTAAAAATACAGCACAGCATTCTGTCTCCCAAAAGATTACAATAGGATGCGCTTGACAGCCTAGGGTTATAAAATCATTCTGGTAACAGGTGCAAGAATGGTCAGACTCAGTGTTACTAGAGGTCCATTTCCATGTTCTCACTTAATACCAGTGTAAAATACAGGTGACAAATTTCATTGTAGCCTGACATTTTTAGATGTATGGTAGATATAATGTCAGCAGCGTGTTTTAAGCTAGAAGTGACATTTTTAACATTTCTCAGCTGAACACACATCCTTTGTGGTGTTTTGATCTTTTTGTGGTGGGACATGAAAAATGTAGAGCAGAAAGCTGCCTTGTGCTCTAATGAGCTATTGACTGTGAGCCAAACTCTTTAAAAGCTGCGTTCTTTGTTATTTCGGATCACTGTAGTGATAGGAGCGAGTCTCGAGAGTGTTCTGACAGATTCTAGGACAAAGAAAGTTTCAAGAAACTATCCAAATCCATAGTTTTCTGTGTCAGTAGTTCTAGGCTGATCTTTTTTCCTCTCTCAGATTATATTCTACCTTCTTCAATGCTCACACGGTTCCAATTTCCTATTCTGATCCCAGCAGTTGGCAAGGATGGGTTCAACTCCACCGGTATTCATCTTCATGACACTACTACCGTAGTTATCCAGACAATCAAGACATCTGCTACACGCTCAGGCAGAAGCAGCTGATTAGTTGGCTGCATGCAGTCCTAGCTCCAGCACGTACCTGAGGCGTGTGACAGTACTAATGGTGATTATATTCTAGCTGCACACTACTGTGACTACGTTCCAAAAATACCAGGGAAAAGCTTTGATTCTAGTGAAACAAAATTAACTCCCTGAATTTGTACTGAGAGGAAATTGCATCAGAAACGGTTGCGGTTGGATTAGATCATCATTGCAGGTCCCTTCCAACTGAAATAGTCTATTCCAACCAATTATTTTACTGACTGGCCAGTCAAAGCTTCATAGTCCCTAGGCAGACGCTGTCGTCCTGCCCAGCTCCCACCCTGCCTGTTGCCACCTGCTGAAGCAAGCCATGAGCCCCAGACTAAAATGTTCATAGCATTTTTCAATGTGGGCATTTGTTTTCTGGCTCTCTGCAGCTGCCAACCAGTCTGCTCTCCCAGACATTATGAGGCTCCTACAATTTCTAATGATGACAAAGTAACTCAGTGCTATCTGTGTTTATTCCTCCAGGAACGCACTGCTTTAGCAGAAGCACATTTGCAGTGTGTGTGACCTCCGCTCTCCTTAATAATTCTTCTTGCCAAAATGAAGAGGCTGTGCAGCATCTTTAATGGGAGCTGTATTGACTGCTGCATCTTCCTGATGTGGGAACTGGGAAAAAAATTCTCTGATTTATTTAATTTAGAATTTTGTCTAAAGTGCATTATTTGCATAAAGCTACATAGCAAATCAGAGAAGCCCAAGCAGCTAATGAATATTCAGGAGGCGATGGCTAAAGCTGGAGCTGATTTCTGTTGGAATGGTAAGTCTGAGCTGCTCTCAGAGGAACCACAACCACTAGTACAAAGCCAATACTTCTGGAAATACTGGCTCAGATCCATAGGACCACCATGCCTACAACAGGAGGGGAAGGAAAGATTCCTTAAAGTTGTACTTTTTCTTAACTTCTGGGGCTGAACAGTTCGTTACAGATGTGATGCAGAGTGATCCCAGGGCAGTTCTGCCTTGACATGGTCTCCTAGATGATGTGAGCAGCCAAGAACAACTAAGAACTGAGCATCAACTGAACAATGCTGTTGGATAGAGACTTAGGCTAAAAATCTCATGCTGTGGTGTATGTCAGCAAATCATAATGGCCATCTGACATTAAGATCATCTGGTTGGGCTGGTTTTCACGTGCCCACTTTGCCGCAGTAGGACAGGAATGTGGCTGTTGTGCTGAGTGTTTAGAGCAGCTTCTCTGATCATATGGAGGCTCAGACCCATTCTGTGAAGGTTTCTATCATTGTTCTAAAAAAGCTGCCTTTTTCATGTCTTTCTGTTAAAAAATGGAAATGCTGAAAGAAAAGGGGGTTTTCTTATTTCTGCATTTCCTGATTTGGCGAGCGTGTTGTCCCAGCCTTCCTAATGGAGCATGGACTCCCATCTGTTTATTCACCCAAGCAACAGGATCGTTCATTCCTTGAGCCTGAATGCAGCCTCCTGCACTAAAGCAGCGCCATTGTTTTGCTCTGCGTAATGGAAGAGAGTCATATTTATTCTGGTTCTTATTTATTTATTTAGGAAAATGACTGGTAGATCTAACCTGGTAGGGTCAAACACAGTCCTAGAGCCTGCAAAGCACTCTTTCATTGATAAAAGCCTCCATTTGCATTTAAACAATGGCTTCAAAATTATTTATTAAAGAATTGCTAGAAGATGAGAGGTAAAAAAAATCAACTTTTAAGGGAAGCTTTCACTGAAAACTCAAGACATTTAAGCCTGTCAGACTCTGTTCCCTGAGAACGCTCTGAGAAGACCAGTAAAAATGCACTTCCAAGTCTGGAGATTCATGCAGTGAGCTCTGAGACAGCAATTCTTGTGTTCGCTCATCACTAATCGCCATGCCGGTAATAGGTTTTGGAACAAAAAGGGAGGAAGAAATCTCCGTTCAAATCCTGCAGAATCCGATGCTTTTGTGTTTTAAAGGAACTGCAGTTTTTTTAGCAGCTGATGCTGCGTACAGCAGCACGGGCCAACTGTGACCGTCGTGTCTGCAGTCTGGTTGCACAAGGAAGCTATTTTAATTGTTGCTATTGGAAGACTGATATCAGCACAATTCATCTTAAATCATCCGGAAAAATGTATTCCTTGGCTCCTTCTGCGCTGAATGAAACGTTGTTTAGAACAGAGAAAACAGTTCTGCTTCCTCTGGTGTTTTCAGTGGGTCTTCAGGGCATTGCTATTTATCTGGCAAGGTCAGAGCAAATGTATATTATTCGTTCCAGTGAGTGTTTGAAATACGCCCTGGCACTGTCAGTTGGAGTGACTGGCTGAGTAGAGCCAGAGTACTTCTGGCTGTGGTAGGCTGTGTAGTCGCTGATATGTTGGAACTATTTGCTTTTACATCGGTTCTCTACTCGGCTATTTTGCTTAACTACAGCTTTAGGACCAGTGGACTTTGACCAAATTCTAAAACGCAGAAAGGATCCAGATTAAAAAGTAAAACCAGAGTAAGGACGACTATGACAGTAAATAATGAGAACAACTAAAACCTAACGTTGCACACCGTGGTTTTAACTCATTGCTAAGCAGCACCAACGCAGTGGATTTATCAGGTAAAGTATCTCCAGGTTTTTGATACTGAGAACAGCTATCTTGGTGAAAAGATGGAGTCAGTCTGTGTTTTGAGCGGCGTGTATGCTTACTGGAGAGTTACTGAGCCAACTGTTAATAGAAGAAGCCATGTAACCTTTGCTTCATTTGTTTTAAGTGCATTTTTCTCTTGCTGTGATTTCCATCACAGATGTACTCAGGCTGCCATCAGATCTATTTGTTTGTCCAAACCTGAACATGCATCCCAGTTACTGAGCTCGGTTTCACTGTCTCACAGTCGTGACTAATGGAGGACAAGGAGTCAGTCAGGAGCCAGTGACTTGCTGGGGCATTTCTGGAACAGCAGTCTCAGCACAATTTTGTAGTGCGCATCCGGCAGATGTGGTCAGTTCCTTCCCCACGGCAAGTTCCCCTTTCACATCCTCTGATGCAGACAGTTTGAACCATTCTTTTCAGACTTACTTCCACATCTCTTCCTCATCCCCACTGCCTACAGCCTGCGGTGTCTGACAAGCCAGTAACGTTCCGTGAAGTGTGTCTGTGTATACTGTCGTGTGTGTGTAGGGGTGCAGGGATGCACCCCAGTCTCATGTCCGCAAAGCGACGCTTGGCATGGTCTGCATTGCAGTCTCCTCTATACGTCTGTACCAATACTGCACTGAGGGTTATGCTTTGTGGAAAGATGAAATATATTTGAAATAAAACTTTTATCACAAAATGAGCTACAACAGGCTCTCTCCAGCACCTGGCATTTCCTCTTCTGCCACTGCACGGGGGGGCTAACAAGGGCAAATGAGCTGGAGGAACTCAGCAGCTCTACTGGTGTAGATCCTGTTGGTCTCTCAAACAGCGTTGCACCAGTCCTGCCTTCTCCTGAGAAATTCAGCCAGGCAAACTGTTTTAAAAGTATATCCAGTGTATAGCTAATTCTAGAATTTCTGTGGTTTAACCTCTGTTAGCCAGTCAGACGACTAACTCTGCTATGATTAAAAGCAGTTTCAGATTATTTACTCCAAACAGCATCTTTTGGTGTGAGTGCTGTAACAGACAGAAGAAGAGGCAAGCTGATAGCAATAGAGAGGCAGCGTGCACCAGTGCAAGGCACAGAGCAATAAAGCCTACACCAAAGCCAGGATCACTTTGTTGGGTCTGTTGGTCTGTGGAGCTACTCAAATGCCAATGTAAAGTCTCTATGTGTAGCTGTTGGTGTTAGTCCCCACACTGTAATGCCAGAACAGATTTTTCCAGTCTGCATCAGTTTGTACCAAGGCTCACAGCATCTGCCCAGGGCATGGCTGAAGAAGGACACACGTGCTATTCAAAAATAGTGGCACTCGCCCGGGTAGTCTCTGCCCTGTGTTACCACATAAATGTAAAGCAGCTGACGTTGTCACCTTTGGGGTAGGGTTTCTCAGACATTCCTAATTATGTCGGTTTTTACCTATTTAGTTACATTTACTGTTTGAAAAGCTTAAGTTGTTGGGGAACAAAAAGAGTCCTGACGCTGAAGCTCTGCAATACAGCTAACCAACCCACAGATTTCGGATGCACAGCAAAATACAGGTACTGAGAATTATTCAGTTTCTTTTCAGTTTCTTTTCCTCTATTAACTGAAAGAGGATGACATTTCTATGCAGGTTTAAAAGCTGTACATCTTTCACAGGACACATAGAATGTTAAGGGTTGGAAGGGACCTCTAGAGATCATAGAGTCCAATCCCGCTGCCAGAGCAGGATCCCCTAGAGCAAGTCACACAGGGCTGCATCCAGGTGGGGTTTGAAAGTCTCCAGAGCAGGAGACTCCAAAACCTCTCTAGGCAGCCTGTTCCAGGTCTCCATCACCCTCACAGTAAATAAGTTTCTCCTCCTGTTGAGGTAGAACTTCCTATGTTCTAGTTTATCCTCATTATTCCTTGTCTTATTATTGGGCATCATGGAACAGAGACTGGCTCCTTTCTCTTTATCGCCACCCCTCAGATATTCACAGACATTAATCAGATCACTCTCAGCCTTTTCTTCTCCAGACTAAACAGCCCCAAGTCTCTCAGCCTTTCCTCATACGGGAGATGCTCAAATCCCTTTGTCATGCCCGTAGCTCTCTGTTGCATTCTCTCCAGCAGTTGTCTGTCTCGCTTGACCTGGGGGCCCCAGAGCAGAGCAGAGAGGGAAGAGAACCTCCCTAGGCCTGCTGGACACACTTTTCTTGATGTGCTCTGGCCCTCTTGGCTATAAGGGCACACATAGAATCACAGAATCATACAATCGTTAGGGTTTGGAAGGGACCTGGAAAGATCATCCAGTCCAATCCCCCTGCCACAGCACGATCACCTAGACCGAGTCACACGGGAACACATTCAGGAGGGTCTTAAACGTCTCCAGAGAAGTAGCATCCACAACTCCCCTGGGCAGCCTGTTCCAGTGCTCTGTCACCCGCACTGTGAAGAAGTTCCTTCTTATATTTATGTGGAACCTCCTATGTTCCAGCTTACACCCATTGCCCCCGTCCTATCACTAGATGACATTGAGAAGAGCCTGGCTCCATCCCCCTGACACCCATCCTTTAAATATTTATAGACATTAATAAGGTCACCCCTCAGTCTCCTCTTCTCCAAGCTAAAGAGACCCAGCTCTCTCAGCCTCTCCTCATAAGAGAGGTGTTCCACTTCCTTCATCATCCTCATTGCTCTATGCTGGACTCCCTCCAGCAGCTCCGCATCCCTCTTGAACTGAGGGGCCCAGAACTGGACACAATACTCCAGATGTGATCTCACCAGTGCAGAGTAGAGAGGGAGAAGAACCTCTCTCCATCTGCTAACCACCCATCTTCTGATCCACCCCAGGATGCTGTTGGCCCTCTTGGCCACAAGAGCACATTGACGGCTCATGGTCATCCTGCTGTCCACCAGGACCCCCAGGTCCCTTTCACATGATTTCAGGAATGGGGGCATGCTTTTCATTTGCAAAGCTCCTTGACTGTGAAACACGTTTAGGGGTGGCAATTCAATCCCCTCTTTGGCCAGCCTGTTCCAAGTCCCGAGGACCCTTTCCAGGAAGTTTTTCCTCTTGTCCAACCTATACTGTCCCTGGCACAGCTTGAGGCCATTTCCTCTTGTCCTATCACGTATTCCTTGTGAGAACAGACCAACCCCCACGTCTCTACCACCTCCTCTCAGGTAGCTGCAGACAGTGAGAAGGTCTTTCCTCACGTTTATTCCTAAAGCTTAGTGGCTCTGAGGACTGCCAGCTCCTACCAGTTCCACCAAGAACTATGTCTATGTCAGAAAACTGTTGTTTTATGCTTGGGGAGAAAACTAAGCAGTACCTTCATACCCTTAGCGTTTCATAAATGGTACCCATGGAACCGTCAGGAACACCCATGAGCACCCCACCAGAACCCAAACCACTGCTAGACAGTGCAGAATTTTCATGGATTCAGGTGAGATTAGGCTTTTGAGAAATGAAAGAAGGAACAGATGCCCATGGAGTTTAAACTTTGTCTGCTGGACAGAACAAGATCCGAGCCTTAAAGCCGTAAGAGGACAAACACCTCACAAGAAACATCTGTAGCATGAGACTGGAGCAGTGTTAGATACTAAATTCAACAATCACACACAGGAGAGATAAACAAAAAAACCCCCTCTTTTCAGGACAAGCATGCTAGTATCACAAATGTGTCTGAAGTCAAAAGGTTGATGTGATGCAGATGAAAGAGAGTGATAAAAGCTGGTATCACTAACACAGCCAGCAGTGAGATTATGAACAAGCCCAGAGGCAGGGGATGACTTGTGCCATCGACCCTCTCTGCTCCTTGTGACCTTCAGTCTAGAGCAGCCAGCCTGGCCACATGCATGGCACGGTGGTGAGAAAAAACACCTGCTCAGTCTGAGGCATTTTGCAGGTTAGAGTGTAGTGTTGGCAGTCTAAGCACATAGCAACTGTTGTTGCTTGCTGGTCTGGGAAAAATAAATCACTATCCAGCTCCACATTTATTCCTCAGCACTATACAAGCCCGTTCCTAGCCTGCGTAAACAGATCCATCAGCAGTGTCTGTGAGGCACATCCTCTGCCCAGCTGAGGCAAATACATATACTGAGCTGGACACCTATCAGCAGCAGAGGTGGCTGCACAGCAATGCAGAGGCGGCTGAAGAACCATAAAAAGGTCTTTATTTCACCCCTGCTCTGCTGACCTGACGTAGTCATCCTTTGCAGCAGGACTCAGAAAGGAGCAGAAGTTTTTGGCCCATGTAGCCTCGCGGTTTTTTTTCTTCTCACACTCGGATAAAGAATCCAAGGTGCAAACATCACCACACTGGTGAAAGCTCCACAACTCAGCAAGTGGCATTCTAACAGCAAACTGAAAAGCGAAGAAATGCTGCACAGCATCCTTACACAAATAGCTGGGTGCCAGAGCCACTTCCTGAGCTGTCGTGCAGCCTGCGTTTTCCCTCAGCTCCTTGGAAAGGTGCTTACTGGTACCCGTGCCACGGGCTGGCTGTGTGCAGGCACCCAAGCTATTAAAGGAAATTCCCACAATGAGAAATCAGCAGCTTCGAGCTGTTGGGGCTGATCCTGTTTCGAGGCCAGGCTGTCAACGTGAACAATGCAACAGCGATTTATTGTCACAGGAAATTGGAACTCGTCTTTCATTAGCTAACTCGTTTTGTCATTATTTCTAGCTAGCAAATAAATGAACACTGAGTTAAATGACTTCTGAGCCAACAGTCTGCACGTAAGTAGGGGGGTTTTTTTGCAAAGCCTGGAAGCCTCCAGTGAAAAATGACTGTTTGCCTGTCCAGCATCTTCTGAGGAAGACCACTTTCCTGCAGATGCCAAACCAGCTAACACAGGGGGGATCCAATGAACCCTAAAAGAACAGAACGTCTCGTTCATTTACATACAGTAAACACATGTTCATCCAACTGCAGTTGTGAAATAGTTTTGAAATCCTTCTTCACTGCACTTTGGAGATTGTTGGCTAACAGGAGTCCCAGAAGGCTGTATTGTCTCCTGTTTATATGGGAGGATCAAATTACCCAAAAAGATGGTTTGGAAAGATCGTTTGTCTTTTGTTTCCTGAGCACTGCACTTCCATTGAAGCACTGTTTCTAAGAGCAAGCATCAGGCACCCTCAGGATCCATACAGTATAAACTTACGCTTTAAAGGAAGACGTGCATGAAGTCTGGCGCACATCATGGTAGTCTGTCTGTATCACCACAGCCTAGATAAAGTTTAGAAGCTGGAAACTCAGCTCTCCAGCAGTCATCATTCTGTCTGCATTTATCTGGCACCCGCTCCCTTTGCTATTTCTTTTGAGTCATTCCCTATTTTCTTCTCCAAGTATTTTCCTAGATCAAGTACCTACAGTACTACTGCCTGACACGCTGAGTAGTTGTGTTTCTGGCCATTCATGGGAGTAGGTGTAGAGGCAATGCAAGACTTCACAGAATCATGTCCAAAGGGCGAAACCAGTACAGAGTGTGAAACCATTCTAACAACAGCAAACGCTCCATACGTGTCAGGGGACAAGTCTCAAAGTTTTCAGGGGTGGATGCTTCAGAGCAGCCCAGGTGACAAGGCATGTCCAAGCAGCAGAGCTGAGGACATTAAGTGTTAAGCTTTTACTTCAATAGCAGAGCTCAGCTTAGAAATAGCTGCATGAAGAGCTTGGTGGTCTGTCATCGGTCCTGGCGCTTAGGTGACTCCTCACACATCTGGCAGTCACGTCACCACAGAGGTCCTGGCCTGAGCTTGTTACAGCTATCATGCACCCTTGCTGCCACCAGACAGCAAAGAACACTACGTGCTCCCATCAGAGCTGGTCAGTGGAAAACCATCCTCATTCACAAGAGGTGAATTCAACAACTGACCCAGTGTCAGTTCAGGAAGCTCTCAGTCTTTGAAGTTGCCTTTTCTTGATGTACTGCTTTGATGAGAACCTATGTGATGACCCGTGGACACGGATAAACGCAGCAAGTGAACTGGCCACACACAGCGCCAATCTGAAAGCAGCCAGCTCTCACACTCCCTTCCAACTGTGCTGTAGCACAGGTAGAGTGAAACTGGAAAGGCTGGCAGGAGCGACAAATGGCAGGAGATGCAGCCAGGCACAGCATTTTTCATATGCAAAAGTAAAGACTTGCCATTTCTGTAGTGGGTTTCACTGATGAGCTTAAAGAGACCTGTTAATGAATTACTTCTCTCTCATAGTGTCCTTGTGGTACATCAGCATTAAACTCCTCTGCAAATGAGTAAATGGAGAGGCCAGGAGAGCTCTTGACTTGGCCAGATGTGCAAAGCCTGTCTGGGAGCAATGCAGGGGAGACCTGCTGGCAACCCACGGCACCCACTTCAGGGTTGCACACACCAGGAGAAAGACACCATGAAAAGTGGTTCCTTCTTTCATACCTCTCCTGCTCATCTATTCCCTTCAGGGCCCACAAAGCTTTTGGTTTGAGTTAGTTGTAAAACAGAATAGGTCACAGCTACTGCCATCAGGTTTAGTGAGAGCAGCACCAAGCAGCTGAACACCAGTGGTCCCTTAATCATTTGCATGATGTAGGAGAAAATCTGAGCCTGAGTTGCTCAGGGGCCTTACCAGTCAGTTTTCAACATCAGCAACCATAAGAAGAATGTTAATAGCCAAACACTGGCAATGGGGATTAAGAAATCATTTGCTAAGGTTCTCTTATGTCTTATAAAACAGGGAACAAAAGATCATTCATTTCTGCTCAAATTGTGCTCGTGTGCTTCCTTTTTCTGAATAAAATGTCCTTTAAGTATTTACGGAAAAGTGTGAGTCAGAGGAAGATTGCACGGGGTTTGCAGTTTCAGTAGAGTACTATTGCTTTAAAGTCGCCAGCGTGGGAAGGCCACCGACCCCTTAAGAATAATCTGTAAAGCCTCAAAAAACGTAGCCCTCTAGCTACTCAGAATAATTGCAAGGCTGGAACTTTTTATTCTAGGAGCAATCAGGAACCACAGAAACGCTGATGAAAGCAACAGGCACTGCTGCTCCGTTATGGTGTACGCACAGCCATTGGCAGATCAGCTCTGAAAACTCTTTTGATCTTTAAAGGGAAGAGGGAGCCAAGCAAATGAGAAAGAAAAAGATAGAAATTTTCAACACTTAATCTGGGCATGCAAGTCCTCATAGAGGAAGAGCAAGTTGAACATCTGTCATGTCCACTACCATTTCCATCTTGAGGAATCAGCGTCATAAATTCCTCCGGGAATGGAACCTGTGTTGTGACTCAGTATTTGGTTTGAGCTCTAGGTAATTACAGTAAATCGGTGCTGCAAGTGTCACTTCATTCTAATTCAGATAGGAACGATGGAGCCCAAATGAATTTGATTTACAGCTGATGACCACCTTGGGAGGTGCTTTCTAGAAGAGGTCATTGCGGAAAGGGCATACTGGGGTTAAACATGGTCTGAGAGAATTACAAGGGGTTTTCTACTGGCAATTGGTAGAATGGATGAATCAAAGACAAGTTTCATCATAGAAAGAGTCTCAATACAAACACTACACTCAGAGAAAGTATTATGATCACGTACTCACTCCCTAGCAGATTAGGTGCGTGGGACGAGCGTTATTAATGCTAATGAAAAGCCTGCTTCAGAGCGACGGCTGGAATTTGCTTCCTCTCACAGCCCAGAAGCCACGTGACTACAGAGACTGCTGTTCCACCTGTGGGCTGATGGACCTGTGCTCTACATACTTCCTAATTATTATTTGCCTACACCAATGTCAAACATCCCCAACATTCCAGCTCTGGGTGAAACGACCTTTCATGGATGACTTTTAGGTCCTAAATCTGGGAAGATTTTTTTCAAAGGAAATAAAAGCTGAGAGGTTTAGTTTTTTTCTTAAATCCTCTCTTTTGCTTTATCTTTCAGCCAACGCCCTTGTGTTAGCAGCCTGTATCTGCTTTGCTGAACTATGGACTCCCCAGCGGTGCAGCGACTCAGCAGCAGTCCATTTCTGCTTTGCTTAAAGTTTAACTTTGTTTTTTTTGGTGATCCTAGCAGCAGAGAAATAGACCCTCATTTGTACCTTAGAAGCACAACAAAAGGGCCGTTTACTGCATGTGCTTCAGACTGGCTGGTTTTGACTGACACCACTATTACTGTGCAGACCTGGGCATTGTCTGTCTCCTGCTGGGACCATTCCTGACGCACTATGTGCTGATTTCTACTGGTACTGTAGCTCAGCTGTGCAGGTAATTGCAGTGCATAAGCAAGAAGATTAGAAAAGATGAATGTATATTGAAAACACTCTGCAACATAAAGCAGTCCTTCAGCTTGACTTCCCTTCTCTGGAGGGCACGGGAGTGTCTCTGAGACACATTCTATCTGTCATAGCCAAAGATGGGTCACCTAGTAGGCACCGCATCACCCCACAAAAATCTCGGCTCATGCCTCAATTTTAAGACATGTTCTTACCAGATACAAAAGGCAGTGTTGAGCAGGGAGCACTTGGAATACGCCAGCAGCATCCCTGTTGGGTGCTGGGTGTTGACTGTTGCCCATGCCTGAGTCTCCCCGAGTAACCGCAGTGACACACTTGCCCAACCCTTTATATATAGAAACGTTCAGTTCCTTCCCTTTTTTCCTACACTTGTGTTGTTTCATTTAACAGCAACAACCCCGTGCAGTCCCCATGTGAACATAGCTCCGGGGCAGAGAGGCACAGAGCTGTGGGGTGACAGGACCAGGGAGACCAGCCAGTCCGGATGTGCAAAACTGCTCTGTGCTTCAGCCTGGAGCGTGGAGGCTCCAGGGAGCAAAAGGCATGAGGCAGGCTTTGGTCAGCCTCATAGCTAGACCATGTCTTAAGAGTCAACCAAAGCTCTCATTCAAAGAACTGCGATAGTGGAGAGCTGGGTTTTCTCTTGCTGCGTGATGTTTGTTTCTTGATTTCAACACTTGTAAATGTCTTGCTAGGAATTTGTTACAGTGGCCTCCAAATTCCCAAGCTTTTAGGGCTTTGCTTTTTCTCTTACCCATTCTGCCTTTTCTCCTGGACATCCTGCGTTTCAGTGTTTCTGTAACGACACTGCAGGTGTCACCCAGAAGCCACAGTGTCTGCCTCAGGTGTTACGTAACAGTTGCAGCAGCTGTTGCTCTTATCTCTGACTTTTCACACAGCAAACCCGCATTTCTCTTCATGTTTTCCCCTGTACAATTGCCAGCTAACAGACGAGCACTGGCTGAGTCATTTTTGACAAACCATCGCTTTTCCACTAGCTGTATCCCAGTCCCGAGTGACAGGAAACGCAGGAACTGTAATTCCAGAAAGCAGAGATAATCTGCTGCAGTAGAAGAAGGAAGTTATTTTGACTTGCTGTAAAAGATGTTACGAGGTTTCTGCTAAGTCAGCATTAAGTCTTTTAATCTGGCAGTGTTATTTGGCAGGATTTGGCTTTTGTTTGACTGGTTGATATTTCTGCTGGTTTCCAACATTCATTACTGGGAGCTAAACCTTTGTCCTCAGTAAACTGACTCCTCTAAAGCTACACTGCATGCAGCCCACCCCATATCTGTGGTTCTGTACTTCGAAGGGGTGCTGGTGCTTGCTGGAGGTTAGAACTGAAAGAAAGCTGGTTCGGTTCTCCCTCAAAGTGGGAGAGAGCATGTGCAGCCCAGCTGCACAATCCTTCTCTCGTGCCCCTGAGCTGAGCGGGGTTGCAAGGTTGTTATCCAGAGCAAACCACAGCTTTTGTCCCAGATCCTGACCCTTTCCACCGAAGATTTGCCCCTTGCCAGCTCTGGCAGAGCTCTTTGGTACGCATGTGCTTTCGAAAAGGGTCCCGGTGACATGCTGGGGAAGAAACGTGGGCTGTGCTCACATACTGATGTTCTCTGTGTCGGTATTTCCTAGCGTATGCTGTAGAGGGAAACAGATTTGCTTCTCGCACAGCACAGCTCTCGCTCTGAAGGTTTAGAGTAATGAACAATAATTTCCTTATGCAAGGCTTGTCCGTGCTTTGAAAGATGCAGTCCAAAAAGGCAGCACGAAAATCTGCTCCCGGTCAGCTCTCCATACCCTCTGCAGTTCTGGTAGGTGCAGCAATGATGCACTGCCACACAACACTGCCCTGACCTGCCCTTTTGGTGATGGATGTTAACAGTCATAAATAATCACTGAGCCCATGCTAAGAGCAGCTCGTTCCTTTGCAGTCCTAGTAGCATGTCACACCGTGATCCACTGCTGTGTCTCGCAGAGATGAATTGATCTCTTTCTGTTCCTGCACACTAGCAGCCATTTGCATTCCCCTCCAACAAATTCTATAACCAGGTTCAGCCACAGAACCTTTACAGCACCGATTTCAGACTTTACAAAGCACAGTGCAGGAGAAAGGATATCACAGAGGGCTTCACTACGGCTGTGATGCCTTTGGGGTTGCAGTGAACTGAAAACACTTTCATTCTAAAGGCTTGGCTTTGAAGAGTGACTTCACCTTCTGAGCTGCTAATGACATAACTACATCCATGCCAGACTGAGGCTGGAACTGCACACTGAAAAGTGGCATGAAACAACCACGTTTGACACCATGGCTTCCACTTACAAAAGGGTTTCCTCCTCCGTTTCTAGAAGGGTGTGCAGAAACTTGCAGCTTCACATCACCGAGAGCCCCAGCGACCCCATTTGTTACAGAGTTTTCTCACAGTTTGCTCTGAGGCTGCACAGATGGGACAGTGAAGAAGTGCTAGACAGAAAATAGTTGTCCTAATTAATACTGTTCTCAGTAATTGTTTCTAGGCTGATGACCAGACTTTTGAACTTAAATGAACCAGCGCACTGCACATTCACTCCACCTGACTGCTTTGTTCCTCTAATTTACAAGAACGCTCAGATGCCTGCATAGGATTTAAAAAAACCAAACAAACATCCAAAGGGATAAACTAGATCCAGCTTGCAGATGCACAGTGATACTGGATTGGTGGCACACTTCCCTTTTTATCATGACAGAAGAGTGTTCAGCAGAATGCTCCTTATTTTACAGGAGTACTACCTGCCCCCTCAGCACGTGCCACTGCATAAGGGACCCTCTGCAAAAGCAAATAGGGCCTTAGCCCTGTTCCTTCACCTCGCTACTGTCTGGCTTATGCTGCTTTGAATTATTTTTCCCTCACACATGCTCAGAACACTCATCAGTGATAGACACGGCTGAAAGGTGCCCACTTGACCCCCTGCCCTGAACGCGCCCAGCCAAGACACTTAACCGTGCCGCAGTGCCCACGTCTGCTGAAAGGTTAGTACAGTGCATGGCCTAATCTTCTCTCATAATCCATATTGCAATTTTCTATGAGGCACAGTCTTCCTTCCAGCACCACCATCCTTCTTAAAAATCCTCTTTGCTTTTGCTCCAATGCCGCAGTGACAGCAGCGCTCAGGTGTTGCGTTACATGATACGTCAGGTAATGAAGACTGTGCCTGTCTCAGTCCCTTCTCCATCAGCGTCAGCAGTGTGCCTGCACCATTACAGCTCCTCTAACACCAGACTGCTTGCGCTGAAGTGTGGCCAGAGCCTGCGCAGCAGGACTTCAGCTGGTGTGATGCCAGCCCTTCCCTCTTCTGCAGTAGTCTGACCTCTGTGTCGGGAGGAAGAAAGGTATCCAGCTGGATCGCATGGGTCTGTGCAGGACTAGAGGAGGACAGAGGAACTGCTTTCATCTGTCGTGAATGGCACTCCAGCTGTTTTCAACACAGGACAGGTGAGGCAGCACTGGTTACTGTCTCCTTAGGAACAGTCAGGAACCCAAATGTGCTTGGGTTAAATGGTGGCTTAGGTTACGTGTCACTCACATGAGCACTGCAGTTCACGATCCATAACCAAACTTGTGATCACATACCAAATGGCTTTCCACTTACAATTCTCCCTAGCATGTCCTCTCACTGATGGCCACCAGTGTTTCCTGGGTCCTTGCCAGATTTGAAGAAGATGATGTGGTTCAGTCCAATGAAATAGGATTTGGGGCAGGAAGACGCATGGAACTCCTCTTGCGATGGGTTATTTGTCCATTTACGTGTTTGCTTTAGGTAAACCAGTGGTGGTCTGCAGAGCAGGAAGTGCCAACCTCAGATTTGGCAGAGAAGGCAGCAAGTACAGCCTATAGCTTCCTTAGAAAAGCCCCACTGGGTGTTAGGACTCAAAGCTGTCTGTCTATCCAGCCCAGCAGGCAGAGCCCACCTCCACACTCTTAACTGGATTGAGCCAATGTGGAGAAATGTATTAAAAAATGGAAGCCTTTCTGAACTGGATCTGTGAGCCTGCAGTGCAGTAGCCTTCTTCTACAGACAAGTGAAATTTTGCATGAAAGTTGGCTGCAGATTAAAGTGGTTTCACTGAAGATGTTTTTCTGTGTTGACAACCTGGTCTGAAGGTTTTTTCGTTGTATGTTCCTTGATCGATGCTATTCACAGTACAGTGGGTGTCATGACCCAGTAATCCCATTGAATGGATTTCAGTGTCTCCTGACTAGCTAGCAAAGGGAGGTTCAAACAATTACCAGACTTTGGCATTCAACTTGTGCCAAATACCAGAGCAGAAATTGCTTCTACTTTCCTACTTCTGTTCACCTTCAGTGAATGCTACATGGATTAATAGATCTAGATGTCATCAGAATCCCAAGAATCTGCACAAACGCACTATAATAAAGGTAAAAAATCGTTTCCTGTGGGTACATTTAATCCATAAGGATTCCCTTGCACTATCTAATGCTGAAGATGCTACACATTTGTCTCTACAAAATAATTAACTCCTATCAAAATCCACTCTGTTTCGTTTACTCAACCGTAACAAGCTGTTGCACACAACACACAGCCTGTTGTCTTTGAAGGTCTTTTCCAACCTGAGCAACTGTGTGAATACTGTGAATAGCAGAAACATGAAAACGATACTGAAAGAAGGAGCTCCACTTTTCCAATATTAAATTGGATAAAGCTGTGAAGAAAGATGTAGCTGATAAATGAGCTGTTAAGGCCTCTGCAAGGTGGGAGATGAGAGAAGCTACTTAAATGAGCAGGACACTCTCTGGACACTCATATGCCCAGTCTGTGGGAGAAACAGCTGCTCAGACCTTATTTTTTATATTAATGTGAATTTAATCATCAAAACTGGTCGGGCTTGCGTGTGAATTTTATACTTGCTCTATTAAAATCGGAGGTGAGTGACTCACCTAACAAGTAAGGAGGTGATCAGCTCTTCATCATCCGTACATCAATACAGCAAGAAACGTTAGGAGATTGCTCACGTTGCAGGGCCCAGAAATGAAGGCAGGTCAAGGATGTCAAAGTCATTGTGCTATGAAGAGAAAGGAAGAATGTGGAAATAACAGTGAGCACTAGCACATCTTTGGACACATATTCTCAGCCTTAAGGCTGAGCTGCAGCATTTCATAGAATCATAGAATCACAATGGATTGGAAGGACCTCGAAAGATCATCTAGTCCAATCCGCCTGCAACAGCAGGATCACCTAGACCAAGTCACACAGGAACTCATCCAG
>JAOXOE010000702.1:3137219-3178491 GCA_028565055.1 Phoeniculus purpureus
GCCCCAACTCCCTCAGTCTGTCCTCATAGGAGAGGTGCTCCAGCCCTCTGATCATCCTCGTGGCCCTCCTCTGGACAAGCTCCAGCATGTCCACATCCCTCTTGTAAGAAGGGCTCCAGAACTGGACGCAGTACTCCAGGTGGGGCCTCACCAGAGCCGGGTAGAGGGGACAATCACCTCCCTCGGCCTGCAGGCCTCACTTCCCCTGATGCAACCCAGGATCCGGTTTGCCCCCTGGGCCGCAAGTGCCCACTGCCGGCTCATGTTGAGCTTCTTGTCCACAAGCAGGCAACAGAACAAATCCCACACAAGAGATAACAGATTCAGCCTTAGAACTTTTATTTGTTTTCCTTCCTTTCCCTTCCAAATTTATCTTTTTTAATATATTCAGGACTGTAATAGTGGATTCCTGGCAGAGAAGGAGAGGGGCAGCAGTATTTGCAATCCAAAGCTATTTCTTTTAATGAATGCAATGAAAAACTGACCTCAACTGAGAAAACAAAGAACATTCACTGAGGGTGAGATGTATCCCTGTATAGAGAGCCAGCATACAGACGGCTCCACTGAAGCCCTATTCTGATGACCTAAATAGGAATAAATTGGTGCCTGGACTTCACCACAGTGAATTTTGTCCAAACCCTCCATTTTCTTAGGGACAATGAGGAAGTGTTTAGCTGTCTCCTATCAAAGAACAAAGGTCCTGCAATCCATTCCTATGCAGGACACCATCCTAAAATTATTCTTTGGTCCATTCTCCTAGTGGTTTTAACTTGAAGTCCTTCCTGCATTGTGCACATTCTTCTGACTGGAAAGGAAAAGGAGGAAATGCAACATTGAGTATTACTCTGCAAGGTGAGCACAAGGGCATAAAGGGAAGCTGCTCCCTGAGCCAGGTGTCACCAGCAGGTGCTATGATCCACCCATTAACACAGAGCCTTGGAAACAACTGGCTGTGAAACAACCCACTGCTGCCTTGAAAAACTTCAATCAAATAACCACAGTTAGCAAAACACCTGACATACAACAGAGACAGAGGAACTTACAGAGGTATTTCAGCTACAAGTGTGAGTTAAACACAGTGAAAAATCTACCAAAACAAATCATTAAACATAGAATAACAATGGTTGCCATGTTAGTACTATCTTCCTTTCATAAACAAACATGTGACAAGATTAAATTATTTAGACAGGTATGTATGAGTGAGAGTTAGAAATGCAGTCAGCCTCTTAAGCAGAAGGCCCACATTCCTGTGCACAGGTGAGCATGCTTAGTTAAGCACTTGGGTCAGGAAAGCATAGTCTCAAAGTGGTCCCCCAATCCCCTTGTGGAAAGCAAGGGACATGGCTCAAACACTGCCCTGAACTTCTGTCAGAGAAGCCCAAGACATGGAATTGCAAGAATGAGGAGCGTGGCAAGTCAGGAATGAGGTACATGAGTAGAATGACAACCAGAGAGCAAGTGTTAGCTCACAGTAAAGCTTTCGCTAAAGCTTTCCGTAAAGTTTACATACAACCCAAAAACTGTGAAAGCAAAAGCTACTGACTGCACCGTGACTGAAGTTTGTAAGCAATATTCAATTACTTCTATGGCACCTGACTGTACTGTGCCTGACTCATGTTTATGATCTAGTTGCCCCACTTTCATAAGTATCACACTCATTCCACCTAGAAATTAAAGATAAATAAAAAACAAGCATCATTTATTATTGGAGAATATTTTAAAAGATGTCAGCCTTCTGCAACCTCTTTGCAATAAAGCAGTTCAGTATCTGCAAGGGCTTGCCTTTCCTTGAATACCTGAAGTCAGCTGGAACAGGTCTATGAGAATCATATATGATTGGTTAGTTATAAGGAGAGGGAAAGCTAGGAGAGACTCTAGCACAACAGTTATTGATATCTTTTTAATTTTCTACATAGAATTTACATCATCAGTCAATTGATCCTTTCCAAAGTACTTGCTCACTGCTCTCACTTCTGGAACTGCAAATCAATGATGAAGCAACTGCTACGAATAACTATTCACAGAAAGTAGAATACTGATGTTCTTACCTGGGACAAAAATCATCAATCATATTAAGAAATCCTTCTTCAATAACCAGGGGGGAAAAGGGGGGAAAAAAGCCAGACAGAAACCCCATCAGCAACAACAACCAAAAAGAAAAAAAAAAAAATCAAGTCCATTACTTTGAAGAGACTTTTCAAATAAGTTCACGGACTGAACAAGAGACGTTGTTTCCACTTCAGAATCTAAACATTATAAAGATAACTGAAAAAACTCCAAACAACCCCAAATCAAACCCAAGCCAATTCTGCCAGGGAAAGCAATAGATCAAAAAATAATTTGTTAATGAATTTCCTGACTCAGAGGGGCTCAGAATCACAGAACATTAGAGATTGGAAGGGACCTTGAAAGATCATCTAGTCCAATTCCCCTGCCAGAAAAGGATTGCCTAGATCAAGTCACACAGGAACATGTCCAGGTGGGTCCATATTTCTAAACATTAATGAAGTCAGTCCTCAGTCTCCTTTTTTCTAAACTTAAGAGACCCAGCTCCCTCAGCCTTTCCTCATCAGGGAGATGTTCCACTCTCTTCATCATCTTTGTGGCTCTGCGCTGGACTCTCTCCAGCAGTTCTGTGTCCTTCTGGCACTGAGGGGCCCAGAACTGGCCACAACATTCCAGATGTGGTTTCACCAGGGCACAGTAGAGGGTGAGGAGAACCTCTCTAGATCTACTAACCACCACCCTTCTAATCCACCCCAGGATGCCATTTGCCTTCTTGGCCACAAGGGCACATTGCTGGCTCCTGGTCATCCTGCTGTCCACCAGGACCCCCAGGTCGCTTTCTCCTGCACTGCTCTCCAGCAGGTCAGTCCCAGCCTGTTCTATTTCTGCAACATCTTTTACATGTTTACACCAAGCACAATAAAACCCTCCCCCTGCGCCTCGAGCCTCCTCCATATTAAACTACTGGAAGAAGAATTTATATTTCTATCCTTTTGATTGAAAAACTGAGTTCCCTCCTTCTCTACACCCTGGAACAGGGGTGTATTTTCTGCTGAGCCTCATGCTGAGCTCTGCAGCCACACAAACAACGCAGACGTAATTCACTGCAAAGACAGGCCCTTCTCAGAGACTACTTCACTTATTCTCTGCAGCAGCAGGGAGCTGAAGAGTGCAGGCACGAAATAATGCTTTCCAGCTATGCTTTTCGCTCTGTTTATGGTGTTTCTGCTCAAATCAAAGGACTGCACTTCTGTGTGGCGGGGCACACTGTGAATGGCGCAGGAACCGTCACGCCGAAACGTTCAGAGCTGGGCTGCTTGGTTACAAAAGCGTGTCCTCGCTCCAACCTTCGCACCTTGCAGCGGCTTGAATCACGGCAGTTTAAAACTGGAGTCACCTGAGAATTAAAACTGCACACGATGGCAAAGTGGTAGAAGATACGAAGTCCGGGCAGCAGTTTCTACAAGTCTGAGAGATTACTGATAAAATTATGGGACGTACAACACGCAGAACTTAGTAAACTCATTTTGTAGTGGAGACTCCGGTCTCTGGAGACATCCCAGACCCTCCTGGACATGTTCCTGTGTGATCTGCTCTGGCTCTAGCAGCAGGGCTGGACTAGACAATCTCCAGACGTCCCTTACAACTCACACCATGCCATGACTGATTGGAGTCACCTCCAATCACATCCTGACAGGCAGGTGGACAGAGAGCTGGGCTCCCCTCTGCCATGTTGTTCCTTGCTGGGAGCACAAAGCCAAAAGAACTGGGGTGGTGACCCCTCATCACACATTCCAAGTTAGTATAATTGCTTTGTTACAATCAACTACGGGGTCTTTTTTTCTTGTATTTTTCATCCTCTTCCAGAGAAGCGCCCAAACCATAACAGCTTACAAGGATGCCCAGGATGGCAGACACTGTGAGTCAATAAAACTCAATAAAAGCAGGTTTAATGACAACCACAGACACTAGTTAGCCCTAAATCTTTTCCTCAGCATAACTGCCAGATTTCCAAGAGACAGCTGAGATCCTTCCACCCAAATATTACGCAGTGGCTACACAAAAGCCAGCACAGGATCTGCCCTCCAGATCCCTTCCTCAGAGCAAACTGCAGGACCTTTTCTGCAGGAAAGGCAGTTTAAAACTACCAGACACCAGTCTGCTTCCTCTCTTTTTTCTACGCTGTTTAACCCTCCTCTCTGTCACCATGTCAGTAAATACAACAGCTTCCAAAAGCCTGTGACAACCACGTGACAGCTGCAGCAGCACAAAGGTATCAGGACTCACAGAGCAGTCATCCTCCCTTACAACCTAATTAGGAAATCAGTAGCAGGCCAGTGCAAAACCAGAGCATCACAGGGAAATAAGGGTGCAACCGCTCCCTTTTCAGCTCTGCATGTTTTTCCACACTCACAGTGATAGTTTCTCTCTCTTTTATTACATCTTGGTGTGTATCAGTTGAGGCCATTTTGATCTCCACCTGCATGAAGGTTACATACCTCTTGCGTGATCTGACATCACTTTATCTACACGAATGGAGTTAATCCTCTTGCTGACCTAATTAATTCCGCTGGACTGATCACACTTACTTCTCTCTCTCGCTAAGATGCGTGCAGCTGCTCATCTAAAGCACACAGATTACCTCACAGCCTAGTTATGCTGCTTACACAAGGTCACGAAAAACGTGCCAGCAAAACAGAATCCCCAGTGCTCCAGCAGACAACAAGGAACCTCATATTTCACTAGGACTTGGCAATTAAGTCACGAGAAATACCTCAGGAGAGGAGCTCTTGTGCAGGATTTCAAGCAGAGCAAGCCACTGAGGATGAACTAGCATGCAGGCAACGCGGGACCCATGCTGGAACTCTTTGTTCTTAACATTTCTAGTGGCACAAACTAGTGGTTTTGTAAGTGAGGTGCAGGGAAAGTGCAGCATGAGACTGCTGCCTTAGGAGAGCTCAGCACTGCCAACCTGCCAGGCACCCTGGCTCACGGCTCTGCTGAGCTGCAAGAGCAGCCCACAGCCAGAGACACCAGGGCTGTCCTGGTCCCATACGCCTTCCCACATGCCCACCAGTGGCAGCTGTCCCAGAGGCACACGTGCCAGCTGCAATGACCAGTCCTGGCCTATGCTGCCATCCTAACATCAAGACTTTAATGACCTGGCAGCACAGATGTGGTTCTCCTACAGCAGTCACACCTGCAGAGATCTGTAACAAGCCAATCAGTGAACAGCAGGCAATAATTTTTGGTCATCCTGTGGTAAACTAGAGGAAGGAAACCGTGGCCTTTCCCTCTCTGCTCAGCACAGATCTAACGCATTACAAGGTAACCAACGACTCCTCAACACGGGCAGGAGAAGATGTCGCTTTCTGACACATCACGCAAATTTAATCAGAGCACGCTACCTGCAGAAGACACTGTGATGGCCCAGGGAGCAAAGCAGAGTTCATTGGAAGTGACAGTGACCTCCCCAAGGGGATGCTGAGGACAAGTGGAGCAGGACAGCTGAGCTGTGGCAGAGGACTGGATGCAGGGATGACACAGCTCCTCTCACAGCAGACGTGACTCCAGCCCATTCCAGGCCATTTCTTCACTGTTGGACAACAAAGAAACAAGGAAGAGAGATGCAAATGCTTTTGTGTGGCCACAGTTAACTCAAAAAACCACAAAGACATCTACCTGGAAACCCCAGAGAGATTCAGGTCCCAAACCGTTTAGGAGAGCTTGGATAGACGTGATTCACAGCTTATCAGTCAAGTGCAGTTTCAGATTTCAGCACTGGGATAGGCTTGGCATCTTTTATGGGTGTAAAAATACCCCACAGTTGACTGTATCATAATTTAACCTCATTTTTCCTTTCTAGAGGAGTTTCCTTTGAAGTTCCTCTGCATATTTCGTTATTGTCTTGGGATCTGGAAAAGCTGTTGTTACTTGAAACCAACAGATCTGGAATCCATTAAAAAAGAGACCGATCCAAGGAGCACCACCAGCCACAGCAAATCGACCCAGTTGTGCAAGAAAACCTTGATTAAGTGTGTCCTCAGTAATTATTTCTAAAACTATTTCTACTATCTCTGAATGAGTGGCAACTAATTTGAGATAGCGATAAGTTACTGTTACACGTATACATGGCCCATACTAAACTTTCAAAAATTAGTCACTTTTCAAGAATTAAATCCACTATCGTTCTCAGAAGTTCTGCACCACCCACAGAAAAACATACCAGCCCCGTTATGCATTATTCATAGGATTATAATGCCTGCTCGCTTTCCAAGAGCAATAAGATGGACAGGAAAATAAGAAAGAATGTGAGGCACAACACGAGTCAAAGCACAGTAGAGAAAAGTTGTCTAGTACTGTCTTCCCACTCTGATGGGAAAGGAGAGAGATGCCCCAGCCTGCCAGTAACCACCTGCCCATGAAGGGACGTGTGGATTCTGTACTGCGTGACGTGCATAGCAACTAAAAGGTGCTCCTGTGCCATCAGAGTTGGGCTACTTCTACTGGCATTTCTTCGTGTGTTTTCACTGCGCCAAGGTGTGTGCAGGCTGCACTAAGATGTGAGCAGTTTCTCTCGATGGGAAAACATTAACATCCCATTCACAGGCACCTTCCACTGCAATAAAGAAATGAAAACAAACAACCCAGGCAGAGAGAGTGCCACCCAAGGAGCCCATCCAGCACACTGACACAGAACACAGCAGCTTGCTGCGGCTGCACAAGCCCCACAAAGTCCTGGCACTGGGCAGGAGTTCCAGCCTACTCAGACTCAGCTACCTTCAGGCACTGACCAGACCAGACCATCACTGAGCCCACTGACACCACTGAAGCTGTGCATAACACATTTATTCATCCTGGTGAAGACCTTACTCTCACTCAGCTATGTGGGGGATGTCTGCTGAACTGCTCCCAGGAAGCTTTCCAGCAGCTTATTCTCATTCTCCAGTCTTCAGAGCTGCTTGATTTGTGGAAGCCCTTCAAGGAATGACAAGCTATCTACCTCATGCTCAAACAGCAATAATCTTAGCCTGGCCATCTCTGCTGTCCCACAGTCACACATGTCCCCGATGGGGCCTTACCATGCCCTTCCACCCCCCATGCAGCTTTAAGAGCTTGCAGCTTTAATCCCGCCCGCAGCACATGGTCAGCATGTGCATCCTGTCTGCGCTTCCAACCATTTCGCAACCCTGGAAAGGCAGGAAAGGTGCCACAGAAGACAGGGTAACATCTCTCCAAACATACAACTACTTTGGATACATCACTGGATCTGCTTTAACATCCCTCATCAAAATTAATTACAGTCCTCACCAAAGATATTGTCTCAGCACTCACAATGAATTATTGCCACGTGAGAGAGGTCTGGCCAAACTTCAAGCTGTGCCTCTGCAACTCCACCATGAAAATTGATACTAACAGCCTGACCTGGGGTTCTTACAGACCCCTGCAGCTGCCCAGAGACTCCTCTGCCCATCCCAGCCCTTGCAGACCCAGTGCCCTCATAGCAGCCATGCAACTCGTGCAGCTGCAGCCACAGGGACACAAGAGTCTGGCCCAGCAACATGATCACCGGCTTTCCCCTGCCTGGCTCCAGAAGACTGTCAGCTCATGTCCCTGAGATAAAAGAGTCTTGGGACCAAATCTGGCAGATGCAGCCAGTGATGACCGGTTGTACAACGAAAGGAAGGAAAAACTTTTAACAGATCTAAACTTTTAAAAAATCCAGCCCTGTACCTGTTTAAAATTAAGTTTGAAAAAAGGTTTAATGAACGTCCCTGTTTTCACAAAAGGTGTCTTCTCCTACTGTAAACTCGTGTCAGACTGAACACTCCTGTCTCCAGGTTACAGCCACACAGTTAAGCTATCAGTTCCCAATTATACACAAACTAATGATTTACTGCCACAGGGAAAAATGAGCCAGACCATACAGCATCCTTACAGCGGCTAATCGGGCATGGAGCGGGCCAGCTCTGGTGGTAAATGGTAAATGACACATATATCAGATTTTGCATGTAGATGGACAAGTGAATTTGCTTCCCACTAAAGAAACAGGACTTTTTGAGAAGTAAACCATTTATCGCACATGCACCTACAAGTACCTGTGTCCTTCATAGAGAAAATACCTACAACAAGCCTCATGGATCGAGACGTGTGTGTTCATACACAGATGTCAACACGGACACACAGACTCTCAGAGCCTTACACTTCAAATCAAGTTCACTGCAAAGACACAGACACTGCTGTCCCAAAGCTCCCAAGCATAATGTATATACGTAAAGGTTTTCTAAGAGACTGATACGGGGTTGCTTCTGTGTCAGGGGCTTCCCAATGACGTGCCATTTGTTTGCAATTTTAGGAAATTAAATGCAGTTCCCTGAACGATGTCCACTGCTCCATCATGTGAAAAAGGAGCTACTCACTGGGAGAGGAACCAGCTACAGAGGGATTTTCGTTCAGTTGTGTTTTGAAGGGTTTATTTTTAAACAAGACAAATCAAAACGTTAATCTGCTGTTAGGGTCCTTGAGGTTCAAAATATGAAAAAAATCACTCCTCCTTGCCCAAAGACAAGAACCACAAAACACCATCATACACTTCTAAGCCATTCCGGAGGAACCTGGGCTCCCCAAGTGCAGTGTGTTGCTCTCCCTATAGCCTAGCTCCTTCCAAGCTACCATCCTTCACTCACAGCTCCACAGAAGACTTGGTAGGAGCAGAGGATATTTAGGTTTCAGAGCGCAACAGCTCTGTGTAGAATAACACTTTCACTGTTTCTGAAGGCAGGTAGAAAATTTAGGCAGATCACCCTGACAGTACACTGGTGACAGTGTTATTGATGTTGAGGTGTAGTGACATAAATGCTCTCGTCTTTTTCTGCAGTTCTAGGAACACTCACATATTGGTCCCTTCAAACAGAAGGGGAAAAGAAATCCTTTACGTATTTTCCTGGCTGACATCAAGGTAACTCGTCAGCCCACAGAGGGAAGCAGCAAGTTCCAAAACTAGGCTCTTTGTAGTCGAAAAGGAAAGTCTTTAGCCAACTGGAAGTGACTTCTGATGGAAACGTTACGATTTTTCTTTTCCAACAGATTAACTGGAGGAAAAGTTTAACTTAATGTTTTACTTGGTGTCTATTGGCAACTGGTACTCAGCGATAACTGATACACTCACAGTTTAGGAGTGAAAGCTTTTCTCCTTCGCACAAGTGGCATCACACGTCTGTATTCATAACGCAGAAGGATTTGTCCCGAATTCCAGGTTATGCAAGGATCCAAATTCGTGACACTGATTATTTTTCAAATCTCGTATTTTTCTAAGGCAAACTGGCATTCACATTCCCTCACATCCCCTTGCACGTTTGAGCCCTTAGAAAACAGTTCATGTTTCAAAAGATCTGATTTTCTAATTATGACGACGAGAATTTTCTGCTTTGTATTTTATCAGTCAAAATTCTCATGCGATCCACAGCCTCGATATCAAACACCTTTGTGAGGACGCCCCAGCCCTCTGTAAACCAGTCCAAGGTCAGCCACCATGTGTGATGGGGGCTAGGAACAGGCTCCCTGTCAGGAGCCTAGGAGCAGATACCCAAAAGCACGTAGGCAACTAACAAACATCCAAGTGCTCCACAAAGCTTCAGTTTCTCTGACAGCAAGCAACGAAATGCAGCAATCCAAGACCACAACAATCCAAAACCTGCATCCCCATCACTGAGCAAGCGCTCCATGATGCCGCTGGTGTGTCAATGCGTGATACTGTGTCCTGATACGGAGCAACACTACAGACCCTCAGAAGAAGGTACAAATCACATTCTCAGATCCTTCCTGTTCTGGGTAATGCCACGTGGTAGTACGTTACGCAAGGGAGGAACACCACAGCCCAGGGCTCTCACCAGCAGACGCTGTCAGGTTGTGACAAGGGGAGCAGTGAGATGCCAATTCTGGGAGCAGAGCAGGAGCAGCCTTCAGCATTTCTGTTACAGTTCTGCACAATGCTCCCAAATAAAGCCAGCACTGTTTGCAGAAAGTCAGACTGTCTTTAGTAAACAAGCACATAGGCAACAACAAAACCCCCATCACAAGCATTGTTTGCATTACCCACACCTGCAGGTGACTTGGGGAGACCTCCCCGTAGATGCCAGCATGTTAGAGAAGACCACTAATTACAGCAAACAGCATTTCTGTCCAACGTGCTTGGCCCTCAACCTCTTGGTGTCAGTCTGTGTCAGCCGTAGGGTCATGTCCATCCTCACAGCAGAAACACTCCCCACACTTCTAAGTATTTGTCTCAGAAATGGAAATGCCAACACCAAATCGCCTGCTGTAATCTTCTGCAGGGCTGGCAGCAGGTACCTCATATCCTGTGCCTGAGGAGGGCTGGTACCTCCTTTTGCCCCTTCCCACATGAGAGCAGCACTTGTTTACGAGCTGGGACTCACAGCCAAACCTCTCCCTTGTCGGCAGAGACAGCTGGCTGACAGCTAAACGGGACTTCACAGGCTGACTCACAGCAGCTTTGCTGGTGGAGCATTCGGACAAGAAGCTAACACAAGTTTACAGCCCTAAGCAAAAGTAAGTTTGTCCAAGGCTGAAGAGACTTTTGCCTAATTTTGCCTTTGGTCTAGAAGACAGATACGTACACAGCGGGGCTCAGACTTTTTTGATTTTTAACCAGCTTAAGAAAAGGAGGCTGAGGGGAGACCTTCTCGCTGTCTACAGCTACGGGAGAGGAGGTTGTAGAGAGGTGGGGAGAAAACAGCCTCAAGTTGCACCGGGGGAAGTTTACGCTGGCCATTAGAAAATACTTCTTCATTGAAAGGGTCACCAGGCCTTGGAACAGGCTGCTCAGGAAGAGGGTTGAATTGCCATCCCTGGATGTGCTCAAAAGTTGTGGAGATTTGGAGCTCAGGGTCAGGGTTTCACAATGGGATCGGTACAGTTGGGTTAACGGTTGGACTTGATGAGCTTGAAGGTCATTTCCAGCCTTAATAGTCCTATACACAACCCTCCATTTCCAAATGAGCACTGTGGGGAGAAAAATACATCATTTTTGGAGTACCTTTCATTTGGAAATGCTGGATCATCCAAAGGTTCAGAGAGCAGCTGGTGGCCTGGTGTTCTAGTCCCCATCTCACAGGTTAGACACTGTTCCCACTCAGCAGAGCTCAATTCAGCTGACCTTGTAAGGAGCACATACCTGCCACCTCCAGCAAAGCAGTTACTAAGCAATTTTAAATAATTTTAAAATATTACAGGTGTTTCTCACAGATGCTACTATGACACTACACAGAAAGAAACCGACGTTTTCGTTCCACTCAATGAAAAGAACACAGAAACCCCCAACACGGAACAAAACCACCAAGTCTGCATTGGAAAGACAGTTTCAAACTCCCAGGCTTAAACTCAAACCATTCTGTTTTATTAAAGTATGAATGTATTTATGCTGGAGAACAGTTTACATACATCGTAAAGCAACAAGCGTATTTTCAAGAGGTGTGGGCCCTCCTCAGTATGTCTCCATGCCCAATCTAGGTGCTTAACCCCAGGCTCACACTGACCCTCTCGCATACACACGCACCGACCCACAAAACACCGATGCAGAGCTATCTGCTCCTGGCTAGCTTTCTTTTAAGGCCTCTGTAAGGTGCCCTAGTGCCCCTAACATTACTGTAATTACCAACAAAAATTGTATAAAGGAGCAGCATCACTGAAAATTAAGGATCTGCTCTTTGCCTTGAAAAATATAAAGTGAAACAAGTTTTTACATTTATTTGAGTTCTATTAAACATCAGCATCGAAGAAAGGTGAGACTCTGTATGTCAACAAGGAAAGATACGTGAACCTGAACACGAGCTTCTCAACCAGAACAGATGTTCAAATCTGGCTTCTAAGAGACCATTTCCTTTGATCTTCCCAGTAAAGAAGTGTGATGAGGCACCACCGGCTCCATCCCACCAGGGCCACCTGACCAGCAGCACGGTGACTGGTAACAGGGAGTGGAGGCTACCATGCCCTATCACTTCGGACCTGAGGTTGATGAGAAGTCACAGTTCAAACACTGACAAATCCAAACGTTCCTCAGCTCTCACCAGTGGGCTCCTCCTGGAGAGCATATCAGGGTTGGAAATCACACACATAGTGGTGCTGCCTTGCTTTGCCTGTAGTCGTGGCCAAGTACTTTTGCCTTCTCCCCCCTCCACCTTTTTGGTATCCTGCAGTATACAACCTGAAACGGCAACTACTGGTGTTGGGTGAAAGACATGGCAGCAGGTATATCAAGAAAAGAGGTACAAATGATAAAACAAAGGGTAGCACGTTATATAATGTGTACATACAAGCATCTTCGCTCATTTTTCTATCTGTGAAACGTGAACTAACCGTAGACTGTCAGGCTACGTGTTTGGCTGTCTTAGCCTACGTATGGTGAAAGGATTTTTGTGATGCGTCGTGGACAAAGACTTTTCAGGAACCATCAGGTCCACTTTCGCTTGTGCATCAGCCCCCAGCTAGGAAAGACAAAGAAGAGACTAATAAAACTGCCTGGCTAGCCTTCTAAGACAAACAGGACTCTACTTCATGATATGTGCCTGAACTACAGAGGTGAGAAAGGGACAGTGACGTGTGGTGAGAGAAATGGGGCGGGAGCTTTTGTTTTTCACTTTTACAACAGCAGCAGATTTCAACGTAACGTAATTACTTGGATAATGCATATCTGTAGGTACTGAATTGCTCTTTTGATTTAAAAAGCTGTTCAGACAAGTGTTTGGCAGTCCTTTCATTCCCATTTCAGCTGTTTCTTATTCATCTATCAGCTCTCGTTCCCCAGGCCATTTCTGCCTTTGCTGAACTGTGAATGAGTTCAGTCAGCCATCGTCAGATTCAAATTCATGAGACACTTCCTCTGATGAGCTGTTCCTGTGGATCCGGCCGTCGCTTTTCATGCTGTGAAAAGTCTTCTTAAAGGCCTCCATCATGGCATGGGCCAGCTTCTTGGCCTCCAGCTTACTCTCACACTCGACAGCATGGCAGTCCATCTGGTAGGACAAGTCATCGTTGATCTCCCGGTAGACCCAAGCAAAGATGTTTGGGCTGACATTGTGGTCAGCAGTGCAGTAGGCTATACGTGCTACCTGAAAGGTATCCATGTGGACTGTCGCTTCACCTTTGAGGTCCAGATGATGCAGCCAAACTTGGAAAGGGCGAATCTCCAGAAGGGCATTAGCTGGGTAAATATCCTCCCTGGCAAGCGTGTGCTTCTTCCATAATTCAGTGACCGGCTTCTCTGTGCAGCCTGACAAAAACTGCATCCCTGTTGTGGGAACCTTACCCAAATACGTAACCTGCAAGGAAGAGCAAAGACAAGTGAAACACAAAGAGCAGACCGATGGGGCTTCTGCCATGCCAGGGAACCTTCCTTTCCTGGGAGAATAAAAGCATCCACTCCCTCCGCAAACTCCCTGAATTTCCCATCATTGTCAGTAAAACAGTTTGGGAACTGCTTTCAAGAGATTTGCTTTTTCAGATGCTGACTTGACTTCACCGTTCAAACCAAGGTTTCACTCTCTTGCTTTCTCCTGGGAAAACCAGCTGCAGAGCCCACAACCAAGTCTAGGTGCCAGTGGAGCAGTTTCAGGTACCTGCGATGTTGCCCACTTTTTTTCTCCCTGCTTTACTCAGATGACTCGTTTTTACCGCATTTCAAACACTAATACTAGGGAGATTGAGACATTCTCAGTTTCTTAATGCAAGGCTGCAGGGGGTCAGAAAAGCACAGTCATGGCAGAGGAGAAACTGCCGGAGTCATTTTTCCCCAAGTGATCCTGGTTTTCTACCACTTCTGTTTCTAGTTAAGTATTAAGTCCCGGACAGCTCAAAACTCTGTCTTGGAGCGTGTCTGACACGTTTATTACATCAACTTAAGAATATATGCCATTTTAAAAACCTAGTAATAAACCTACCTTAGTGTAATCACAGTCCCCATGCTTTTCTGTCTAGCTCCTCTGAATAAACATCCTGCGACCCATTCCACACCGGGAAGCACAGTCGGTTTAGGGCTCTTACTCTATTTTGTTTGCCAAAAATCAAACTCGCCAAGAGGTCTCTATCAAACTCCTACACTAAACCTGTGCAGAAACATTCCCCTAAACCCATGCAGCTGCAAAGAGGCTTTCTTCTGCTTACGAATGGAAGATTATTTTATGGGGGGGAAAAGGGATTTTCTCTAGAAAAGACAGATCAACGTGACATAGATACAATTAAGTAGATCATTCCATTTGTTGCTGCTGACAGTAGGGTGATTTAAGAATGACTATATGGAAGCAAAATTGCTTCCAATTTGTCTCCTGCCACAGTAGCTGCTTGAGACGGAATCTTGTGCATCCTCCTTGATGTCCTATAACCTCATATGGATTTTACTCAAAGCACTTGGAGGAAAAAACTAACCACATGCCTGATTTCTCCAAAATTCCATCTTGAACACAGAGTCGGCTGTTTATGTTTAGTATCTGCTTTAAGAAAGGCAAAGAAAAATTTAAGGGATTTCCACATTTAAACAATTTTTAAAAAAAAAAATAAATCACCCCCACAAGGAATATGGGATTTGTGTTGCATGCAAACAACGTTTTCCACAAGAAAAATATTTTGCTGCAAGCTTTATAGGTTTTGTTAAACTCAGAGACTTAAATTAAGCCACAATTAAGGAAAAAGCTTATAAAACATTATTGGTAGTCTGTGTGGCTTAATCGTGCCTGCCAAAAAAGCATTTTCATAGCGCTGACATTTCAAAATGGGAAGCCTTATTCCCTGCCTAGAAATACTCAAGCTTTGCACTGGGAATATGTTAACTCTTATAAAGCTTTATATTGTTTGGAACAGTGGGAAACACAACCGCCAGAGAAGTTAACAAGGCAAGACTACCAGCGTTTTGCTCTATTTTATTGGTGACGATAGTCAAGTTCCCTAAAGCATTGTAGAGTAACTGAAAACCTCATAATGCCAACAAGACGCATACAAACACGCGTACAAGACCAAAGCAGAACGTGCCTGCAACATAGTGGGAGGCATTTCAACATATATCCTCAGTCATGTTGCCTTGGAAAAATCAAGACTGATTTGCAAATTCAGTATATTCTCCAAAGACTTGCTCAGCACCACTCTGTATTCACAGGCCAGCTAATAAAGACTACCACACACCACAAACTAACGGAGCATCTGGGGTTAGAGTCAAATCCCACTACAGTCCTTTGCTGACTTCAGAGAGATCTGCAGAAAGCCTTTAGACAGAAAATTAGCCTCTAGCTCCTCTGCTACGTCACTGCTCAAATACAGTTTTGCAACCTTGGCCACAGCTTCTCTCAATGCTGCCACCACTGCAACACACTGTCCCCTGGCCCCTGTTTGAACACCAGCATCACTTGGAGAACACAGAAATAAGCACATCACCTTAGAATGTCACAGCAACAGTATGTGGAACAGGAAGGAGAAGAAAGCAAAGGCAGCCACATCTCACTTGGGAAGAGTTATCATGGGTCATCCCAGGCAGTTGGTGCTGCTGAGTGAGCTTGGCGGTGCAAATTCACCCTCAGCACACACGCATCAGCATGGAAGACCTCCAAATGATGCTCAGGGCACCTCCTGATGACACAGATTCGGGTGGGCTGTCACAGAGGAGTGCAAATTAAGTTTAAAAGTTGCGTCTACTCCTGCCCTGCTGTAAGTGCAAACCCCTCTTGGTCATCAATCCGTGCGTGGCCCATCCAAAGGTAAAGTCACAGAAAAAGAGCGCATTTCCATACAAATAAAGTATTGGCATTCTGTGATGAAAAGCAATGAATTATTCTGAAATATAGAATAAGGTGAAAATAACTAATAAGAAGGACGGAACGATGGACTTGCTCACTAAAACAGGACACAATAGTCTGATTTACTGTCCCAGTTCTGTCCCAGTATAACTCTATAGGAACCTTTGGAAAGTTTGTTTGTATCTCACAGCACACCCGTCTTTATTTAAAATGCCCAGAAACCACTGACTGCACAACACCACTAAAGCTGCTGCAGTACCACCATCTTCCTTTCCCATTTCCAGGTTTGTCAAACAAGGATCAAAGAACAGATTATTCCTTCCATTATCAGACAGCAAAGTAAATGATTTTGGGCAGAAATTGCCACTAATGGTCTTTTCCATTAGAATCGATGGTGTCTCATCAGTGTGAAAACAGAAGGAATATGAAGGAAATAAGAGAATTTAATCTTTAATACTTGCAAGGACCAGACGTGAAGGGCACAGAAAGAAACAATTTCCATTATCATCATTATTACAGTTTTTTGAAAACCTCTAGGCTTAGATGTGGCCCTGGAGGGCATGGTTCAGTGATCATGGTGGTGTTGGGTTGATGGGTGAACTTCATGATCTTGGAGGTCCCTTCCAACCTTAATGATTCTATTATTTTAAGTGTCATCTCATACGTGCTGAGGCTAGAAGCAGTGTCACCTCCCCTCTGGGATCAGTGCACAGCAGAGCACCCACAGGTTGGCTGTAACCCGTAAATTATGATTGAGTTGTCTTAACCTTTACTTGTCCTGGACACTGTATTTTAAGTGAGAAAAGGAACAGAAAAGCCAGCTCAATGCCACTGTACTAGCCTTAATCAGTAGAGGTATTTCATGACATACCTTCTTCCAGGCTTAGTAATACATAATCTTTCCCGTGGATTTCTGGAAGATTAAATTCACAACAACTTCTTTTCTATGTCAAAAATTATCCACGTTTGTTCCCATAGAAAGCTACAGCAAACTGGTATTTTCTATCTGATCCTTTGCTCCCTGCCAAGCCACCGTCACCCAACATGACATAAAATACACTTACGTTTTCAGCACTTCTTGCTTGCAAGCATTCAAGCCTTTAGCTAAGGCCAAGATGCTCTGAAATCTCCCAGCTTCACCCTAGAGACTTGCCAATGCCAGTATCTGACAAAACTGCCCTCAACAATGAAGTGCTGTGCCTTTGCCTTTCTGCAACACAGCTACTGCCATCCAACAGTCTCACGTCAGAGGACACGAAGATTTAAGTCATATTGTCATTCATGCAGTGTCCCAGACACACAAACACATCTGAGTATTCTGACACTGCTTCAGCCCAGTAATGCACAGCAAAATTACCTTTTAACAGCTAGGCTCAAGAGCCTATCAGCTCTGAAAATATTTCTATAGCAGCCGCCGTAAACACTTGGTTCTAAAGCACAGCCCAGTCTGTCACGAGTAATAAGTGGGTTTTACTTCCCATGCTCAATTCTTCTCTTTATCATTACCCTGACACTGTTTACTTGTGGCTCACATGAGATAAAGAACAGTTTAGCTCCTTGCATGAGTAAATCTGACTTGTAAGTCCACACTGCTCCCAACATGTGAGCCTCAGTTGGGCACCTAAAGTGAGGTGGCCCACTGTCTTTTCCTCCCTCTGTTCTCTATCCCTGGTCCACAGACTATCTTCGCTCCAAGAAAGCACGTCCAAGTTGTAAAGATCCATAATGATTACATTACATGAGGACAGACACTTTCTTGGCACGGGACTCTGGCACAGGAACATGTATGCACACAGGACCCCTGGACGCTATTCAAGACTATGATCAAAGCACCATATGGAAAATTAATCACTTAGAAAAAATAAGACTAAAAGAGCATGGCTCCCCATGGCCACTGCAACCTGGAATACCTCCCCTTCAAGTAGCAGCATGGTAACCCCTGTCCCTGGTCACAAAGCTTTGGAGAGACTCTCCAAGAGGAGCCCTGGGCAGCCTGGCTCTCCAGGGTGTCCGCCGGTCCCTTAGGGCTGGGGGATGCAGTGCAGTACTTGTAAACCTGGCCAGGAGACAAGCTGGGCCATTGGGGAGCTTCACTGCGATGGCAGCGTGCTCAAAGCCCACAGAGCCTCCCACACTGGGTGCCTGGGAGGGCCACGGCTCACCACATGGTTGCACAGCTTTCGAGTGCTGAAACTAGATGTTTTTCACCCACAGACGAGGCGGGATACGAGTGCGATAGGGCTCAAGTCAGTCATGGCACATCTGTCATTTCAGTTAAAGCAAATTTAGCCGTAGGAGCCGCTTGCCACGTCATTAATTAGCACACCTTGGCTTGGTGCCAGCCAAGGTGTCTGTCCCGCTGCAGCAGCTCCTCAAGTCAGTGCCCTCAGATGCAGGGATTCAGCCTCAGACTGGCGCCTTTGGGATTTAGAGCCAAAATCTGCTTTTTGGCTCTGAAGGGAAAACAAAAATATCCCAGACATTCCACTGGATCACTGAGCAAATTCCGCGAACTACATTCAAGCAATGCTTGATTAAGCAAGACCCAACAAACTCAGCTGGTTAAGGAAAAAGGCTGCACAGTTTCCCTCTGCCTGTCCCTGCTTTTCATCCACACTGCTTGCCATCCAGCCAAAGCCTTCGCAGCACAAACATTAGAGTCTTTGCAGGAACCGCAGGGTTCCTCAGCACACAGAAATAGCCACTAAATGCAGCAACCTGGCTTTCAGAAATATGTGAAGGACTTTTACTGTGGAGACAAGATTCAGAGGAAGAACAGAGGCAACATTTTAATGGAAAAGAACCACTGACCCTGATGGCTGCCCTCTGGTTTAGGAAGGAGGAAATGAAAGATCAGCAGTTAATGTCTGATTTGTTCTGAGGAATCGAAGAGCAACTCCAGAGAAAGCTGGAAATGTCAACACCTCTTCAGCAGTTGAGTCAACAGCCATTTTCTGGCTCCTTTTGCGGGAACAAGGCTGAACCCAAGTCTTTAAACAATGCTAACGTCTCTCTCAAAAACAAAAAGAATAAACAAGTCCAGCAAGAAATGCATTCAGCTCTTTACTCAATTCTCCTTCAGAAAAACAACCACTGGGCAGCAGGTGCTCCCTTCCTTCTTCTGCTCATCCACCTGTCCCCACAGCCCTTCACAGGTACTTTTTCTCCCTCACGTTTCTCAGCTGCAGTCATGCAGTAGATTCTTCCTCAGCTCAATCCTTGGAAGGGCTGACCACACCACCTGTGTAGAGTGCTCGCACCAGCTCACACTCCTGGGGGAGGGTGGGACAACACACTGACATTTGGCATGTATAAGGTTCAGTAAATAAACGTACTGGAAGAGAAAAAATTCACCCTTGACAGCCCGATTCGTAAGCTATGAGAGGAACAAAAGCAAACAAGAAAAAGCCCTGCTGGCTCCATGGGGCCAAACAGCCAGTGTGGGATAAATAAAGGAGTAAGCAGAGCTCTGCTTCAGAAACACGACCTGGAAAAACGCAACTGTCTGAGCTTTTTGCCGCTCGTGACATCCGGATGCCGATGCAATACCCAGGGTATCAACTTAATGAAGCCCAAGGGCATCTACTTTACACCCTGCAACACGGAGTTTCTGCCTGATGGGCAAAATGGACAGCCAAGCCTAAACACCACCTCAAAAAGAGCCAGCTCTGCTCTCTGTGACCCCCCGTTAGCAACAACAAGACAGCCTATTGCATTTCATTTTCCACTGGACATGAAACTCTTTGTGGTTTGGCTTATAGGATTGAATCTGAAATGAAGTCAAGTGGAACTGGCATTCTGTGGCTAACTCGGTGCCTGGTACGAGTAGCAAATTTATGCTATGCTATTTAAAACTCAAAGAATCAATTTACATCTAGAGGTGATTTAAAAACGCGAGACATGACTGAACGAACAAATACACGGATCACACACAACCACAGCAGGGCTGCTGGACACTATAATGTAGCAGCTGATGATCGCTTTTATTATCAAGTATTTTCTTCATGTTGTGATTTAGATGACTTTCATCCTTTGTCTCCTTTCATAGCATCAAGTCCTTTGTGCCCAGTTACCGCTGGGTTGAAATTGATTCTTGGCTCAGCCAGTTTGTTGCCCACTGTCCTTCAAGACTCTTCCCAGGGTGAAAAATGATCCAGAGGCAGTCAAGAAAGTGAGAAGAAAACCAACCCACATGGTGGTAACTAGTTGTATTTATTTGGAGTTCCCTTCACACAAAGTCCTTTCCATATCTCTTCTCTGACACCTCAGACCTTCCATAGTGGAGTGTGTCCCTTCTGCCAGGAGTAAGTGGTGTAAATTTGTATGATCATGACCTCTCCCTACAAAGAGACATCTACCTTAACATTTATGTTCAAGTTACATATAAGCTGTTTTCCTCAACACGTTCTTTATTTACATAAGGTGGAGACTGAGCATCAAAACCTGATTGATCAACTCATCAAGTTTCAGAATAATTTTTGGTCCTGGGCTCCTCATAGCTGTAGTCTCGTAGCAGAGAGAATAGCTTATGGGTGGATCAGGGAGCAGTTGCTCTGCTTTTACTTTGTTCATTTGCCTTTCTAACCCTCAGCAAGCTCTCCTTGGCAACAGTCCTACAAAAATTGATCCAGTTGTACTTAATGGAGCATACAATGAACAAGTTCAAGAGTGGCTACATAACCTAGGCCACCATTTCCACAAAGGCATTTGCATTTTACATACTTTCCAAGAGTCTGGATACTGAAGTAATCCCAGAAAGCCAGGCAGAGCACAAGCTTTTCAGGTTCTATTATGGCTAAGAGATCTGTCCTCAAAGTTCCCTTCTTTGAGCATTCCCCCTGAGATCCTTGTATTTCCCCTTTAATTCCTCCTTTAAAAGGAGATGCCAAGTAATAAAAATGAACAAAGCCCACGTTACTAGGACATTCAGTTCTGGAGACCAAACATCTCAACTTGCACTTGCTTCCTGGCACAACTTGACAACACCTGAAATGAAGAGCAGAAGGGAAGGGAGCCAGCTTCAGGGACCACTGAAGAGGACTACAAATTGTGTTTATATTTCAAGAGAAGTGTCAGGCCTACACAGCAGGAAGAAAAGAAAAATAGTGACAACTAAACCATTTCAGTTCTTCCTGCCCCTGACTGCCATAAGACCAGAAAAAAACCCGAAGCAAACCACAGACACAAGAGTCTCTCAGAAATGGCAGCACTTGTTCCTTCTGCTGTCCTACATACACTGCTAATGAAATGCATCCCTCAAAGACAATGAAGGAACACGAAAATATCACCCGTGCTATAGATGCAGCCATACCCACTTTTGCAAAGCCTCCTATGAAGGTATTCCCGCGCTAGCTTTACAACTTCACCCATCACTAAGCAAAATGGGTTCCACAACTTAACAAAACCATTAAAGGTCTTCTCAGCTCTCACAAGTCTTATTATCTCCAGAAAAAGTCTTATTCAAAAGCTGGAGCTCTTGCACTGCAGCGGTGAATGAGAAACCTTGCATATTTCAAATTCATAAATAAATAGCACTAAATACATCATCAAAGAGCAAATGCAAATAAAGAGTTCTTTATTGCTAATCCTGATTGATCATTTATGTTTGCTCATGTTATCGAATTCTGGATCATAACAACACAGGCTCCACACAGACAGAAAGAACACACCACTGCCTCTAAGGTTTATGACACCATATTACGATTTCACCAGAGATTCCCCACTCGACAATGCAACAGTATGTTAGCAGACTGAACAGGAGAGTTTGAAAGAACAGCTATGCCCACAGAGTGTAACGATGCCATACAGTTTTTAAATTGATTCCCAAAGCCATGGCTCACAGTGCCTCCAAGGCCCTGTTTTCCCAGGGGCTTGAGTGCCTTCAACACAGTCGCTTCACATCTGGATAATGTCTTTCCAACCAGTACAGAAGATCCAAAAGCGATCCTTTGCCCCATGAGCATCCAGTGAGTTGGGTGCTCAGGCAGGATAGCTGGGCTCCAGTGAGCAGTCTGGTGACTGTTTTCTATATACAAAATCACAAATATATTTCACCTACAAGATGTTTCTCAGCTCTGTACCAAGTAACTACTTGTCCTTAGCCATTCATCGTATCATCCTACAATTCCCACTTGTCTATACGGTTATTTGGTAACACAAGCAGGTATTTCTAAGAGCTTAACAGTTCTTGATCGTATCAAACTAAGAGTCTAGCCAGTGCATAATACTCTCTCCAGTGCTTTCCAGTATCACTCAGAAAGGGAAGAATAAAGCTGTTTCCGTTTCTAGAGAGCCTGGTATGAGACGCAGTTGTACTTCTACTCACGGGACTAGAGCCCTTGCTAAGTCACTCCTAACAGTCTGTTTTCCTACAAAAGCTGTTATTATTTTGGTTAAACATTTTAACGTAGAAAATAAAATACATTTTAGGTTTAAATAGGCATGAGGTTAAGTATGACAGCGTGATAGAGAGAAAACAGCACTTTGAGTAACTGCAGTTGTATTAGATGTTCTCTCTGCTGAAAACACAAATATTTACAGTAGATGGACACACTGTTATTTGTCCCCTATCATCTGGCTCCAGCATTTCCAATCTTTTCCTCTGCTGCCTCCTCATCAAAGTAAGTTGCTATCTCATGTTGGCTGAAATACAAGTAGAAGACTCTTTAATTACAGTGCAAAACCACAAACAACATTAAAGTTGAAGGCATGTATGCGAAAATCAAATCTGAACCGGCCAATCTAGCTACTTCTGTGACAGAATCCTATGCACGAGCAAACGTGATGCTTCTATAAGCAGCTCACACAACAACAGCACAAAAAACAACCCAGAAAAAAAGCCAATATATACGCTGCCCTGCTCTAGGCAAGCACAGCCAGCACATGGCATTTCTTGGGAGGATCATTTACCTTTTATTTCCCAAGGAGAAAAAAAAAAAAAAAGCTGAATTAGAGATTAGTCCCCACCTGAAAAGCCAAACACTATGGCAGACAACAATATGCCTTCGTGTTTTGTCATTAGCAAGGTATGATTTTTATTTTAATTTTTAAAATGTAGACAAAACCAACTGAATTTCCCCTCTCACAAAGTACCAAATTGAGATTATAAATATATTTGCATTTTACACAGCCACAGCAGGAACTAGGCAGTCCCTCCGGTGGCAGGCAGATCACTCAACATGCTTTGGTGAACTGGAGCACAGCCCTTCTGGGGATGAACTTGCTAATACCCAGAGAGGGCATTGACACATCATATTGTCGTGCCGGGTACAGCATTACATTCCTCAGACTGCCAATTGTTCAGCAGTGCACACAGACATATTCCTATCCACGTGCATAAACGGAGACTATTCTATTCAAACAGGACACGAGATGTGTATGTGTCAAGGGTTCAAGCTGTCGCTGCGTCAGACCTCCCAAACTCCACTTGGAGGTGCACTAACCTCCTTCCGGAAGTCCCTCCACCCAAATTTTAGGTTTCAGCCCCGGGTCGTCATAGCTCCTTGCAGCCTGGTGAAGGCTTGGTCTATGTAAGTGACCCATTAAGAAAACTACATCCTAGGCTGATAGCCCTGTAACTACGTAGCCTCCCAGACCAGGCTCTCTGGGGTGAGGGGTTTCTTTCTGACTTCTTTAGGGTTTAAAATGTAACTCATGCTATTTTGGGGAAAAGAGGAAAGGAAAAGTGATACCCAGAATCTGTCTTCCTAACCTAGCACAGTATGTATGTATGACAAACCAATTCCACTGCGTTATTTATAACAGCAAAGATTTGTTCTCAAAGAAGCATTTAGCAAGCTGTATCATTGAAACATAAACGGCAGCTGCCTGCATGTCCCTGTACAGCTCAAACCCAAGGGTTAGAAGTGACGAATGGTACTACTGAGGGAAACTGCAACAGCAATTTATGAAGGAGTGGTGTAATTAATGGCAATGGAAATCGAGCTCTAGAAGACATTCTCAGAGTGCTGCCCTTGCAAAGACAGACACCACTTTCCAGTGAAGGCAGTGCTCAGGACATTCATTGTCTCATCCACAGTGCAGTGTCATCAAGGAGAGGTGTCTCTCAGCATGGGCGAAGCACTGTGGTCACTTCACCCCCACTCACTTTCTAGAGCTGAGCCCAGCTACATAAATACCCAAGAATCAGCAATTATGAAGGAGAAGAATTCAGCAAGCACTTCTTTCCTGCCTGTCACTTGCTCTGCTTCCTTCTTTCCCTCTCAAGAAAGCACAACCCTGGCAGTGGACAAGTGCCCAGCTGGCCCAGTGCCTGCACTGGCTGGGTGATAGAAGTAGGTGTGACCTGCAGTTGTGGAATCAATGAAAACCACAACATGTGGGAACTTTATACAGCAAAGACTGGAAATGTGTGGAACAGAGAAAGAGCTATGACATAACCCCGAGAAAGCTCTTGCGGGATATGCAGGTTTTTTCCAGGGTGGACTACAAACCAGAAGAACTCCTTACAGTGTAGTGTGTGGATGTTGCTGGGTGATCCATAAGGATACTCCTAGGCTCCTTATAGCTGCTCAAATGGAGTTAATTTGATCATAAACCAGTGATTAGAATGAACACTAAAAAGCTTAGTCAGACATTTTTAATTTAACAGAACGGGAAGAAATATTAGAAAGTGAACAGAAGAAATTCCATTAAATGGTCCAAAGAAAGCACACATCAGGGGTGGGTCATACCGTAGAGGATACCAGCCAGAAGGGCTAATAAAACTAGAGAAGCCATGAGATCCCTGCAGAACTGCCACCTGTGCTCCCCTGGAGGTGGTCCAAGAGGATGACGGCATGGTACCACATGCCAAAGCAAAACCTATGATCTATTATAGAAGGCTGCTGTTCTTTAGAAAAATACATAAGCAGCATGATTAGGTTCAGAAAGCAAGACCTTGAGAGAAGGCAAAACTCAGTTTGGCTACTACTTTTAGGTTGGGTTTAGGATTGTATTGCAAACTGTCTGGAAGAGATCAGGACACCTAACATTTCTCTAATGTAGAGCACAAACTGCTCTGGAATTTCATTTCAAAAGGAAAATGGCCTGTTCCTTTTATGTTTTAGGCGAAGGAGACATAATGTCCTTCACACTTTCTCAAAACTCCTGCACAACACAATGTCAGGTAAAACCAAGATCTTGCTTTTGTACTAATTGAATCAAGGATGCAATGGCAAAAGGAGGTTTCATCTTGCTTGTATTCCCCAATTCCAGCAACTAAGCTGTCATCTTCAGGACCTAAGCACACACACTGTAAAAGAAAAGAATAGAAATGTCTCTCTAAGGGTGTCCCACATGTGTGGAAAAGGAGATGAAGCTCTGGGCTTTGCCAGATGGCACAATCATCATCTTAGGCCTGGAAAAATTCTGCACAAACCAGGAAAAGACTGACACAAATTCTCCCACATAGCTGGATAAAGCCACACGGAGCAGCCTGCATAACTGCTAAAGACCTTGACCTAGGTACATGTACAGTCCCTCTCCTTAATCAGTACATAACCCGTTAAGGAAAGTAAACTCTTGCTTCTTCAGTTTCTTCTACTCTGCATGCACTTCTCAGCAAATGATTCTCAGATGAACACCTGAAGGGCATTTCCACACACACAGCCCTGCTCGAAAACCAAACGTCTCCAATTCTGAAGACCCACTGCATTCTAGATAAAGGAACTATCATTCTTCTCTTTTCCAGAAGATCAGTTTGAAGTTTCTCAGTAATGACTGTATTTTTTTTTAAATAAAATGACTGGTGTCCAATTCTTTGATAGCAAATCAACAGACATCAGGAAGTCACCAAGGTCAAGCAGCCAAAACAACCTTGGGCTTTCCAGTGCTCCATGTCAGCTCACACGAATTTGCAGGTGTTTTGACAGCAGACTACAGCTATGCTCTTCCTCCTCAGAGTGACTTCATGCAAAAGAGCAACATCTGCATGAAAAATGTGATTTTGACACCTATGTACGAGAAAAGGTGTAAAAGCTGGTCTGGATGTCTGGGCCAGGGGGAAAACCAATGGCAGAGCTGGAGGCCCTGGTAACACACGACGTAACTCATGCTAGCAAATGCCACAAAGTGAAAACAAAGAGTCCTCAGCAACAGTAGCAGTAATACTTTTCCCAAAACTTTTTGAGCTGCCCAGTAAAAGAACTTAAAACAACTGCAAAGCTTTTGCTCTGGTTCATGACTTGAATACCAAGTTGTCATACAGGCATCTATCTAGTATGAAGCATTTCACACTATCCTAGTATATTCCTAGCTGTTGCCTAAGAGGGAGGGGTTTGATGACACACACCATACTCAGTCAACAGCATTTGTGAAGTGGAAGCCATAACTTCTGGCATAGAAAGCAGAAACATGGTGGCCATCTCTCTCTTGTGCACTGGTGTCTGTCTGTGGTGGGTTCAAGACCACAAGCAAACAGAAGGAAAAGCAGCCAGGTCTCGAGACAATGGGTAGCTTAGGGAAAATGAAAGAGGTTTCTTAAGTCTATAACTATATACAGAAAGAAGAAAAAGATTAAGCAAGTCAGTGCATACAAACCAGAGACCCCATCACAATGCCATCAAATATTCTGAGAAAAATTCAATGGGAGATTACTACTGGATTGATCTTTGGGTTTTTTACACTAGAGACCTAAGGAAAGCATGTTCAGTCAAGCAGAGAGGGGTACAACCACCTTCTCTCCTTTCATTCTGAGAGACTTGTCAAGTATCCTGTGAGTTGCATGCCATGGTCTGCAGACACCGAACCCAGACTGGCAAACTCTTCAATTCTTCAGCATAGCTTGTCTGGCAAAGCACTGATCAGACAGGCCTGATTTCTCAGAGCCTGAACTGCATCCCTTGATGCAAAAAACATGTCTTTTAAAAAGAACCCAGTCTCTTTCCTTACCAAAGGTTCAAGGATCCTTGAGTCCTTTTGCCTCTTTCAGAACAGTTCAGCTAAGCACGAAGGAATACTCAGCTGCCTCTCTCCCCAATACTCAAGCATTCCCAGCTTTTCTCAGCAGCAGAAATGACAAACAGTTTCTCTTGCTGCTGACCAGTGGCTAAAATTGGTGGTGGCCACATGTCTGGCCACATTCAAGCACATAATGGCAAAAAACACATGGCCACATCAGCAGAGGGCCTTTCCTTGCCACAAATGCGGCTGAGAGAGAATTCCCTTCCCAGGGCTTGCTCTCTCTTTCTCTCTCTCCCCTCCTCCAGCTTTGGTTACAGGAGAAAAGGAAGTATTTTTCAGCTCACCACAGGTTGCTGGAGGCAGTTCTGGCTCACTCCATGCAGGGAGAAATCAGCACTTGATGGTTCTTGCTACACCAGACACCTCGGAGTGCAAGCAGGGGAAGGGCGTTCCATCGACATGGCGCAGAAGTTCTGCTGGCACTGGGGCTACCATTCCACCTCAGAGGCTGGGGCTGGGTTGGGGCCTGCTTCTCGGCCCACCTCCCCCAGGCAGAAGGGGCCAGAGAGACAGCCGCTACCTCCGGCAGGGGAGAGAGCCGTGGCTGCAGGTCCTGCCGCATTCCGTCCCATTCCCCCCTGACCAAGAAGTCAGAGGGGAGAGACAGAGCTTTTCCAGCACGATGTGCTGGGTGCTGGAGTAGCTCTCAGAGAAGAAAAGGAGTGGGCTGATCGGTCAGCCTTTTCAATGTCTACTCCGTCACCTCCTTCTTCACGGCCACTTGCATTAAAGGACTTGGACTGAAGAGCAGTGCTGGAAAGCTCACAGATATCTTGTGGAAAAACTGAAAAGGGCCTCACACACTGTTTTTCTGTGTGGAAATCTGTGTTGAGTGTGTACATCTAGATAACTGAATGACCAGACTTATGCACAGTGTAGTAGTACATCAATGTCACACAGAGAAAAGTGTGGCTACTACAGCATCTCCTGTAACAGATGAGAGCAAAGTCATGGTGCCATATGATGAATGAGAACCAGAAGCCAAGACACTGTGCTTGTCCCTAATCTAACTGAGGCACTGTTGTAAACAGCTATGGCACACCAGAACCAAAGCAGAAAAGGATCAAAATGCATTCTGCTACCTTACAAACTCTTCTGGCATGACCAAGACTATTAGGAAGAAAAGCTTGTGGTCATTTGGAGACGATACACTCACTTGGATGAGTTAGATTAGTAAGTTAAGTGCAGAGAAGCTGCTGCGCAATGCAGGTGCGATCCCTCCAAGCAGAGAAAGGAAAAGGACATTGTATACCAAAACAGAGCAACCAACAACATCTGGAAATCCCAAGAGGTCTGATAAAGTGCTTATTGTCACCATAGCATTTGGACAGCTATAGTGTGAGTATGACTTCCTTCCCAGCCCCCAGCTATACCCCAAAAAACATTTCTAACTACCAGAGGCTGGCCTGCTGGGAAGGACAGTGCAGGTAAGGAGCATTAGCCCAGGTGGAGATGGTAGCAGGAAGCCCAAACCTGACCACCCATGTCCTCCCCAGCACCACTGCTGTCTTCACTCAAACTGGAATAAGAATGGCTCAGTACCCAACCCTCCTTTGCAGGTGGTGAGAAGAGTACTCACTCAGTTAGCAAGAGATAGGGTTCACACACTGGTGTCCTGGCTCCCAGCACCAGTTGGCAGAACTCCTTAGTTGGCAGGACATGGACTGCTCCTTCAGAGGTGTAACTCTCTGGGGTTCCATATGTAAAATAGTGGGCTGGAGGTAGCCGTTAATATCACAAAAGATAGTTGGGTTGATGTCATGTCATTTGACTAGTTATTATAATATGAGCTAGAAATTGTTCACAGTAATAAAAATGGTTATAAACAATCCTAGATCCACAGAGTAGGATGGATGATTTGTTATGACACTGAATAATGTTTTAAACGTTATATTGCCGGAATTCTAGCACAGAGAACTGTATTCAAATTTAGGGCAACTCAAAATTGATTCACACCAGCGGTTTGCTTGACCTATATCATCTTAATTTTAAAAAACAGATACAACTAGTTACCCACAAGGTCAATCGAATGTGATGTTTTATTCAAATTGTGCTTGATTAGAAAACAAATCTTGGGCAAGCTACTGGGCAAGCTGTTACAAGACAAGCTTTGATCTTGTAAGCACAATGCAATCTCAGAGTGTCACCTAGAAACCACACTAAAGCTGGATGAGAACACTAGCACTACCCAAGCCGCAACAGGTTATACCCAGCAACAGATGCAGCAGCTTAAACATCTGCCTCCAACATTGACACTCTTCATAACACCATGTTCTGGGAAATAAGCATTACACAGAATCACAGAACATTAGAGATTGGAAGGGACCTTGAAAGATCATCTAGTCCAGTCTCCCTGCCAGAGCAGGACCACCTAGACCAAGTCGCACAGGAACATATCCAGGTGGATATTCCAGCAACTCAACCCAATACCATTTTTAATTGATAATTTGTAAGCCTTTGCACCAGTTGTTTTTCACAATTCCTCGTACCATTTTTCTGGAGTAAAGATGATGGAAAGATGTTGGTTTAATTTTGTTCCTGCTTGACAGTCCATCAAATTTGATATTTATATTGTACCGGGATAATGAAATGTCAATATGGATGCTATAAAAACATTTCTGAAGATAGTAATTTAACCTTTGGCAATTCAATTTGATTCAGTACAATCTACGCTCTAGCAAGTAATCTTATTTAGATACAACCCGATGGCAGAAACAGTTCCTTCCCCTCTTACACTGCTGGGTCTGGAGTACCGCTTGGTGATCAAATAAAACACTCTTACCACAGTAGACACCTAACACCAGTCATCAGTCTTGTAGGGTTTTCACTTTGGAACATACTGGATTTGAAAGCAGTTGTTCTACAGTTGCTTGTATGACAGTCTAAGACAATGAGAAACATTTTTATTCCTCACAAACTCTTGTCATAGGAGTCTGGTGAACAGTCGACACACCCTTGGTGAGCTGGAGAATTTCTCACTCTAAACGCCAAATCTCTCACCTCTTGCATAAAAAACCAGCTCCAGAGCCAGCCTGCAACAAACATGTCCTCCATGCATTGAGCACAGAGAGGAACCTGCAACCCATCCTCATCAGTGGGCAGTTCTGGATCTTGTAGCACAGGGAAGCATCTGTTTGTTTATTATTTTAACCTAAATTATCCATTTCTTCACATAAGTCTAGGAAGGAGTCAGATACCAAGATTTGGCAGGCAAACAGCCTCTTATTGTGGTACTATTCATACGCTGCCATCACAGGAGAACAAGCCACTATTTATCTTCTTACAGTACCTCATAATTCCAAGCCAGAGCTGAACTTGCATCACTCTGAGGGCAAAGTACTCTCTATACCACCAGAAAACCTCCAGTACCTCTTACTCAGCTGCCTCTTAGGCACCAAGAGGCATTCCACCACACAGGCAACTTTACAGGTGGTAAAGGAAAAGATGGAGAAAATTAGTTTATGCATGACTCACGTCTTTACTCCTTCAGAGAATAAGAACAATTTCAATTAACATTAAAAAATTTGAGAATTTCTGTACAATCACATGAGTTAATTCCACTGCTCCTTTTCGTCTTGGATGGTACAATATATAGGAACGGAGATCAGAAGCTAGTATCTCAATCTAAACTATAGAAAATGAGGTTTTATTATACTAGAGTGAAGCATCCATTGTTATTTATATTTTTACCATGAGCTTTCCAAACAGCTGGCCAGCCTCCCTGAAAGTTTTTACCTCTTGTTTTCTCTCAAGGGTAGATGGCTCATGTAACATTTAATAAACCTGATGAGGGTGCAGTTTTATGATCCATATTACTGTCTGGCGAACCCCAGTCAGACCCAATTAACTGAACGTTTAGCCTTCTTCCATAACCCATTCACATCAGTTTAAAGCAATGAAAAAACACTAGCTTAGTATAACCTAATATCAGACCATTAACAACTGTCAAATATGACACGAGGCAGAAAAACACATCGAAATCTTAATTCAACAAGACGTTAACTCGTCCTGCATTAATCCACACCCTAGGCAAGGCTCATGCCCTGACATGACTAATTCATGGGAACATGAATGGCTGTAAAGCCAGAAGGTGCTGTACAGGGGGACTCCTACCCATATGGGAGACTCTCAGAGCCTCAAGACCCACTGGAAGCCATGTTCAAACTGTTCTCTTTAGCTGAGCCTGGGGTACTGGAAATATTCACAGTGATACAAATAAGGTCACTACGATTGTGCCTGCACTGCAGCAGCACAAATGTCTCCCGTAAAAAAGAAATAAAAAAAGAAGGAACAAGGCAAAGTCAGACAAAACCCACATGTTTTTTGTAGGAAATCTGGGAGCTCACTGCTACCTATGATTTTATCTCATGTAGGGTCATTAGAAGCACCTTGGGACTGCAGAAGGCTCTTTGTAGCACCACTATCTTAAACCAGAAGGTTAGAAACGAACAGTGATGCTGTGCTGAAGCCGCATCATCCTTTGCGGAGGGAGGTGCTCACAGAGCCCTGGAAGACACCAAAGTTTGGACCGAATCAGCTACAAAGCCATCATCTGGTTTTGCCTTCAAAGATAACAAAACTAGTCTATTCCAAATACCTTTAAATCCCAGCACCCCAATAAAAGTTGTGGTCCAACCAGTGAACTTGTGCAGGCAGCTGCACACTGTGTTAATCAGCACTTGAAAAGTGAAAGGCTGATGATTTGCTGAGAGCAGGTCATGTCTCACCTGCAATGGGACAGGTGCCACATCCAGGGTTTAGGGAGGCTGAAGTCCAACCAGTTTCACATTTGAGGAGGACATCACTGGGATGAGACAAGCCCACACAGAGGCCACTGCTGTGGGGACAGAAAGTTGTGCCAAACTGGTGGCGTGCCTGATGAGTAGCAAGCAAGCTGAGCTCACCAGCTCTTCATGCTTTTCATACAACTTCAGCAAAGTGCTTTAGTGCAGGAACCTACCACATGCTCTTTGTGTAATAGGAAACGTTTACTTTTGTGAATGACTATAAACAGAAGGTTCTTGAAAGAGTTTACTCTCCAACAGGACCTCTTAAACATTTACATTCCGATGTACATCAAGGAGTGTTTACTGCCAAAGCAGCAGCGGCCACGCTGGATGGAGAGCTCCGCTCACATGCAGCACGCGGCTGTACTGCACCTGGCGCATCGTGGACTCAGTTTCAGAAAACAGGCTGCCACAGGCCAAAATTGCCCCTCAGATTCAGATGCAAATAAGTCACCTGTACTTTTTCCTCCCAGGACATAGCTCAGCCACCATCTCAAATGTTGCTGAGCAGTCCCAACAGAGGCAACTCCACATCGCATGCAACCTTCCCACACGAGCAGAAGTAATTCACTGCAACAGATAAATCTTAAAGACGAGAAACAAAAATACTTGAGGAACTGAAGCTGTCTGTCGAAAGAAGCTGCTAGTACAGCCCTTCTTTCCTTCTGGACATAATTAGCATCTTGGTAAGCAGGAAACCAAACATGAGGGAAAGTGAGGACATTTGAATCACTTCTGTGACAGGGCCAAAGCTTTTACTGGTTGTGAAAATGGATGGTGACCATTCAGACAACCCATTTTCCAGTTTTCTACTTAGAGAGAAAGCAGCAGACGCTTACCCAAGCAAACAAAAATCCTGAAAGTTCACAATAGGTGGTTCCCAGCCTGAGAAAGCTCTAGTTTACCATATTTTTTTTTTAATTGCTATTTAATGACTCATATCATGCAACCCTTTCCCCATTCCTAATGTCTGCCGCTGAAGTCTTCTCTAGAGAGATTGCACTTGAATGCCTGAGGGGAAGCCAGAGAGACAGATAGCTACAAAAAACATCACGGGAGCCATCGTTTCCTAAGTGTGCACTGAAGCAGATAAAACTGGCACTGCCAAGATCAGCTCATGCAGTACAATATACGGGGAGGTGGACAGATCTCTTCACATGGGATGATAGGATGAGTCCATCGGATATATATGCAGCCATATACGAAATAACATACTTGAAATCAGCTCCTTACTTTGGATTCACAGCCAGAAATTTAAGATTTGAAATGAGCTTGCTCTGTGACTTCACAGCTGGAAAATCCAACTGATTGTCAGAGAGAAGGTGCCTATTTTGGGTTTTTTTTTTTTGACAAAGTCAAGGACTGTGGGCAAAAACCACACAGGCGAAAAAAATGTGTTACTGCAGCATAAAGACCCACTATTTATTTACTATTTCCATGCACCATAACCTGTTAAATGAAAGCTGTGTCACCAAGGCTCCTATCTCTATTTCATCATTACAGGTTACTTGGTTTGCCGTGAGTAAACGTGAGCCATTCTGTGGTTGTGGATCCAGGTTGCTATTAAGCCAGCTCTTCAATTCCATATATCCCCTAAAGAATGCAAGGCAGTTGTCAACATTTTGGTATGGGCTAGTTTATATTGCAGCAAGTAACGCAGCTCCCTCCTGTTCTCAGAACTTTAATTGGTCAATCACCGTTTCTACCAATCTGTATTCACAGAATCACAGAACAGTAGGGACTGGAAGGGACCTTGAAAGATCATCCAGTCCATTCCCTTTGCCACAGCACAATCACCTAGGTCAAGTCACACAGGAACATGCCCAGGCAGGTTTCAAATATGTCCAGAGAAGGAGACTCCACAACTACCCTGGGCAGCCTGTTCCAATGCTCCATCACCCTCACTGGGAAGAAGATCCTTCTCATATTGATGTGGAAACTTTTATGTTCCAACTTATACCCACTGCCCCTTGTCATTGGATGACACTGAGAAGAGCCTGGCTCCATCCTCCTGACACCTACCCATATTTACAAACATTAATGAGGTCACCCCTCAGTCGACCCAGCTCCCTCAGCCTTTCATCATAAGGGAGATGTTCCATTCCCTCCATCACCTTTGTGGCTCTGTGCTGGACTCTCTCACTGGTGGCCAACAACCCTGACAGCAAGGGTAAGTGAGGATGTTTTAGACAGAATCACAGAATTACCAAGGTTGGAAGAGACCTCATAAAATGGGAAATCAGGGATCTATCCCATGGAAATCAGTAAACCCCATGATTTCACAACTAGGCTCACAAAGATCTATCAGGGATTTCCCTGGAGAGTTATGGCTAAGAAATTAAAAACTGAAGATATTGTAAACCAATACTAGGGCATTTTCCAGGTGGAGAGAAGACTCAGTTTTTGACCACAACATTACTATGACCCAGTAAATCAAACACTACAGCTAAGTAACAATAAGAACTCTTTTGTAATAAGCCTGCCTCATGTTCTTTGACCAGCTCTGCATAGCTTTTGACACTGAGACAAGAAAACTGCTATGAGCAGGGTGCACCCCCCTCACCTACCCACCAGCACCCAGCTCACAGCTCTGTGCGTGGATACCTGCCCACACCACCCTTTGTCCCACCTGCTGTGCTCTCCATGCTCTGTGCAGCAAGCTGGAGCAGTGACTCCCAGGTGGCAACCTGCAGGAAGAACTGCGTCTAGCAGCTGCATGCCAAAAGGAACTCTGCAGAAAGTAGTTGAAAATATTTTCCATGTTTTCTATCCTTCTGAGACTGCAGAAGTCCCACCAAAAACTTCTCCTGTTAAGAGAAACTGCCCTCAATAGATAATGCCTTCAGAAAGAATTGCACAGAAATATTCACTACCACGGACTGAGGCTGAAGAGCAGGCTGCCACCCGGTTCATCTGCAGGCTTGATGAACAGCTGTAGGAAATGCATTGCAGAGGTGAGCTTCATGTTCTCCAGGGTGGAGTAAAGCAGTGGGACAAGCCAGCACGCAAAGAATGTAGCCAGACCATGTGCGCAGCATTCCTGATGCGCCCTTCACACCAACTACTTGCACGATACTGAAAGCAAGTCTGACACAGGAATTTGCTAGGATTAAGATTATTCCTACCCTCTACTACCTGATATTTAACATCTGGCGTGGACTGACTGTAGCTACCGGCTTCTCCACTGCCTGCTGTGATTCCTCCTTCCAGACCACTGACTGCACAGAGGTAGTTATGGACAAAGAGCACATATCCTCTCCTCCTCCAAGCACCAGCTGATGCTGTCCATCCCAAGCAGCCAGCTGAAGCTCTACCCACCTTTGATGCTCTGCTCTGGCCATGCAAGACCTCCAGCAGCCTAATGAAAGGATTTCCCAGATAAGCAGGAAATCTTGCAATTATCAGAATGCCTCAGATCTTCCAAGCATCCTTCAAACAGCACTGGGCTTGCACTGACAGAAAACCTAACTGATTTACATCCGGAAAAGGTGGAAAATACAGTGACACTTATACTAAAGCACAGATGGGCTGCCCTCAGGAACTCCCTTGCTCCTCTCTGGCTTCAGGAACAAATGCTTTGCTGCTAAGCTGCTGAAGATAAGCTCCTCCAAGCACAGGTGTTTCATCAGGGATGCCTATGAGATACCTGTCGGTCCCTAAGTAAAGAACAGATTACCACTGCAATTGGCAAGTGCCTTTAGTGTGCTTCCAAAGGACATCTACTGGTAGAGGGGATTAGAAAACCAGGACTTCACCAGTGAGAACACTTTGAAGCTTTTCCCTGACAAATTCCTTCTCCCACATCTCCATCATTGGCTTATTTCCATTTCCTTAAACAACATTACTTTATCCACAAAGTTTTGCAAAGTCAGGTAACTTTGATAGCAGCTCTTCTTAGGTGGGGAATCTGAGCCCAGGGTTTGCCAATTTTATAATGTCACTAGAAAAAAAAAAGATAAAGGAGAACATTTGTGTTTGCCATGACTTTGATGTGAAACACATTTAAATGAAGCAGTTTAGGCTGAGCTTGGAGCAAAATTAAAAATCACCCCCATGGGACACAACCACAAAGGAAAGCAAACTCAATGATCTTTGCAGAAATCATTACAGCGATTCAAGCAAAAAACCCAACACTGTTAACTTGCTGCAAGAATGGATAAATTACAAAGACAACAGTGAAACGTTATAGTCAAAACACGTAACCATGAAAGAATTTAGGACTCTTCCTTGAGGCCACTGCAGCCCAGGCCCCTAGTGGGTCTGTACACAGAATTTCTATTGTTTTCAGCAGGAGACTTTTGTATGGAAGAATCACTAACTAAGGGATGACTCTGATGAGGGCAATCCTTTCATTGAACCCAATCCACTATTTTATGCTCTGGTTATAAAATAAAAGGACATTTTCACAACAATTTCACTCCCAAATAATCTGGGGGGAAAGAAGAAGGGAGATCAAACAAACCCAGAGTAAACTTCGTAATAGAAAATGGAATGGGTTCCATAAAAGTGCTTTCGTGCCATTGAAACAGCCTTAAGATCCCCCAAAGAAGGAACTCGTCCACCCCACCACTGTGAGGATCCCAGGAAGAAGTGTTAATCTCAGCCCACAGTGAAAGTGAAGAGATTTGTAGCATTTTACTTATGATAGTTTTGCATTCGTGAATGCGGTGTGATACTTTCTGAGACTAAAATAATGCCGAAATTAAAATATTAATTACTCGGAATTTTGTTTAGGAATTAGGCAGAATGACAGTCAAACCAGTCAGGGTTTATTCATCTGGCTATCCCAACAGCACCATCCCAGCTCTTTGGGATGAAGGAGTTCCACCATGGTGATCCACAGCCATGCTTGAGGCACGGCTTGGGGAAATGAAACAAGAAGAAGGGGGAAAAAAAGTTTTAAAAAACAGAGGCTTCTAAACGGGGTTGCGATTGTCTACCATGATGCAAAACCACACGGCAAAGAACACAGAGAACTGACAGCTCACGTTTTCAACATGCATTTGCTAGCAGCCAGGACATGTTGAAATAGATATAACACAGGCCACCTTGAAACACACTAATGCAAACATGCATCCTGCAAGCACCACCTCTTCTGGGTTTATGGAGGCCGTGTGTCCTACAAAGCAACAATTCTCAGCAAGAGAAAATGGAAGAAATGGCTCAAGAACAGGCCAAGCTGGGCAGCTCTCGCCATGTCCACGGCACCGTGGGCATACTCCTATCCTTGGATATGCACGAGGGTAACAAGGTGGAGAACGTAAGCACGTATGCTACACAGACCTAAACGTAAAAATAGTTAGCAGATGCCGTAATTTTCCTAAAAATACTCACTACAAAACCAAATCAGTTTTACTGTAAGGATTGTTATAACACAGAACACGATAAAGCAAATTAGACAAAAATAATTGGAAGTTCAGGATCTAGAAATACTAGAGTAATTCCACGCCACATTTAGACTCAGTTACCACCCTGGAACAACTCCAGGTTTACACCAGCCTGTCAGACTACAATTTGCCACCATGTATGTGAAAACTTCCTCTGAGTCAGTGTGAAGAAACTCCACACAAAGCCTGAAGAACTCCAGGAATCTCTGGACAAGAGAGACGCAAAGGGGAGTCCAAGAATCATAAGCAAAAATATTTTGCTTTGTCCAAGTATGCACACATGGAAAAAGCGCCTCTGAAACAACCGCAGTCCGCAAAACATCAGCACACAGAAGTGCTGAAATTGCCTCTCCAACCCCCACACCAAAGCATTTGCAGCTGCCGCCGTACCCTGCTCTGGTCGGCTGAAAACCTGCACGCAGCACACCCTAAATCTGAAGAGGAGGTTGAAGACAGAGCCACAACCTTTCTGCTTGCTTGTGGCTTTTCAGAGCCCAGTGCACCAACTGCAGTCTTTCTAAAAAACAAAGGTGCATGGCAGGAATCAGAAAGTCCTTCCTGTTCTTGACAAATGGTTGCTTCCAGTCCACGGCGTGGCAGGCTGCCTCCTGCCCTAAAGCAAGCTATCAGAAAATGCTTTTCACTGAGCAGAGTTTTTCCCCTATGAGTCTGTCCTATCAGAGCTACCAAAAACCCAGTGCTTTAAAAATAGAAGATTTCAGGACTATGAGATATGATCTTAAAAACTTCTTGCTTCTGGCTTCACAGTCTGTTTGGGTGCCAGCCTTAGCAACAGCAGGGTTTGCCAGAGGGCAGGGACAGACAAACAGCTCGGCCCTGCTAGCTAGTGCATTTAGCAGCCCTCAGCCATGGGCACAGGACAGGCAGCCTCAGCCTTCCTGAGCTGTGCTGCTGCGGGATGCTCTCACCTGTGGTATCACAGGGCAGTGATTCTGCAGTACACGAACAATCTTTCATACAAATTTGGAAGACCATGATGTTTTTCTTACTTCCTGTTCACATGTCCAGAAGCAGTAAAGGACACTTTCACACCTCTGCTCTCAATCTGAAGGCAACATGATGGAGAATCACAGAATTATTGAGGCTGGAAAAGACCTCTAAGATTATCAAGCCCAGCCTATGATCTAATATCACCACTATCAGGTAAACCATGGCACTAAGTATAGAATCATAGAATCAGTAGAGATTGGAAGGGACCTTGAAATATCATCTAGTCCAATCCCCGTGCCAAGGGCAGAGACATCCCATCCTAGATCAGGCTGGCCAGAGCCTCATCCAGCCTGGCCTTAAACACCTCCAGGGACGGAGCCTCAACCACCTCCCTGGGCAACCCATTCCAGGCTCTCACCACTCTCATGGTGAAGAAGTTCCTCCTCATAACCAGTCTAAAGCTACCCATCTCCAGCTTTGGTTGCTGCAGGTCTCCATGGTGTGATCTAATACAAGCTCTGGCTCTGTGCTCCCTGGGCACCCAAATCTCTGGGTTAGTCATGCAGGGATGACATATGTGCAGGGAATGCAGTTTCTACCAAAGATGAGTTAGCTCCTGGTTCTTGCATCCAGTCTTTTCTTAAACACCTAAAGAAGGGACAAGCTCCAAAGAACAGGGGAGAGGCAAGCCCTGGATGGTCTAGCAGCTATTCTAATCAAACAAGCAGTTTGTAGGAGTACAGAGCCCAACAAAAACTCATCAGTCACAACAGACATAAAGAGCACATTCTGCTCAGCTCTGGCCCTTTTGTGCCTTACTCCAACAAATGTCCTAGAAAGATGACTCTGGAAAAAAAATGAAGCCATGTGACAGCACGGGTGCCCTTGCTGACCATGCTTTGTTACTGTGTTCCTGAAAGCTATCTATAATTCAACACACACAGATGACAGCACATCAAGAAACACCACGCAGAAGAAAAGCAAAGGACATTGTTCTTAACTAGGACAGATAAGTGTAATAACAGCAGTAATGAGAGGATGCTATATGTCAGGGACAATCTCTTTTCACTTATGCCCTGTGATAAGACAAGGTGTAATAGGTGTGTAAGTTGGACCATAAGAAGTTCCATCTTCACATGAGAAAAAACTTCTTTAATGTAAAGATTACAGAGCACTGGAACGGGCTGTCCAGGGAGGTTGTGGAGTCTCCTTCTCTGGAGACTTAAGACCCATCTGCATGTGTTCCTATGTGACCTGTCTTAAGCTTTATGATCCTGCTCAAGCAGGAGGGATTGGATTTGATGACCCCTGGAGGTCTTTTCCAACCCCTAATGATCTGTGTATTTGTGTATAAGCATCCCAGGTTAACAGATGTTTAATAGATGTCTCTATCCCATTCATACTTCTATAAAATGGGAATACAAAATAATGCTGAAGCAAACAGTCATCACAAAATCATGTCACTTGTCTTCTCCTCCATGTGGACACTCAAAAGTGTATTTCCTTCTGTTTTGCCTCATGGTTAGAGCACATGCATCACAGGTTCATACTTACGTGGAAAAACCAGCTTTTTTGGCAAAGTCTCCTGACTTACCTCTCTAACATCCTCCATGTTTTACAGTTTCCCCCTTTCTTTCACCCTTCCAGTCATCAGCAGTTTTGACTCTGCAGTGCTGCTTCAGTTAAGGGATGGCAAGAGGATGGAGGGTCTGGTTTTGGCTGAAATTCACTCTTCCCAGAGCAAAAAGCCTGAAAACAGTTTGAGTCCTGCTGCGATACATGCTGTGGAGCTGCTGCTGCAGCAGTGCAGGGTACACAAGCTCTTGTGGATCAGCTAGGCACCTCAGCAGCAACATTTAATTAACCTACTTCATCAGTAGAGATGCATCTACCTGTACAACCACTATCCAGGCTCTCATGTTCAGAAGTGCATTATCATCTGAACGACTGGGACCAAAACCATGTTTTCACCTGGATCATCTACTTTGAGACTCCTGTACTTATTCCCACTGTAGCCTACTTAAAAAGCAAACAACACTGACTCACAAGAGAATGAATAAGGGTTTTCCAACCTAGTTCACAAACCTTAAAGAGAAACTAGTCACAGAAGTTTACAGCCCACATCCACAAAGGATCTTCTTCCCCTGCCTAATGCCCATGGACTTCTCAAAACTGTGTTAGTGAACTCGTACATTGGACAAAGAGCTACTCCTGCACACGCAAAGCGAATCTTTATCAAACCATTAGTCACACAGCACCTTTGGAGAAGGAAGAACAACAAAACTAAGTTACTTGTAGCAGTTTCATAATTTGACACTGACTGTGATCCAGAGATGATGCTTTGGGTCAACTCTGGATGTCCAATTTCTTCCATGCACAGTACAGGGGCTTCCCACCATGATGAGCACGGTCCTGTGGCAGCACACGAGAACAGCCCTGCCATGTTTCTCTCAAGGGGCTAGGACAGCAGGGCTGGCTGGGGCACACAGCAACAGTGACTGGGGACAAAGTCAGAAGGACTGTTCTTAGTGTACTTGTTATTTGTGCTTGCTGCACCTTTACTTTTGTCCCCTGCATGGAATTATCACTCTTTTCAAATTTGAAACGTAGTACTTCTTATTTCAAGATGACTTTACAAGTCCTTCAATGTGACATTATTTTACGAGTGCTCTGATATTGCACAACAGTCATATGACCCAGCGTGAGTGTTTTGTGAGACTGACATGACACATGAAAATTAAAAACAGGTTCCTTGTCTGGAACACAGACAGGAACTGCAGGGGGGAAACGAAAAAACGAGAGCGCGCGCACACAGAGAACTGGGCAGAGGGAAGAGGTGGGGAAAAGCAGGATGGGACAGTCATTTCATCCTGCCCAGAGCGAAAACAGCTTTCATCAGCATGGAAGACAATTTATTTGCATAAACTTACTGCAGAATTCATTGAAATGTGCTGCTCTATTTCCGATCTGGCACAGGACTGCCAGTGGCTTACGAGTAATTTACAAGGTTTCCTTGTGCAAGCCACACTCTTTATTTGCCCTTGCACTTTAAATGACATTTTCTGTTGATATTACACCTGAGGGAAATACAGAGAATCAGGTTTTAAATGCACAGGATGCGCATTAGGTGTTTACTTTGCAGCACATGATGGAAGCATAGGGTAAGACTCTGGAGGTCTTCTCTAGAGTTGATAGTATCCTGCTAAATGTTCAGCTTAACATGGAAGATTCAGAGGTATTTCAAGCATCTCAGCCCTAATTTGAATGCACTTCTCATTCAAGCTTTGGCCTGCATGACTGAACCATTTCACAGAATCATCATGGCTGGAAAGGACCTCCAGGGTCATCGAGTCCAACCTTTGTCCTAGTATCTAACTGCTAG
>JAOXOE010000702.1:3179473-3226068 GCA_028565055.1 Phoeniculus purpureus
TGATCCTGCTATGGCAGGGGGATTGGACTAGATGATTTTTCGAGGTCCCTTCCAATCCCTAATGATTCTATGATTCTATGTGCATTTCATCTCACGTTATTATAAATGATGAGAATGGCTCTGACATTAAGTTAATATATGGTAAACTAGCATGATGGGATGACCAGGCCATTACTGTGTAGGTGTTACTTTAAAAATAGTTCCATATAGGTAATATCATTAAATTTTCACTCTGTGCTACTAAACTATTAAATTATACAAAATGATACTGAAACTATTTTAAAATGTAGGATTATGATATTCTGATGTGAAAATCAAAAGATGGGAGTAAATGCAGCATTTTCAGCTTGAAACTATAGTGTGTCATTTTGTGGAGTAGTAAAATGTCATCTGAGAGGTACATGACTTGACACAGAAAATTACTGTGCAAAGCTCTGCAGCACTTACAGGTTGTTTTGGCTTTGGGGTGTGAATATTGTTGTAGCGCTCAACTATTTCTATCTTGAAATTTGAGATGAAGTGGAATTGAAAATTTATTACTTGGCCTCACAGACTCATGGCTGTAGGCTCAGAGAGACAACACATAAAGGAAGACAGTCTCTGAATAAAATGCATAATTAGCTGGGGAGGGTGGAATGGAGTCAAGGCTATACTTTCCCTGGTGAGTTTTGCTCCATTTCTGGTATTTTTGTCCCACACTGTGTCTCAAAATCTTTTCCATAGAATGGCTTAGCATCAGCAGGGAGGATGACTTTTGCCATCTCAGGCTGTTCGTGATGACTAGAGCATCCTCCTGACAGATTGCTGTGAACGTTCTGAAGGACACTAGACCCACATCTTTCATTTATTGCTTACTGCTGGAATTAGCAGGCTATAAAATATTTAAGGATGATGCTTGTTTGATGAGGTTTCATTCAATCAGTATGTAGCCCTGTGAATGGCTTCCAAGCCCTTTGTCAAAGAGGGGTGAAAAGTACGTAAATAGATCAGGGTGGGAGGTGAACATAAGACTAGTCTGATTGGTGATTCTCTCAGAGCATTGATAGGGTTTTTGATCTTGCTTCTAAGTATATGCACATGGAGTTTTGGACACTCCCAGACTGAAGGTTTCTGTTGGAGAGGATTCGCTATTTGCCAGTTGTCTGTGTGTTGGGCTGGAAACAGCTGGAAACTCAGGTACTGCTGCTGCCTGTGTGCTGGGAAATCACGGAGCTTGTGGAATCGCTCAGGATATCAAAAAAATGCTGATCACTACATGCAGGATATATTTAGTGCATGACTGTGTCAGGTTTATGTGCGTGGCACACATACAATGTGTCTGGTTCTCTCTGGAAGGGTTGCGTTTCTACTGCCTGCACCAAGACATTCCAGCTGGAAGCATGACAAGCCCCTTCTAGCCCTCAGATCCCACAGCTCACTGAGAGAGAACATATTGATGTAGACTCTCCTACTTCAGGAATGACAATTGTGGGATTTATGGCTAATATTTAATCTTATTTTTGGTTTTGGAGTGCTAGTGCTTTTAAAAAAACAAACCCGAAAACACACCCTTTGGCTTATGGGTAAAGTCTTTATAGCTGCTGAAGTATTTTTACCAGTCATTCAGTGACTACCATTAGCTCCTTCCTGACTGTCCATCCAAAGTAATCATTGCATCTGGGAAGCTTCTCTCAAACTATCGTAATACATTTGATCAAATACTGCTCACTGTTGCACCAATACATTTCTGAAATGCCATGACCGGGTAGCAGCATCTTTTGCATGAGGAAACTGAGAGAGGATTGTCAAAATGGCTGTTGCTTAGTGGTCAGGAAATGGGCTTTGTATGCGGTCTTGTTTTGCAAGATCTAATGCTTCCCACTTGTTGTCCATCTTTAGTACAGGATCAATAATCATTTGCAAGTGAACATAGCATTTAATATCAAGAGACCTCCAATAGAAAGCTAATTTCTGGGGTTTAACTAATGTATAAGCTATTCATTTAGAAGACTCTAGATGTATATTCAAGAGTTCACTTTCTTTCTTTTCTGTTCTGCTGCTTCAAGAACATAATTTCAAGACTACTGCACATCCCAGATGGTGTTTCAGTCGTGGAAAGAAACCTGTCATAGTTTTGGAGGGTCTAGTTTGTCGCTTTAACTGTAGTATGAACAAACATGGTAAGTCAAATTATTGCGGTTTTTTAGAGTTCTCTGGGGCCCAGTATGAGAGCAGCCTCACAGGCTTGGGACATGCTTGCTGCATTGTGAGTCTGTAGAGGAGAAGCTGCTACTAATTTGCCACTGTACAGTTGCTGCTTTTATCTACTTTTAGCACTCCTGCTGTCTTGGAAATGTAGATGGATCTATCAGTAAGTGATAGTCCTCAGAGACTCACTACTAGGGTAGCCATATCGTTAAACTTTAATCAGGCCACAGCAATTCAGCAACAATAAAGTCTGTTAAGGTTTGTTCTTGAAAGATGGAGACTAGCTGTGTGTGAGGAGCAGCAGGTGATATGAAGATTGTTTTTATGAAGTTTACTCTTGCCTTCTGGTGACAGTATATTACAATATGGCAAACGGTCGGTCGGACAAAAGTGGAAGTGTTTTATAACACCAACCAAGACTTCACCTATGGATTAGATTTCACCAGCCTTTCTGTTTTCCAAAGCTGAGATGTATTTATTGTCAAGTAGATAAACAGTGGATAGTTGTTTGTTTTCTATTGGAATAAGAAGAATTAGAGGTAGATTGCTTAAAAAAAAAGGAAAATGCAATTGTTTTTAAAATTAAAACATTCTGTCTAGAGAAAAGTATTTTGCAGAATTAACACAAATCAAGTGAACGCTGTAATAGAAGAGATCTGTAAAAATTTCTGTCATGGACATCTCATGTCTATTGATATCAGGAAGAGGGTTTTATTATTCTGTAAGAACTAGTTTAAATTTAAAACTACCTTGGAATATACAGCAGGACAAAACTTCCATTTTACTTGTGCAGCTTTCTGGCTTACCAAAACACTTCAGAAATCAGTGGAAGACTTCATTGCACCTTTCCAGGGACCAAGCCAGTTCAATGTCAACTGCTGGTTAGACAGAGAAATGCAAGGAGCTGGGACAAAGCAGTAATAAATGCAACGTGATGAGCGATGTGAATGCAGAATGTGAGGCTGAGCCTGCTCCACTCCTTGGTTTTCAGACTGAAGGTACTCTTCTCCTCTCACCAAAGTAAGTGGAGGTATCTTCTTATCTGTTCAAATTGCAACACAGCACCTGCTTTCAAATGCCTAAAAACTACAGCCAATTTTAAACTTCCACTTCCTGCCAAGCACATCTGAGATTCCTCTCATACAACTCTCTGACATCTGCTGTGCTAATAGTTCCTTGTGTTTCTGGATGCAATTCAGACAACCTGGATATCCTCTGAGCAGGAAAGACCTCCACCCACCAGCACTGGAGCTCCTTGTGTGATTGTCCCAGCAGGAGAAGGTTCAGATTGATGTTTGGGATTCAGGTATGCACATCTTTTCTTTTTCTTTAATATTTTTTTAAAGCATCCGTACAGCCAACCTTCAGCAGGACACTGTGAAGCACATACAGATCTCATATAACATACCGTTACAACTAGGGTGTGTTTAAATAACTTCCTGAATGCAGACCTTGGATTTCAATTTTATGAGGAAAAAAGTAGAAATGGAATAACAGCAGAGCCACACAAACCCACCTTCATTAAACTGAGTTAGTACTTCAGTGAATTAATTAAAGCTCAATAAAATTAGACCTACTTTGTTTATTTTTCCCCCATGGCTCTCAGTTAGTAGTTCTTAAACCTAAGGGAAAAGCTAAGTGGATGGCAATTACATTGTACTTGCATCTGAGTGATTTACTTTCATGTTTTATGTATATCTTCTTGTTTGAGCTTTATATACATGCTATAAAATGTTTGGAAGAAACATCTGATTATGGATTTACACACTACTCCATGGGACAATCCATGGCAGGGCTGGAAAGGGGGAAAGTCTCCCTTATACTCTAGATGTGAGTCGCTGGCTTTCATCTGTGTTTCACTAGGAGTGGTAATATCACAGTTTTAAACTATGTTCCTCATGGTGGAATATGAATATTTATACTTTCACCTAGAAATTCAGTTCTTTTTCATAGAATACTAGAATGTTCTAGGCTGGAAGGGACCTGTAGAGGTTATCTAGGCCAAAATATTTTCCTTTCAAATGTGGCCACATGTTTAAACAGAGAATTAATTTCCTTTTGTGAAATAACTATCTTATTATATATTGGAGTAATTTAAAGCTTGTCAGGACACTCATGTTAAAAGTCTTTAAAGTCTTTGTCAATTGCCTCTTATTCATTCTTGTAGGTGGACTCACAAAATAATTGTTTTGGCATATTTCTTTAAAATCATAATATTTGCAAAAATGACAAGAGCACAGCTTTTGCATTAAAAATTCTTCTTTCTTCAGTTGCTTTGGTTTCAGTTTTGCATAATTTAAATGAGTTTAACCCCAACAGTTATGTGGGCACCTAGACCCTGCTGTGGCTGGATGGGAAGGCACTGCTGGACAAAGTATGTGGGATGCCAGCGGGATCTGAGGGGGCTCAGCCCTGCATGCCAATGGATTTTGGGCTTGCAAGTTTAGTTTGTACATTTGTGGAGTGGCGGTTTGGAGTTTGGGGTTTTTTTTGGTTGTTATTGGTTAGATTTTGCTTTTTAAGGACAAGTCTCATGAACCTGTTAAGCTTGTCCAAGCTCTGTTTTGTGTGAAGTATGAGTGTTTTGTGTGGTTTTCATGTCTCAGTTCTAGTCTCAGCATCTCCAAACCTTTCTTAACCAAAATGGTAAAGTGAAAGTGAAAAACCAGAAATGATAATAATGAGAAAAGAATAAAATTAACTTTATTTTGACTTTGGGATATCAGCCATGTGGTCCTTAATTTTTAGGGAAAAAAATGAAGTAACTTTTTACAGTTTGAGTGGAGCTTTGGGCATAGTTAAATTTTGTCTGTCACCAGGAGCCATCTCCAAATGTTCTCATTCTGATGGAAGTCATGAAGCTGTTTTCCTTGTCAGAAAACACTTGCTAAGAAGCAGATTCTGGAGAAATAAATAGAACTATTGTGTGGGTTTGTAAAATGCTAAAAGTACATATAAATTACACCATTTATCAAAAGCTCAATTTCCTAGTCAGATCATGAAGCTAGTTACACTGAAGATTGAACTTGAGAACCTGGTGATTTTTCTAGGGTGGTAATTTCTTTGTTTTCTTTTCTCTATTTCGGTGTTGAAATCTTCGGGCCAACTTGATGTATTACATACTCACAACCTGGTTTATATAGGGAGAAGTATTTACTGCCTCACGAAGTTAGTTACATAAAAGTTCATTGCTGTAGCAGCCAAGATGGTTACTTTTACTGGAAATGAAAAATTCAAACAAACATTTTTTATTCCTTTGCTCTCTATGTTCATCTGTAAATACAGCTCAGGTAGCTGAGAAGACTTTGAGAATGATGAAACATTTTGGACAAAACACATAGAAGAATCTGTTGAGTTTCTTAGAATGTGCTTTCCAGAGGGGAAAGAGAACAGATGAAAGAAAGCAAGGTGAGGTGTAAGAGATCCCAGCATGGAGAGAAACAGGCAGGGGATGTATATACCCCCTGGTGTCAGGGTACCAGACAAGAACTATGTTTACGTGTCAGCATGTGTGGTACCAGTTTCCTTTAGTGTTGTCCATATGTGATGCTTTGACCTTTAAAATCCCCATGCCACCCAGAGAGGACAGTGTGGTCTATAACAGCCTGTACAGAGAGTCAGAGGATGGTTCAGGCTGGAAGGAACTTCAGGGGGCTATGTATTCACACCAGATCCCAAAGCATCTGAACTGCTGCTGGCTCAGGAATTTGTACTGGGTTTCAGTGTTGCTATGCCATGAAATTCTACAAGGGAACTCTGGGGAAAAAATGTGGAAGACCCTTGTCTGAGGGTGATGTTAGCTTAGGCAACTGTCAGAAGCTGTTTGTCCAACATATTCTTAAAAATTCCCACTGCTAAACATTTCCATAACTGATGCAGGAAGTCTGTGCTTGTACGTTGGCTAAGCACCGTGCCGCAGTGCTTCAGTGTTTTGGGACCAGAGATGCGCTTTGGCATTAGGGTGGTTTCAGGTGCCTTTGTACCACAGTTCAGACACAGAGCGCTCACTGTAGTACTCCTGTAGCAGCATGAGACACAAAGGCACAACTTCATTTACGTAACAGTCAAGTTCAGTATACCTCCCCAGCGTTCCCAAACAAGTGGATTCTGCTAGGTTTAAGCTGAGCTCTGAACTGTCAGCTGTCACAAAGTGTGTTTATCTAAGGATGTGTCAGATGGAAATATTTAAATTGAGCCTACTTGAGAGAGACTGAAAGAAAAATCATAACAGGAAGGACTCATCCAAAAACAATTAAGTGTGTACGTAGGTAATCATGAACCTGCATTAATTCAAGGACTTTTAGATGAGGAAGTGATGTGGAATTGGGTGAAATATTTGCCTGGATTGTAATACAAGTGCTGAAGTGCCTGTGAAAGTGAGGTAACCACTAGCTCAAGTAGTTCACACAGCACACACCTAATGCATGTGATTTGTATTCAGGCAGAAGGTAAAGTAGCTTGTTGATGGCAAAGCTGGGAGGCTACATGAATGGAGGTATTGGATTTTGGGAACACAAGTGGCAGATCCAGCCCATTAACTCCTGTGTAAATGAGCCTCTCTAGGTTTCCCAGAGCCACAGAGTAGTCCTGCTAACACCAGCATTTTGCTGCAGGAGGGTTTCTCTGCTATGCTGGAAAATGTCCTCTGATTTCTATGGAGTGCAAGTCTCACCCTTAATCCTTGTTGCTGCTAAGGGCTTTTATGACTTGCTACTTCCATGGTAGTATAGGCAAAAATATACACTTCAAGGTAATCTGTTGTCACTGTCACAGCCCAGCCCTCTGCTGCTAACAGAAGATGGAATTATAAGCATCAAAGAGAAATGAAAAATCAAATCAGATTGCCCACTGAGTGACTCAATTGCATTTTCTGTTTATTAGATGTGATGACATGATAAAATACCATAATTCCTGGGCAGTTTAAAAGCAATCACTAGCAATTTATTTGATAGTTCTCTCTTTAGACTCTGTCTTTATTTCCAGTCTGTGCAAGAAGGGGTATTTATCAGCCCAAATGTAGCCATTTTGCTTGGATTTCTGTGTTTGGCAGCTTGCCTCCTAGTGCGCCTAGGAAAGATGGAAACACCTCCAGAGGATCTTTGAGTAGGTGTTGAACTCTGAATCACTGTCTGGGAGAGCCTGCCGAAACCTTTTACCTCGTTTTTTTTGGGCAAGTAGCCCACTTTACCTAACAGCTGAAGGTGGGGCAGAGGGACTTTCCCCCTTGCTATAACATGACCCTCTGGATGTTGGCATTAAAACTCGATATCTCATTTCTCTTTTCCTCCTTGCTGTTATTGGATGTGTGTGCAAGGAGCACATCAGGACAGAGTAGCTTTTGAGAATGAAAAATAAGAGGTAATAGAAGCCAGCACACCATTTGAAGTCCTCTGGAACCTGTCTGCTTTGGACCTTCTTTAAAACTCTGGCACTTCACTGATAGACATATTGCTTGTTCCTTGTGGCTTACAGCCACTTCAAATAACTGCAGGAAAATAGCTGCATAAAGGGATTCTTTGAAAATGTAATATGTTTTTCATAATGAAAACCATAGGCCAAGGTATTGCCCACAACAGGTTCCTGTTGTAAAGCCTGGGACCACCGGGGTTGCGTGTGTGTAGTTTGGTGTTGTTTGGGGTTTTCTTAAGTAGCTCTTACTCATGTGTCATCTTACAGCAAACGTCAAGAATGGCTGAAATAGAAAATGGACTATTTCCGTGATGTTCAGAGTCCAGCAGAGTCTAGTCTATGTAGCTGAGTGGAGGTTGTGGGACGAAATGGGCTACTACAGGCACTTCATTTGCTGCTCTGAAATGGAGCTGCATGAGCTGCCTCCTGCCCTCTATGTCTGACTTTTTGGCTGCTGCCTTTTTTCTGTTCGGTGGGTGAGGAAGCTGGTGAGAGCTCTCACTCCTCCCTTGTGTTTCTGCAATTCCATTTGAATACGCTACAGCACACGTGTTTTTTATGGGAATAACAACCATGCTCTAATGACCTCCTGCATAACCGTGCTGACCCTGGGTGTACTTGTTGTGCTGTTGCTGTGTTTGAAATGTGCTGCAGTGAAGCGACGCACCAGCTTATTTCCCTGTAGTCAAAGCCCTCTGGACTGAATTTACAGGACTCCTTTGCAAACCACTGCAGAAGAGTAAATCCTATTAGAGGTTTTCTGCAGCTGACAAAAAGATGGGTCAGTTCAGCTAATCAGCTTTTAAAATGCATTAACATTTCATTCAGGAGAGCTGACCTAGAACAGTCAGCTGCCTGCAGTGTCCATAGGGCTGGAAGGACCAAAGATCCAGAGGCTGCTCCTGCAGGAATGTGGCATAACTTTGGGCCAGTGAACCTCCTACTCACCCCTTTCCTTGATGGGCACAGTGACTTCACAGTTCACAGACACCCATGTGTTCAGCTTTATCCTGCGATCAGGCTGAGCAGGCATCTCCCACAGGATTTTATCTTCCTGCAGAGGGTCTTTCTGTAAAATGCCTGACACCTAGCAGGCGCATAGCTGCTGTCCTGATCATAACAACTGCGGCAAAGGCGCGCAGCAGTTGTGGCTTTCGCATAACTAGCTTTAGTGTAAGATGGTTACAAGCGTTTTAATTGCTGTCGATCAGGCTTTCTCTGATGATGTAGTAGAGGCCCTGGCTGGGCACATTTTGGTGCTAATTAGCTATGTCAGAGCCAACATTGTTGAAGTCAGAACAAACTGCTGTTTGGAATGCACACATTTGTGCAGAGCCGGGACCTAGACGATTTGACAGCTACAGGTGTCTCTCTCCTATTTTTACTCCACTGAATTTTCAGGCTACTCCCCATGAATTTGAATGGCCATTTATTAGATTGCAGCGGCTACATAAGCTGCAGAAACTCTAGTGTAATCTCATAAAACAACCAGGACCCTTGTTGATTATCTATGTAATACTGAGAATCATGACAGGCCATTATCCTTTTGTTTGAGCCAATATAAAAGTGAAAGGGAAGGACAGATAGAGTAAAAGACAGCAAATCCTGGTCAAGAACAAAGCATTTGAGTGTGGGCTTTTTGGTTTCTCATCTTTTGGGTTGAGGGGACAGAATGATGTGTCAAGTGTATATATATAGTGCTGTTAGTCACTTGCATAATTGCATTGACTCACTGCTTTTGATACACTGAGTTTTCCTTTCAAATGCATGAAGGTGGAGGGGATTAAGGTATATGAAGTATGAGCCAAAAACACTCACAAGTGGTGAGGCTCAGTGAAGAGTGGCTCTGGAGAGTTCACTTGTCTTGGGAGAAACAAGGAGCTGTGCCAAGACTGATTTTACGTGACATTTACATTGTAGTTACTTGTGTTGGCACAGACAGCCTCAGAGCTAGTCCTGAGAGCAGAACGAAAGGGGTTAATGGTGTGGGCTAAATGTAGTGATAGCTGAGGTTAACAATCTGCTGCTTCACATATGTCAGTCATGTTAGTCAAACAGACATTTAGGGCACACATGTATGTCCAGCAGGTTAATGATGCCCAGGTCTAGAAAGGGTTTCAGCACAGAAGCACTTCATTCCTCACTCCTATATGCCCACATGGTGTGTTGTCCCAAATAAGGGGAAGCCATTGCACATCTATGAATATCACAGCTATCCTGTAAGAGCTTCTATAACGCAGTCCTCCTCTTTGCACAAGCATTATTACTTTATATTGAAAGTAATGCACACAAACACGACTTTTGTAAGTGGAGAACACTGCAGATTCCTACATCCATGGAGCTTTGTGAATGCTCACAAGGGCAGATGAAGACACGGTTATTTCAACTGTCATGCTGTCCGTTAAGTCAAACAAAACACAGATAAATGCAGACTGAGATATGTAGTAAAACATTTGACTTCATAACACAAAAATATTTAGGAGGACAGTAAAATTTACGAACTTAGCAGTCAAAGACAGCAGAAACAAAAAACTTAGTGTTAGTTTGTGCCTTTAGTTTTTTACCCTCAGCTTCCTTGTTTCAGCCTGTGCTTCCTTCCACTCTCTGCTGCTGGCTATTCCCCACGTTACAGCCTGCCCCGGCTGTTCTGCCCAGGGAAGCAGACCAGGAGGGCTGAAATCCCAGGTGCAGAAGAACGTTTCTGCTGGTACTGCATCTGTTGCCTCCACAGCCGGGCTGGAACTCTCTCAGTGCCCAGAGACTGAGTGTTCCTCAACTGCGTGGGATACCTAAGTGCTATTTTTAATGGAAATGGTGAAAAATATGTTCCAAATGGCAAGGAACACTCATGCATAGCAAGGTGCTTAAGAAAATAGTTGTATAGTGAATCCTGTTAATTGGGGCCAAAGGAGAAATTTCTACAAATGCTAATTTCTGACAGTGTCCCGCCCAGAAGTCCCAGTAAAATTGCCAGTGTGACACAGATGATGTGGGAAATATTCAGCCCCATTTCCTGAAAGATAAAACAGTTCTAAAATTGCCTGCTGTTGCCCTTCCAGCTGTTACAGATTATGATGCTGGACACTGTGATGGTGCTGTGGGCAGTGGTACTTGCTGTCACTGTGCATTTACAACCTTCTTTTATGCTTTAGCTCACAGGCTTTCCTAGAGCTTGTCAGCTGCATGAATAGCCCATTTCACCTATTTCCAGGCTGCTGTGTTCTCCTGTTGGAATTGTCTATACTGATGGAACCTTTATGGCTGTGTAGTTTGGTGCATAGCTCTGAGTGTTTCTTGAGAATGTTGTGCAGTGCAGTGCTACAGTAACAACTGAATACAAACTAAAGACGTGCGTATTAGGAATTGTTTGCTTACTGCTATTTCCCGATTTTCTTATAGTAAAGAATTTTGGCATTAGAGTTGAATATATTTATGTTCCATCTTATAGGGTGTTTAAGGACAGATTTCTCTGTATGTATCAGACTATTTGTTGAAAGAAAGCAAGGTTTGTTTGTTTGCCAACATTCTCATGCCCAACAAGATAAAAATAACCAGTGTGTGACTGCATGTAGAGCCTTGCTTGTTTTCAGTGGCAAGCTGTTGTTTTTGGCGAGTTAAACCACTCTATGAACCTTCCTTTGGGTAACTGTTGGAGTTTGCAATGTGCAGAGCAGTGCAATATAACAAAACTCATGAAGCAGAAGGGATCTCTTCAATTTTTGAGATACGGTCATCAACAGTACGAGGGAATTGAATTGTATTCATGCTGGTTCTGTGGAAAGGGCTCTGCAGTGAAATCACCAAGTACAAATTTCAGTATTAGCTACTTCAGGGATTAAAGGATTACACAGGATTGGATGTACACAACTAGCATAGTAAAGTTTAAAAAGAAAAGTAGTTTTCTTCTTATAGTCACCTCTAGGGTTTTTTTTCTTTGATGTTTACCTTTTTCTCTGTTGTAACTCTTATGGTGTTTTTTAGTTTTTAATGAGAGCAGAGGTTCTCAGTTATTGCCTCATGTCAGAAGCTGAGTCTTTCAGAAACAAACCAAATAGCACAAAACTTGAAGCATAACAGAGAATAAGCAATGCTGCCTTGACATTGCACAGCACTGTTTATTAAACAGCTCCATCACCATCGTGTCCCAGCCTTGCTTTATGCTTTTCAGTTGCTGGTTGTTCTTCAGACCCCTCATGTTTAGCAGCTCAGCTGAACGTGTCTTTACCTTTCATAGGAACAGAACGTGCCCATGTTAAATGACTGAGATACGACTTTGGGATGGCAAGGAAGGATATGAAAGAAACAAAGGTATTTCAGCAAACAGAGGTTCCTTTTTCTTTTGCTCTCTCCAGCTGAGCCTTGCCTCTACAAGTGCAGAATTCTATTTTATATTAAACAACATTTCCACGCTTTATCTGTATATAACTGGCCTTCTCCCTAGAATCCACTCACATGCAATATTTATTTTGCTGTTTAGGTTAGCTCTACAGAGATCAAAAGTCCTGCCAGGCTGAGCTCCAGTCTCCTCTAGCTTTATGGAACATATCCAGAGGACAGATTTCATGTCCCAGGAGCTTGCACCATTGCCTTGTCTTGGTGCTTGCTCATAAATTAACTTGGTGCTTTTAGATATTTAGGTATTTAGATATTTCTTCTGCAGCCCTGACCTCTTTTTGGGTGTGCAAAGTTGCAGATCCAGAACCAGCAGCTGTTATAGCCAAGAGTAAGTTCCTTACAAATAGCCAGACTGAAAAAGGCCTTATTTCTCTTCAAAACAAGACAATGCAGCCAATAATATGATTTTTATTTATTTATAAGCTAAGATTAGGAAAGCCTGAGAAGTGAGCAAGCCTTGGCAGAAGTGATCTGTGCTACTCAGCTACCGAGGCAGGAGATTGCAGGGAGGTTTTGTTTGCTGAGGGCACTTGAAGATGCCTGACTGTGGCAATATGTGCACATACATTGTTGTTTGGTTTTTTTAATGCTATTGTGGCACTCAAATTAACAACAATTTTAAAGAGACTTCAGCACTCTTTAGCATTTAGCTGTCACTGTAGTGTGATGCTTTTCAAGATCAAGAGTGTGGGACCAAGTGAGTTCCCTGTGCCAAGCTCTGCCTGAGATCTTGTCATCTGGAGGTCTAGGTGAAAAGCATTATTTAGGTAAATAAATCCTCTCCTCCCCTAATGACAATGGGAAAAGCTGTGTGTGTTTCTTTTGTAAATGATCTAGAGCAAAAAGATGTCAGATCAGAAAAGGCCTAAAACCTGAAGGATTTTAATGCAACTAAAGGAACGCAGCTGAAGGTTGTGATAGAAAGGGCATTAAAATGCCTTTCATTTAGGAACTGGTAACTCTGTGCTTTGCGTATAAAAGATTGCTTTATCCTTTGCGTATAAAACATGCAAATAGTGGGCAGTTATGTGCTGGCAAGGAGACAGCTGTGATGGGCATGAATAGGATTGCAGAGTCAACAAATGGGGTAATCTCGTAGTACATGGCTAAAGGACCTAAAGCTGTAAAGCAGACAAAGAACACTCACCACTGACTGCAGCTGGTATGAAACCACTGAGGTGGTTTCAAGAGCTGGGAAGGCAGATTGCCAATATTACCATGAGGTAAAAGTTCTGCTTTTCTACTTCAGAAGACCTCAGAGATCCACAAATATCTCTTGGCAAATGGCAACAATGAGGTGATGACTTAAAAGCTACCTCTGAAAAGTCTGATCAAAGATGTAGCAGACTCCATTCCTGCAAAGCTTAAGGGAGATTTTTGCCTTGTACCGGCCCCATCAGTGAGTCTATTTACTGGAAGCCTAACATGTAGAGGCAGAAGTTGCCTGGTGCCAGTTGTACTCTAAAACATCCCTCAGGCCCACCAGCACCAGCCTCAGTGCTTGTGACAAGTGCTGCTGTAGAATGTTGATTTTTCAAATTCTTTTGGTAGCATATATAAAATGCTTTCTTTCCTTTGGATCCTGTTTTTGACTGTGTTGGAGGCTTATCGCAGGAAATAATCTTCAAGGAAAAAAGAGTTCTGTTTTGTTGCTTGGGGTTTTTTTTCAAATGGGAGAGTTTGGCACAAAATTAGACGATTTTATAACCTCAGAAGAGCTCAAAAGATGGCCTTTAATTTTTTTAATTCAGTTTTGTTGCTGTTGCTGCAGTAGTTGGATCTGTTGTGTTCCACACAGAGAGCAACGCTGCACTTATCCAGAGCATGCCCTCAAGCAAGCATCTGCATCAATGTCAGTTAGGGACTTCAGACCTCTCTTCTGGTTTGGTGCTTGGTCCGGAACTGTTTCATGGAAAAATAGCTTACCTACTCCTTCTGCATTCACCTGGGAGACCTTTCAGTCCCTTATTCCTCGTTTTGCAGGAAATAACTCTTTAATAGCGACATTTATGACTTTTCATTACTGTAAATGATAGACCTGTCTCTTCTCAGAGTACGTCCCAGCCGGAATGTTCCCAGGCAGCTGCTCTAAGAATACCTGCCCTTTAAATTCTGTCTAGATAAAAATCACAATCTACTTATTTTGATGCAGCCCACACTTTTCACGAAACAAGCTCATTATAATCCACAATTATCTAAAGGTATTTCTTTGGGTCTGTTACTTATTTGGGGCAGCATCTCAGGCAATGTTTGTCACGTGTGCGTACACATTCTGATCACACACTTGCCTGGGTGTGCAGGATGGTCTTCAACAAGCATGTAGAGGTCACACAGACTGAGAATTACTCATGTTTTTAGTCCCAGTGATGGAGTGGATTGTGAGAATATGTTACTAATACAAGGGTTGACCAGCAAAAATCCCACAACATTATTTCTTGGACATTTATAGACAGAAGAAAGAGCAGCAGTGATAGGGGTGTCTGATTTTTGATATAATGGAAGGAAGAATCTCAATACAATGTTCTCTAGCTTTGTGTGGTGTCTGATGGTAGGATTAACACACATCTTGTTGCTTTATCAAATGATAATTGGACTTCGGCATGCACTGCAGGAATGGAATTAGCTACACCAAAAAGACATTTAGGTTAGCTCAATCTTCATGCTAATTGATCTAAACCAGTTTTCATATATTGAAGAGGAAGTACTAGGGGGAAGGGCAGAAGAAGAAGACTGGGAAAAAAATATCTCTTACCAACAAGCTGAAGCCATGGTCTTCGGCCATTCTAGTAGGGCAGAGAAGAATCCGGGTGCAGAATTCTTCGTGGTAGTCAGGCATCCCATATTTTTGCTTCTTTAACCAAATGTGATCAGCACGTTGGTCCTTTGTCAGAAAGGCCAATGAATGCAGAAAGAGTTCTCAGACACTACATGGAGTTGTGTTCTAAAGGATCAGACCAGTGGGCTTGGAGAGACAGATTGAAGTGTGTGCCTCTCCAGAGTGACAATGTGATGAAACTAAGAGAATATGTGTAAGTGTTTCTTCTCCACAAGTAAATGCATGTTCCCGATATGATGTCTGGCTTGTGTGACTTGAGGAGGAGGACTGTGTTTCATCCTGCTTCTCTCCATCATTCACTCTAAGAATGCAATGCAGAGGGGGGTGACCTGCTAAGCTTCGCCTAGCTTGCTATGCTATCCTGTTTTCATAAGATCTGCCCCAAAAATGAAGTGATATGTTTAGCCTAGAGCTGCTGTTGAATCATCATTAAGTATCTCTTCTTCTCCACATTAAAAGTTCTACTTTTTCCTAATTTTATTGAACAGATTCACACTCTGGCTTCTGGTTTAACTGCAGTTACAGGCACATCTCAGTATCTCTTGGTGCCTAATGGCTTCAGGAGAGTTTATGTGGTTCTTGTTACAGCCTCAAAGAAATGAGATGCTATGAGTTGATTTAAATGAAAATATTAATGCGCTAGAGAGTTGCCTGTGCAGAACTCACTGTGGTTTCTGTAATCCCTGTATTTACTTTTTCATACAGGGAATCTCACCTACTCACACTTCATTTATCAGCATGTTCAATATAATTCTCAAAGGCTATAGCACTTGGATTTTTGTTTTGGAGCCTGACTCATGTTTCTGCTGCTACTTGGAAGTTAGACTGTATATAATTTGTTTAAATTTCTTCCTGACAGAATCAGATGTATCATTTTAAAGGAACAAGCCCACAGGTCTTCCAGATTTTGTCAATGTGCAGCAAGCAATTTCATGAGCAATGTCTTTAATATCAAATCTCTGCGCTGGTATTTTAATATTCTCAGATCTCACTGTGTGACACAATAACACTTCTGAAAAGAGTGATTACATCTTTGGCGCTAGGACAAAAGCCACAAGTTACACTTTCTGCAGTGTTTTGCCTGTTACTCTCAGCTCAAGAAGGACCACAGTGAAAGGCCTAAAACTTGGTAGGAACTTTTTCTCAAAGTGCAATTTTTAATTCATAAGAATTACTATTCCAAAAAAGGCTTGCGGAAAAATAGACCTAAGAGTAGGTGGTTCAAACATGCTTAAACACACTCTCAAATTTAGACTGTGGTGCTTCAGTTGTATTTTTAGCAAATGTGCAGTCTCCTGTGGGTGTCGTTGGAGGGCAGGACCAAAGAGATTCCAGGTACTGAACACCTCTTTTGCAGAGATGTTAAGTGTATGTGACTAGTACTAGTTTTAAACATGAACCTACCTGACTTTGCAATGTCCTACAATTCATGCAGAAAGACAGTTGCAGAGCCAGTCTCAGATACCTATGTATTCCCTGTCCTGCGTCTCACCAGCACTGAGACAGTGCTGCTGCTCTCATTTGTTTGTAAAACACTAACATTCAGGACTAAGACCTTGCTGGAGTAGAACAACACAGAAAAGTTGCAGAAGGCAAAGGCATTGCCATGCAGAAACCTACCTCAGTCTGTGCGAGAGACCTGTAAACAACGGCTGTTTTGATTTAATCCTGGATCACAGGAAAAGTCAGGTACAAATGCTGCACATGACCACTTATGTCTGGAACACTTCAGTGCTTCAGACTGTCCTGCCATGAGCTTGCACATGCAACATAAACCTTATTGATGTGTTTAATAACTCTGAGACCAAGTCCACCTTTCAGCTGTTGTCCTGTTAGCAGAGAAGACTGTCTTGTGTACCCTGATAATGTGACTGTTATAGGACTGCCTCTGTTCTTTTCTTTTCTTGCAATATCTGAGGGACATGAGCATCTCAGCTAGTCTCTCTGCCGTGGTCAGTATGATGTTCATACCCGTGTCTGTCCTATTGACACATTTGCTGGGCTTCACTAGCCTTGTTCCTTGATGTGGGGCTGATGTGGAGCAAGCTGGAGTTTCTTCCACAAAGAAGGGAGAAATAGCTTCAGTCATATGTAACACAGCAGGTGCTTTCTGTACTAGATCATGTGCATCAAGCCCCATGAGCCTGATGTTTCCTGTACTGATGTTTCTTCCTATCAGTTGCTCATTCCAGCCCCTGAGAACAGAGCAGGTTTATTGTGGAGCTTCCCAGAGTCACACAACATGGAGCATGAATATCTTTTGAATTTGCATTTACATTTGTCAGCCTGACTCTCATATATTTTGTTGGGTGTTTGTGTCTCTTGTGTGTTGCAAGTAGTAGGAATGTTTTAAAATTGTCCCAAAAATGAGTGCCCCAACTGTTAACTTTCTGATGGCTAGTCATTTCACACCCATCATTGCTGCTCAGTAAAAGGAAAGCAATTGCCCTGAGAAGCACATGAAAATTGGCAGGAGTTAGATGGCACTGTCAAATAACCAAAGGAAAAATAATGTCCCATCTACTGTGATTTGTCTGCCAGAACTTGGGATGCTTCTGTCATTTCCCTGACACTGTGCTATACTTATCCATGGCACACAGACAAGACCTGTCACTTAGGTAAGAGCCAAAGTGAATAGAGAAAGCAGAGCCACAGTAGATTTATTGGTGTGGATTGAATTCAGGAGAAAAACTGCTGTTGAGAGTTTCGATAGTCACTTTGTGTGATTCCATGCTTGCTGTAAACTAGCAGCTTGATCCATCAAAGACGTTTCTGCTTCTTAACGTCACCTTGCTCTGAGTGAAGTTTCTCTCTGCATGCCTGGTAAATGGCTCACCTCTGCTGGCTGTAAAACTGTGTGTATCTGTGGTGTATTCATATTTCCTTCTTGTCACAAAGCGTCCAAGTAAATGGAGCAGCCTCTGCACTCTGCATTTTTACATCCACCGAACCATTTCCCCAGCTTCCAGCCTTTTAATGTTCTACCCTGTGTCTTGTAGAGCAGCCATGTATCTTTTGTGCTGGATTCCAGGTGTAAGTGGCTTTACATTGTGTTTATTCTCAGCGGGTTTTTCTCTGATCTGCACGCGACTCTGAAATCCCTTCAAGGCAACTTGCACAGAGCCCTAAACATTCAATGATTAAAAGCAAACAACAACCACCAAACTGGGAGTAAAGAGAAAATTCTGTTCTAATTTACATTTCTGCTCTCATTTGCATTTCTCCAGAATATGTTCATAACCTGGAACATATCCAGAATATGTCAGTGGAGAGGACTACTGAAAGGTCCTGTGAAGAAGCACATCCAGGGATCCACCCATTGTTACTTCGATCTTGAGCAATCCAAGCAACCTTAGGTGAACGAACTTGTTCTCTGTGGCATTTTTACTTCCCCTCTGTGCTCCTGCTATATTGAGATGGGTTGGTCAGGTGCCACAGCAGTCAGAGGTTCATGTAGCATTGCTATACCTCAGCTAACAGGTTGAGGGAAGAGCTGTGTCTGCCCTGTGCAGCTCTACCACTGATACCTGCCTGATGGAAGACTGGTTTGTGTTAATCTGCCTGCAAGGCTCAGCTGCAAGCAAGAAATGTTTCCCCTACAGGAGAGCATCAGTACCATTATCATCCTCTTCTCCTAAGGAAGGGTGATTGTTTTCCGGAATGTAGTAGTGCTTCAAGAAAAGTTAGCAAAACCACAGGAGTAATTTCACTGTGTCAGGCCCAAAGTCTATTCAGTCATCCTCTATCTCCAACTGTGGAAGCAGAGAAGAGATATAGGACAAGAGCGAAGTGATCCTCTCAGCCCATGGAACTCTGCAGGCAGAGCACTATCCAAGCTGGACTGCATCAGTTGTATTGATGTTCATGAAGAGACCCACTCTCCATAGAATTGTTTAATTCCTTTTTGATCTTGCTTATGTTTCTGATCACCCTAGTGCCCTCTGGCAAAATAACCAATGAAGTGTGTGAAAATATTAATTCTGCTAGAGTTGTAAGAGTAGCACTAAATAACACGACTTGGGCAGTTGTGGTGTTCTGAGAAACTGTCAATAATTGTCTTCTCCCTATGGATTGAGACACAAGAAGTGGGTCTACTCTACCTTTTGTGTTGGGTCTCGGTTCCAAAGAGTCTTTTTCTATTTCACCTCTGTTATTAGACAATTATTTTGTACTTTGATTCATCCTCTGTTGCCCTTTCCTGTCATGAGTGTTATAGGTGAGGTTACTAAAATTGCCTTCAACATTCAAAGAGCAGGCACCCAAAGGAGTTATCTAAAAGCATAATGACATTTCATGCTTTGTTCTTGGTTTTGTTCCTAATGATTTCTAGCATCTTATTTACATTTAGACCACTGGGCATGGAAATGGTATTTTTATCAAAGTAACTATTGTTTGTGAGCAGTATCAGAGAGACTAGATTACTCTTCAAGTAGGAACATGTACTTTGGAGCACATAATTTTGTGCTTATGTTTTCCCCATGCATATTTTTTTCATTTATTGATGATGAATTTTATCTGCCCTTTACTTACTACTCCTTCATTCAGCATTGGTAGGTCTTTCTGGAATGCTTCTGGGTTTGTTGTGGTCTTTATTACCTTGAATCATTAGGCATCAATAGAATCATTTTTTATTCTTCTCACTTCCCTCCTATCCTCCAGCAAATGGATGCCAGGGGATGAACCTCCTTTCCAATGACAGCTTATTTTCTTCGAGGGTCCTTGAGGGACTTTTCTAAATCTCTTTCAGGAAATCTAGGACCCTCTGTGTCTGGACCACAGTAGCTTATTTGCAGCATTAAAAACTTCACAAATTTGAGACCAGATCTTTAATTTGAATAGAAGTTTAAAGTAGAAGTTTAGAAAGCTGCTGTATTGTACCCTTGATTTGTTATCTTCAAAAAAGATTTAACCGTAGTACCCAGGTGTTGTATCCACTGAAGAGCAAAATCATGCCAAATCTATCTAAAATGCCATCTTCAACTGGTAAACACAATGTGTTTTCAACTCGCTTGTTTCAGTTTCTTCACCACTAGGGAAAAAATGAAATCAAATGGCCAGCTTTTCAGGCTTTGCAATATACAGAGAACCACCCACCCACCCTCTATTCACAAACCTAAACCAACCAAAGTGCTTTCCTTGACCACATATTATCCTGCTGCTCAGTGTGGGCTGAGAGTTTACATTGTTTGACAGCCTGGAATCAGTTCCATCTGCAGGGGAGGCTTTGGCACAGGTCTTTAATTTCCGCACTTCATTAATTCACCTTGCAGGGAGGAAGCACTGTTTGTGTGTTGCAACAGGAACCTCGTTTCATCCAGCCTATGACAAAGATTCTCAATTCACTCACCACAATGTAATTAGGGGGAGAAAATAATCGCATATCACTTCAACAAAGTGTTTATTTCTAACGTGTTCAATGTGAATAGATTACTCATAACAGAAACCTCTGAAGACAGAAATTGGACAAGTTACCTAGGCCAGTCTTGAGTGACTGGGAACTGGGTACTTCTTATTAAGTTGGTATGAAACATTCATGTCTAAAATGTATTTAATATTGGCTGCATAAATAATTCATCTGAGAAAGACGAGGCGGGTGCTTAGGATGGTAGGTTTGATGACTGTGATTGTGACCATGAATGTGTATGCACACACATCTTAAAGACAATATGCTCAAACCAGGGATCTCAATGTCACCATTAGCACAAGTGTCTGAGATGGAAGAAAAGCAACCATAGCTTCTCTTTGCTACTAAGGTTTGGCTAGTAGATTCTGCAGCAGCAGAATCATTGGGTCCCCTGGGCCCATTAGTCAAATTTATTGTAGAAGGACAGTATTTGGTTGCCAGACCAATGACACGTTGTGAGGTGCCACTCTCTCTCGGTGTGTGCATATGTGTGTGTGTGTGTGTGTGTGTGAGTGCATGTACGTGCGCAATCTAGAGATGCGGTGTGTTGGTTGCAGCAGAAGAAGGTACGAGAGAGATACTCCATACACTGGCTTAAAATTGCAGAGTTTTTCAGAGCTCATCTGTGTGGTCACATTGCAAGTAAAGGAGAGAAACACTTTATAAGATCCATTTAATAATTATCTCAATCTAAATGCTAATATGATGATATTAATGCAATGTATTTAATATTTACTTATTTTCCTAGCAACCTACTTCCACAGCATCATTTGCTCACAGCATGTAAGGAGCTGTGTGATGTTGTTGAGAGCCCATTCTGGTGAAGATTTCCCTCTGAGCAGCACAATGTGCTGTTTGTATACACTCCAGTTTTAAACCAAATTTGTGCAAGGTGTTTAAACCAAAACTGACTGAAGTGTCTTTAGAAGTTGGATTATACTGAAGAGCTATCTATGTGAAGTGACCTCCCTCACTGCCCTGTCTGCTGTGGGACTCCGGTACTCCTGACCCCCTTGGTCCTGTCTCTGTGCAGTTTATCTGATGTGCAGCCACCGCTGCTTTTCTGTTTGGGCATCCTGAGTGCAGGGCTGCTGTAGGGCAGGTGTGCCCGTGTGCTGCTATCATACACGTGACTGTCTGTGAGGGCTGACTGCAGTCTTGGGTTTTTAATTTGGATTATTATCTTTTCAAGAGTGGCATAATTATTGAAGCTTTGCCTTTTATTTCTCCTGTAGCCAGCTGTGGGAAGAATACTTGAGTTGTAAACAGAGCAAATGTGATATGAAATTCATCAAGAGGCAATAAACATAAACTCAGTAAAGCAATTTGATGTGCTTCTGCGTTAGGCAGTCTTTTCTGACTAACTGCAGAGCAGCTCTGAACCTTCCTCACTTGCTGCTGTCCTTAGCGGTGCCTTAGTGACTGCAGCAGGTCCTAAAAGGGGATGGGTTAAATAAATGACTTAACCCTTGGAGCTTTTGCAAGCTGAATATTCTTTAAATTGCTTCTCTGATGTATCCTTTCAAAAGTTGGAAATGATAAGTTTTTGCCCCTCTTGTGATTTATTGTTTTCCATTTGAAAGCTTTTGACTTTTTTTTAGCTTTTAAATGCAAGCTGAAGTTGCAGGATGTTTTGATGTTATTGAAGAAGCTGAGCTTATGCTTCCCTAGTACTAAGAAATAAAGTACCATAGATCTTATACGTGCATAAGTTATCACATAACTGCTGTTTTCTTCACCCTTCCGTTGAGGCAATGTTGGTTAGTCTGCAAATTATGTCATTAGAAGTATTTGTGATAAAGAATTAGTAGTTTTGGCATTGGTTTATGAATAAATATTGACAAGTGACATAAAGTATTTGCAATGAAATTAAAGGTCCCCAAACCAGAATATTGTGTATACGGTGCAACAACAGTGCTTATATGTTTGCACAGTTGGGACTGGGTAACATCTGAATGAATTTCTAAATGCATATTCAGCTGGATCCAAGGGTGCTCAGGCACTTGGGGGAATGATGGCTGTTTAAGGTGGGAGGAAAGGCAGCGAGAGCTGGAGAGAAGTGATTTGGTACTGGTGAGTTGCTCTGTATTCTTGCCTGTAGCAAGGCAGTGGGAAGGAGTGATCTTGACAATCCTTTTGTCATTTTGGCTGGGTAGGGCTGATGCAGGTCTCTCAATCTGTAAAGGGAAGTGGGCAAAGCAAATTAGTGCAGACGAGGAGCCTGTGGTGGTGGCATAATCAACTCTCTTGTCATGTTGCTTTGCCTCAATTGTAAACAGAATCACAACCAGCTGGCAAATTACTCATTTTCTCTTTCATGTAGGAAAGGTGGAGACAGTAATCTTCCTGGCTTGGCTAGGCTGCTGCTTCTTCACTGTGCTGAAGTGGTCTTAAAGAGCTCTGCAGGTCAGGAAGGTTGAAGCATAACTGTTCTACCACTGCGCAGCATGTTCCTGGTTAATTGTGAGTATTTAGCTTATGTGATATAGCAGTTCCTACTTTCCACTTTCCTGAAATTACTTTAACCCCTTAATTTGCCTTCTGGAAATCTGGGACAAAAGACTGAGAACTTGGTGCTAGTGAGGCGGTACTGAATTTGACTCTGAAGCCATATAGGAGACAGCTGCTTCTTCCTGCATAAACCCCAGAGAAGACAGGAAAGGTTTTTTTTACATTTTATTCATTCTTGTAACTATGATTTTTCTTTTTAGGTTAGACTGATAATATCATTTGTCTGTGTCTTGAAACTTAGGGGTTCAGTAAACAAGGGTCATTAGGCTTCCAATTGGAATTACTTCTATATTAGAAAAACACACCTCAAACGAATGCCAACCCTTGCCAAAAAACCCCAAACAAACCCAGCAAAAAATAACAAAGCCCCAAAACAAGAAACGTCCCACAGGGAGAGCACAAAACATGCATTTCGTTTTGTGGTGGTCTGTGTCAGAACAGGAACTGTCCCTGTATAAAGGTTCTGGCATTTAATAGCCAGGTTCTAATAAACACAAAGCATTTGGCATCCTAGTTTGTGCTTTGACTTCAAATTCAGTTTTTCCCTAGGATACAGTCCTAGCAAAAGAGACTCTATGGCCCTGCACTTTCTGGATTCCTGTCAGGAGGCAGGTGGTGGCTTTGTGAATTTATCAGCCCATTCCCCCGCTCCCAAGTTTTTAACTGGTTATTTAGCAAGCTCATAGAAACAAACCTCTCTGTTTTGGCAAAGCTTCTATCAACAGAATCTTTTACACTCTGGGGTGGAATTCATACCCATTCCCTTTCATTGTCCCTTTGTAGTCTCTGTATTATTCTAAATTTACAGTTTTCACTTGGTACTTGGAACCGAAGAGCATTTTCTGTATCACAGATGAGTGCTGCAGTCTGTACTGGTGTGGAGGAGCCTTTTGTTGTAGTGCAAATGGAAAACAAATGTCAAAACTTTGCTAAGCAGAGGTCTGGTTTTGCGGGAAATTGTAATGAGGACAACTGCAGGAGAAACCATCTCACTAACGTGAGACTCTCACCTACCCTTTCCTTCTATTACACTCTGACAATGTGTAGGTGGAAGGGCTTATGTTCTGCAACATGTGGCAAACCTGAATTGTTAGGAGTCTGCTGTGATTCAGTGCTATGACAAGGTCCATGTTGGACATAAGGGCAGGTTTCCGTAACTATGTGTTTCCTTCTGCTTTTCCCTCACACTGACATGAAGCCCATGTACATTTGGCTACTCGCTGTATATGGCTTATTTGTGGGAAAACATGCCCACAGTTGTAAAGCATCAGCATTACCCTTTTCTCTTTAAAATGCTGCAGAGCAGAACTTTCAATTCCCCTGGTTCTCTGCAGACCATGGAATGGAATGGCAAATTCACACCTACATTTGGAAAAGAGCATTCATGCACCATTTCCAAAGCCTGTGCTAATCCCACCATCCTGATGCCCTGAACTGGGAGGGATGGCTAGGAGTGCTCTGTGCTCCACAGCTGATGTAATAGGCTGCATGAGCAGACTGACAAGGACATGGTGGAAAAAACGAGGAAATCTGAGACTGTGTTGCCTACATCCTGAATTCAAGTCCATAAATCATTTGTTACAGATAACAGTATTTCCCATCTTTAGTTGTACTTATATAGCTTCAGACCTTCCCTTTTTTTTCCTCTGAAATTCACTTCTACCCATGCTGCTCCTTAGAAATCCTTTTTTTTTTTCTTTTTTAACATGTTGTTTACAGGTAGGTGTGTTTGCTTAGCTCATACTTCTCACACTGTTTGCACTGATTGTGCTTAGAGATTGGTTTGTGGCATTATTGGTCTCATAGCAGTGTGTGGGGTGGCTATGGGAACGTGTTTGGCCACCAATGGCAATGCTCTGTGTGGTGCCTGGAACTGTCACAAGCACCAGACACTGAGAGGAAGGCATAGCATGGCCTTTTGTAGGTAGCATTGCCATTTTGCTGTGATTCTCTCTTAATGTGCACACAAGAAATGATGTCCAGGACACATCCTATGTCTTGTGGAAGATGAACACTAGTCTTGCACCTTGAACTGTGGCTTTTTTGGGAGTCCACTCAGTTAACCCCCTCTTAAGCAACACTCCTTGCTGTTAGATGTGGCAGTGGAAGAAGAACGGGCATCTGCTCTGCATTTCAGGATTCTCACTCTCATATTAGAGAAGCTGTGTTAAATTCTCCCTTTTCACAGGTTCAGTTTCACAAGTAGTTTCTTTTCTTTTTGGTTCCATTCCTGATCTGTGCCACAGAGTAAAATCCTTGCCAAGGAAAACAGCATCGAAAAAACATAAAATACTGAGCCAGTTACATTGGGAAAGTGAAAAAACCAACCTAACAAAAAGTCTGCCTTAATGCTCATTCAAATGATGTTGGTTTATTGGTATATTTGGCTATTCTACAGGGAGCTACATAAAGGAACTAAACATACAGGTTGTGTTTATACAGCTGTGAAGTTTTATGACATAAACTTAAAGTGGAGATGCCACAGCAGATGGAAACTTATAGGGAGAAGCTACCATACAGTACTTGTGTCAGTACTGCTGGCTGTTGGTACTTTCAACCTGAGCAACAAAAGAGGTGGTTTTCTAAAACTGATGTTGAGAAATGCCACCAAGAGAAAATTTTTCTTTTGTCTACTATGTTGATGCCAAGAATGATTCACATTCATCGTTTATAAACATTAATTTTTGATTTTATATTAGCGATACCTAGTGGAAGTAGAATGACGAAATATTAAGTTAGAAGAGATCACCAGGATGGAAAGAGGGGTGCTTGCATTCATGTCGTGTCAGTTTTACCCAAATCATTGGATCTTGAATACCTGGGACTTGATATGCAAGTTGTTAATGCATACTTTGATCTAGTAACAGTTATGAAATCACACATGAAATTCGAGGAATGAGATTATCAAGTGCCTTTCCAGTAGGTGCTGAGGAATACAAATCTGTCATCTGGAGAAACTCAATTAGGAGATGGTTGATATTGTGCTAGCGCTGCTTACATGTGTGCCTCAAACAGAGCAGAAATGGTAGTTTGTCTTGTTTTTAACAGAGAAGGAAGAGCTGTAAAGGAGAAGTACATAGATATCTTTTACACAGATAATGATTAGTTTATTCTTTTTGTGCACAGAAATCCAAATCAGCAGCTTGCATGAGTTATAGCGCACCTACGCATCAGAGAAGGGCACACAAGGATAATATTTTAATAAGGATAGAAGTGAATCTACTGGAAATGAAATTAACCAGATGTGAAATATAATAGCAAAATCAGAATATTTTATTAGGTGTTCCATAAGCCATTAGCTTGCACGAAGTAATTTCACTTAGAGAAAGAGCAAGGCAGCTATAAAAAACATAAAAGAATATGTGGTAAATGGGAAGAAGAGGGAAACAGGCAAACAAGATTTAAACTGGAGTCTCAGAAATACAGTTGATTGGTTAGATAGGGCAAATGTCGTGAGGAGAAGTACATGGGCAAAGAGCAAAGGACGACATTGAATCTAAGCGTTTGGGAAACAGAAGGAATTCCAACAACACTTCTGAGGAAGGTGTGTTGATTATCTCTTTTCTTGTCTGTTGCTGAAAGAAAGATGATATTTCATCAGTATAACTATGAAAAGCACCAGAATTTACATCATAGCATGAGCTAGAATTGACTAAGAAACTCACATTGAAAAGTTTGGGAGGGATGCCTTTTGAGCAGGAGGTAGCAAACATTACCTGACCATAGTCAGCATTTTGACTATGAAATTAGAATGAAGCAGAATTCCTCTGGTACACAGAGAAGGGGGTAAAACCTGGATACTTGTCAAGTAGCAGTCACTGTCAGGGAGCACCTTGCTGGTTCTAACATTGTTATTTCCAAAGCAATTAACAGAAAATAACTGACACAGAAGTGAGCAATTGTGTGTCCAGATTGACAGGCTGCAGCGATAAGAAGGACAAACATTATCATTAGCTGTAGAAACAGAGGTTTTCTAGTAGAAAATAGATTGTCCTTTAAGATCAGCAGCAGTTTCTCATGTAAAATCCTGGGGCCATAGTCCCAGGAGAATCTCAGTAGGGAAAATTCATTGAATGAGGACAGAGGACTAGAGTAGTTTCACAAAATTAAGTTTAACAAATAACTCCTAAACTTTATCCTAACACTCTTTTTTTCTTCTTTTTTCCGTAAGAGAAGACAATGTACCGTCACTATATTCTGGGGGTTGAGGTTGAAATTGGCATCTTCTTTTTTTTTTTATCTGAACATTAAATTCTGTTTGAACAGTAGCCTAAATGTGTTCTAACCCTCCTTCTATATTCAAACTCTCATCTGTGTTACCTGGGAGAGCAAAATGTGGGTGAATGGTAGTACCCTCTTCCTTTCATATCAATGTGAGCCTCCCTGACCCCAAAACCGATGACTTGTTTAGTCTGAACAAAAAAAGCTTTGGATTTATGCCTAAAGGTCAGATTCCATAAGTAGTAAGCTGCTGGTTTCTGTCTTTTTGTCAACAAAACATAAAAATGCCCTTTCTTTTGATTTTATAAAGTCAAGTTCTTACAATTCTGTTTGTGCTCTTGTTTCCATGGAAACCATCAGTCTAATTTTAGGAAATATTCCTCACCCCTATCATTCAGTTAAGCCTTACATAAATCTATGTAGCGCCGCTGGTGTCTGTTGCAGTGTCATTGAGGGAGCTCATAATTCAGTTGGAGAAAATGTGCACATCAGATATGAAGAATACAAGTGAAATTTTCCAACAGGGAGAAAACCCCACCAGAAATCCAAGCTGTATGAAGAAGCTCTGTGACTGATGAAATGCATTGTCACTGCATTTGTCTGAAATAATTTTAGAGGAAGAAAAGAGTCTGGCAAGTGGATTTCATTTAACTCAGAAATGTAGCAGATTCCTTCCAGATATTTAGATTGAAAAATAATTAAAATATAGAATTTCACATGAACAGAAACGAAGTAGGAAAATGAACTGGAAGGGAGAGGGACTCAGTGCCATTCAGTCTCTCAATACTGGTTAAGTTAATCAGTGTTAATTATAAATATGAAGCTACCCAAATAATACCACTTAGGAAACATCACCAATGAAGGCCATGCTGCTGTATTAAAATATAGTGCTATTGTGTTGTGTACAACACACTGAGGATTCAAAGTGAAGGGAAATGTCATATCTTGTCTCAACTGTCATGGGTGTTCCAGCAGTGGACTAGAAATATCTAATCAGAACCAGGAGCAAGATCTCAGCTTCTCCTGATTCTGAAATGACTCTCAGTGTCAGATGCTGTCAGAACAGGCTCAGGAAAACAGTGCTTCCAAAGAATTTCAGCTTCAAGAATGGCAGTGTCATAGGAATTGTGTCAAATAACAGCTTTACAAGCATTTCTGCATGCTTTAGCAGTGATGATGCTGCCCAGGACACCGTACATGGAGTACGCCAGTATCCTCCTGGTCATAGTATTTAGAGAAAATACCCTGTATTATTGACTCTAAAAGGAATGGATAGAATATGCTTAGAATTATATTCAAAGGCACTCTGTCACTGCCATGAGCAGTAACTGAGCCAGTTACTGACTCTGGTTGTAGTAGGAATCTAAAGGAATTGGCATGAGTGTACACACGGGTATCCTACCTCAGGCAGAAAGCAAATGCTCATCTGTAGCTCAGAATGTCCGTGTGCAATTGCATTAACAAAGCTCCTGCAATTGCTTCTGTAACAACAATAAATGACTGTGGAACACAACTCACACACAGTGCATTGTTAATTATCACACCACAGAATCACAGTACATTAGGGATTGAAAGGGACAGCAGGATCACCTAGATCAAGTCACACTGGAACAGGTCCAGGCAGGTTTTAAATGTCTCCAGAGAAGGATACTCCACAACACCCCTGGGCAGCCTATTCTAGTGCTCAGTCACCCTCACTGAGAAGTAGTTCCTTCTCATATTTATGTGGAACATCCTATGTTCCAGCTTAAACCCATCGGCCCTTGTTCTATCATTAGATGACACTGAGAAGAGCCTGGCTCCATCCTCCTGACACCCACCCTTCACATATTTATCAACATTAATGAGGTCATCTCTCAGTCTTCTATTTTCCAAAGCAAAGAGACCCAGCTCCCTCAGCCTTTTCTCATGAGGGAGATGCTCCACTCCCTTCATCATCTTTGTGACTCTGCACTGGACTCTCTCCAGCAGTTCCTTGTCCTTCTTGAGCTGAGGGGCCCAGAACTGGTCAGAATACTCCAGATGTGGTCTCACCAGGGCAGAGTAGAGAGGGAGGAGAACCTCTCTTGATCTGTTAATCACTGCCCTTTTGATTCACCCCAAGATGCTGTTGGCTTTCTTGGCCACAAGGGCCCATTTCTGGCTCATGGTCATCCTGCTGTCCACCAGGACCCCTAGGTCCCTTTCTCATATACTGCTCTGCAACAGGTTGGTCCCCAACCTGTGCTGGTAGCTGGGGTTGTTCTTGCCCAGATGCAAGACTCTACACTTGCCCTTGCTATAGTTAATGATATTTCTCTCTGCCTAGCTCTCCAGCCTGTCCAGGTCTCGCTAAATGGCAGCACAGCCTGCTGGGGTGTCGGCCACTGCTCCCAGCTTTGTGTCATCAGGAAACTTGCTAACAGTGCACTCTAATCCCTCATCCAAATCATTAATTAATAGATTGAGTAGTACTGGTGCCAATACTGAACCTCGGGGGACTCCACTAGATACAAGCCTCCAGCTAGACTCTGTCGCATTGACCACTACTCTCTGGCTTCTATCCTGCAGCATGTTTAGCCTAATAATAACTGGCTGTGTTTATTCTCTCTCTTGTTCTCTTATTCATTGTATAATGAACTTAGAGGACTTTTAATGAATCAAATGGTTTGGTTTTGATTTCTTTTGGCTTTGATTGTGGACCATTATTGTAGGGATATGAATACTCACGAATGACAAACATATCATGACAGATAGAACATGCAGATGGGCAATTATCTTCACAGGAGGAGTAATGCTGCTTCAGTTAAGCTTGCTAATAAGGAATCTGGGATAACGTTCATATTGCGATGTGGAGAGTTACATGTTCCAGATTCTTCTTCTCTTTGAACTTGTGACTTGTGAAATGCATGTTGTTAGAGTGAGGAGAAACTACCCCCAAAAGTCCAGTTAGTGGCAGTACGAGAAAGAGCAGAGACTGGCTGTGAAACAGCAAACTGCTGGGGGAGGATCTGTGCTTTATGAAACAGGAAGGGTAGGGGAGCCGTGTGTGAGGTGGGGGATGAGGCTCCTGGCTTATACAAGGCCCAGTTAATAAATCAAAACACTATTAACTGTTTTAACTCATATACATAGTCTGTATTTTAACCATTTTTTGGCCCATTCTCTCAAGAGGCTTCCAGAGACTTACAGGCTTGGGTGCTCAGATAAGCCTTGAGAGCACCCGCTGAAAAGCCTAAATTGTGTCCCAACCTACCCTGTGTCCTCTTCTGTTGCTCTTCTGACTAGTCCTGTGAAGTTACACCCCTCTCTGAAGTGTTTATGTGACTCTCAGCGAGACAGAGATGGGTGTTTGATCTACTTGATTCCTCTTGATCCTTGCTGACAAGGCACTTGGAAGCTGCTTCCCCTGAGCAGATTTGCTAAGAGAGTCAGGCAGGGGTGTTCACTTTTTGTCTGAAACTTATACATGTGCTGTGGGTTGCAGCAGGAGATGGCTGGAACAGCTCCACAAGCTCTTGGTTCCCTGAAAAGCACCTTGCCAGGTGAAGCTCTGGAGAGAGTCTCTATCATTTTCTGATGTTGTAAAGGTTGTCTCAAGCACTGTGGTACAGTACATTAGAAGAAAAGCTGCTTTTGTGTGCCAGGTAGTTGTGAAATTCCAACATAGAGAGATCTCACTTGTGTCACCAGTTTTAGATGTAAAAGGCAGGGTGGAGACTGGTCCTTTGGCTTCTGCCAAAGACGCCAAGCAAAACCAACCCAGCATCTACCCCAGAACAGTGTAGGAATCTCTGCTGAGCAGTTGTGAGTTACACAGTGCTTTGCACACCTTTACTTTTAAAAAAACACCTTTATTTCTGAAAATACTTTGTGGTGAACAGTAATGTAAAAAACTTGTAACACCACATCAGCATTAATATTTTGCATAGCTTTGATATGCCTTTGGTTTTTTAATGGATAGTAGTTTGGATGGTTTTTGCTGGTGGTGTTTGATGAAATAAAGGCAACGCAACCCCTGCAGTATCTCCTGTTATTTTATTTAACATGACAATGGAAACATCCAGATCTCCTGCATATTCCTACACCTAGAAATAGTATATCCAAGCAAAACTGAAGGCCCAAACCTACATCACAATGGCAATTTTTCTTGTTTGATCAACAAGTGCATGGTTAACTTCAAGGTTACTTGTCGTTTATGTATACAGATACTAGACCATTTTACTCTATTTCCCCAATAAGTTGTGCTGCAGCTTCCACCACAATGTTAATGCCTTCAGAGGAATAGTGCAGTACATTTTTACAGACAAAACACATGGTGTACCTACGTCAAAATCATGGAATGGGACTGTATTAGACCAGGCAGCAAAGTGTGTAGTGACATTCTGATCCTCACAGTGCACAGCTTTCAGCCGGTCCTGGCTGGTTACAGATCTGAGAGTCTGTGATAACAGAGAAGTTTCTTAGTATAAAATCTGTTGAGAGTCAGGAAGAAGGTTTGCAGAGCAAGCATCTTAACCACATTTGTAATATATTAGATAATCCTGAAAGACTTCTAGTTGCCACCAAAGGAAAAAAAGTTGTTCTCATGGAACTACTTGTGTATTTACTGTGATTTTCACAGCCTAGAGTGGGATGGCTTAGAACCCTACAGAAATAGGAGATGCAGGAGAGGGCTGATGTGTTCCTCGTGTGGAGAGCTAGAAGCCAGTGTATCAGTCTGAGCAGCTATTACTTTATTTGCAGTTTCAAACAGGGATGCAAAAGTGAAGAATGTGTTTCCAAAGAACAGAATGACAAGTTGTTGTTATTTTACCCATCTCCATTGCCATTGATCATAATGCTCAGGAGCCCACAAGCTGGTGCTGGGATCTTCTCATCAAGGCTCCCAGCCTTGTTGTCGAATAGAATGTAAATATGTACAGCTTTGGTGTGTTACACTGCAAATGGAAGTACAGTGGCTTCAGAGGGGCTTTATGTGGGAGGCTTAAGTAGATACATGTTGCTGAGAAATATTTTAAGGTAATTTCCTTATAGCTGACCATGGACTGGTGTTTGGAAGCCTGAAATATTGGTGTCTGTGTTGTACTTGCCTGTACATACTGAGATAAATATTATAGGCAGATATTGCATCACTAGGATTTGGAAGTCTCTGCTCTAAACAAAAATCCTGTTGGCTGCCATCTTTCTGGCTATCGACTGTCTGCCTATTAAAGCAGAACATTTTCATGCACGTGTGTCCCATCTTTGAGGTAAACAAGAACACGCTCTTAGACTGTGCGTCAGTACTGTGGCTCTCCCAGACCAAATTAATAGAGTGGCCTGTGAGTAAAAGCCAACCATAGTGACTCTAGTTTTGGCTGGGAGGTTGGCATTCAGCTCTCATCACAGCCGTCCTGTTGCTACAGGGATGTTTTGCAAATGTTGTGTGGAAAGCTGACATGTAGAGAGGCAGCTTCTACACTGCCTTTCAGCTATCTTCTTAGTCTGTGGAGAAAGTAGATGCAGTTTTAATCCTTTTTAACTATTCATTGCAAAGTGACAGTGTGTATTAGTAGGAGAAAGGAGGATAAAGCTTTTATCTATTAGCTTTCTTGGGATTATTTTTTAAGAGCTCTGATAAGGAAACTGGTTGTTGGCAGTATTTATCATTGACAATGTTTTTAAAGCACACTCTCCATGTTTTTTCATTATATATTTTCTGAAAGCTGGAGTAAAGCCAAATGGAATTCTCTTTCTTTTGGTTATGATGTGCGGATGTGCTTGCCAAGCCTCTCGTGATGATTTATTGGCAGTCCTGTCTACGGGGGAGGGGGGGTGGCAGTGGACTGGAAAGTAACAGATGTGACCCCCATATACAAGAAAGACAGAAAACAAGATCCAGGGATCTACAGACCTGTCAGTCTGACCTCAGTGCCAGGGAAGGTCATGGAGCAGATCATCCTGAGTACTATTATGCACCTTATAGGGGACAACCGGGAGATCAGGTCCAGTCTGCATGGGATCCTGAAAGGCAGGTTCTGCTTGACAAACCTGATCTCCTTTTACGACAAGACAACCCACCTGGTGGATAAGGGACAGGCTGTAGATGTTGTCTACTTGGGCTTCTGTGAAGCCTTTGACACCATTTCCCATAGCATCCTCATAAAGCAACTCGATGCTTATTGCCTGGATGGGCCTATGCTCTGCTGGGTTAAACACTTGCTGGAGGGCAAAGAGTGGTGGTGAATGGAGTTAAATCCAGCTGGCAGCTGGTCACAAGTGGTGTTCCTCAGGGATCAGTATTGAGACCACCTCTGTTCAATATCTTTATCAATGATCTTGTTGAAAAGGTTGTGTGCCACCAAGCTCAGTGGAAGTGTTGATCTGCTTGAGGCTAGAATAGTTCTACAGAGGGATTTGGACAGGCTGGGCTGAGAGGCCAAGGTCATCAGGATGAGCTTCAACAAGGGCAAGTGCTGGTTCCTGCATTTGGGCCACAACAACCCGAAGTGCTACAGGTTTGGGATGAGTGGCTGGAAAGGGGCTAGGGGGTAAAGGGAGTTGTTTCACAAGAGGCTGAACATAAGCCAGCAGTGTGTCCAGGTTGGCCAAGAAGGCCAATGACATCCTGGCCTGTATTAGAAATAGTGTGGGCAGTAGGACCAGGGAGGTGATTGTCCATCAGCGCTAGTGAGGCCTCGCCTTGAGTACTGTGTTCAGTTTTGGGCACTTCAGTGCAAAAGGGGCATCGAGGTGCTGGAGCATGTTCAGAGAAGGGCAACTAGACTGGTGAAGAGTCTAGAGCACATGTCCTATGAGGAGCAGCTGAGGGGGCTGGGGCTGTTTAGTCTGGAAAAAAGGAGGCTGAGAGGAGACCTTTTTGCTCTCAATAACTACCCAAAAGGATGTTGCAGACAGGTGGACGCTGGTCTCTTCTCACTAGTGACTGGTGACAGAACAAGAGGGAATGGCCTCAAGCCGCACCAGGGGAAGCTTAGATTGGATATTAGGAAATTTTTTTTCACTGAAAAGATTGTCAGGCCTTGGAACAGGCTGCCCAGCAAGATGGTTGACTCGCCATCCCTGCACCTGTTCAAAAGCTGCACAGATGTGGTGTTAGACATCATGGTCTAATAGCAGACTTAGTAAAGTAAGGTATATGGTGGGACTTGATAATCTTAAAGGTCTTCTCCAACCTAAATGATTCAATGGTTCTATGAATCAGAGGCCATAAGCCTTCCAAATTGGGCTAGAGAAAGAAATACGGGCTTGTCACTGGTTGATAATAAATAAAGGCAAAAATGTGAGAGGGATCCCTTTAACAAATGCGTGTCTGAAGGTGACTCCTGCTCATCTTCATCCTGCTGTTCTTCACAGCAGGCCATAGTATCTCACTAGCACGCTTCTCATTAGCTTGTGGCTTTTGAGCGTGAAGTAGAATTTTATCTCTTTTTCTCTGAAAATTCTGGTTGCAAGGAGATTTGAACACACATATAAGACTTATTCAAACAGAGAAGGTGGGCCAGGCAAGACTCTCAGCATTTTAAATAGAATTACTCTCCCTCTGCTTTGCTCCCACACCAGTCTGGCACCACAGATGACAATGAACTACTTCTACAATCACTCCATCAATATACTCAGTATCTGCTAGAGCACTGTCAGTGCTGGAATAACCATCTCTGCACAGCTGTCAGCCAGACCACAGGTCTTGGCCATACAGAGCTGCAATTTCTGAAGCAATAGCCGTGAAATGTGTTTGTTCCTTAGGAGAATCAGATCTTATGGGGTCAAAGTACTCAGTTACTTTATACAAGTGATAAATGAGTAAAAATGGCATGTGTGTTGATTTGAGAGCTGTATGTGAAGCTGAAGTAAGGGAGTCAGAGGCTTTCTCCCTGTGGTAAGCTTTCATGAAACAGTAGGTTTTTCTGGAAAAGAAACAAATGGGAAATTTGACCAGAGCAATGTTACTGATGATAATGCTATTACTGATAATTTTATTAATATTAACAAGCTTTTGTTTACACAGTATGTAAGTGAAGGTCCATTTACTAGCTTGGAACTTCAGTTGTCCATTTCCTGTGTTCTGGAATTGTTTCCCATGTGCATGTTTTCTACCTGAAGTTATTTGTCTGAAAATAGCCTGAGTAGGGAATGGGTTCTTGTGAGAGACACAGTACCCAATGAGCACCTGGGTGGTTTGGTTTCTTCTTTCTGGTGAAGTAGAGGAGCTCTGTGCTCTGTCACAGAACTATTTATTTTTATATACACTGCATAAGCACCAGAAGAGCACAAGAGTTGTCCTAGTCTCTCATTGTTTGTGTCTTGAGGGAATTTAGTATCTTAACTGCAAACAGCAGCATTTGGAAAAAGGAAAAGAAAGCTTTCCTTTCCTTCCCCTTCCCCTTCCCCTTCCCTTCTTGCTGGTTTTTTTTTAGCTTCACCTATTTCAAACATTCTTCCTTCACCTCGTTGGTTAAAGCTATTTGGGAAATGCCCTGAATTTGCTTCCTGAAGGAGTAGTGATCACAGTGCACTCATGTTAAATGAAGATTAGAATTTTGCAGCTGACTGAACAGGAAAGCAAATTCACTATTCATATTCATTAGCCATAATTTTCCCAAACTAATTTCACAGAAATTGATCGTAGACATACACAATAATATGCATGTCTTTATATCTCCACAGAGCTGTATAGATAAATATCTTAGAAGGAAAACCTTAAAAGCTATTTAACATCCCCATGAGCACCTTTCCTCTATTCATAATAGAAGAATCAATAAATTCCAAAGTCTGTCTAAGAGTTAGGTTGAGCAGATTCATTGTACAATTATTAGGAAAAAAGATTGTAAGCTTCAAATTATCCAGTATTCGCGTAATTCTGCTCCAGCCAAAGTGAGTGAACCTCACTAAGCTGCCAGTTCAGACAGGGAGTGGAATGAAGCTCTGGCTGGGGAAGGGGAATGGTGTGCATCAGCATGGTAAGGGCTCAGATGTCCATCCCATGCCAGCCTTCTCAGATTCTGTGATCCACTGGTTCAGAGAGAGATCTTGCCTAAAGGGTGTCAGAGTGAATCTTGCTAAATGGGCAAAAAATGTACTTGCACGCACCATCAGAGTCAGCAGGTAACGAAGCTGAAATTCTCAGTACCTGCTGGTATGGAAGGTGAGAAATGGAGAGTTTCAGAGTAAGAGGGGAGCTGACAGGCGTATGTAGAGACCGTTACTGGGTTTCTGGTGGTGTATTTGCCATGAAGAAAACCACTGGCTGTGCTGGGCTCCGAGTTAGAACAAGGATTGCTTATCAGCTGCAAAGAGGGATCTACAAGTTTATCCTGAGCCTGGGTGTCAGGGTTAATATGTGAATATGCCCATTTCATCTAAGGCCTTCCTTGCTTCAGACTTTCTGACAGCTGCTTTTTTCTTGCTATGTTCCCCTGTTAGTTAATATTCTTGTTGCTGGCTTTCAGTTGCAGAGAAACTGTTATCCAAATGGGCTCTGCTGGTGAAGAGCTTGGATGTTTCTCTGATGTTTCTAATACCCTGTGTTGCTTGATTTACTCCTAGGTTCTTTATCTCAGGCTAAAAGATCAAGGATGGTCAGGAAGTTGTTTACCACCTTCTCTGTCCCATTATTACTAAAGGATTCCTTTTACTTTTAGAGAGAAGGGTATCTGAAAACAAAAATTCCATATGTGTGTTTATGGCTTTCTCTTGTCAGTTGCACTAATCCAAAGCAATAGCAATAAATGAGTGGGAGTTACAACTACAACCCAGGGCTGATAGAACTCTAGGGGAGAGGCACATCAGAGCACCACCATTTTCCTATTGCTTTTTGCAATAGCAAGTGGTTTGGATAGTCCAAGACTATATTTCCCTGACTTGTCTTTCTTTTTTCTTTTTCAACTTTATTTTTGGCTTGCCTTTCATCCTCCACTAGGTCACAAATGCCAGTGGAAATATGGTTTGATTGACTATTGCTCGTCTCTCCAGTAGAGGCTAGTCTCTGTTTGGAACAGAAGGCTCGTCCTTCCACACGACTGCAGCAGTATCCTTGTTCATGGCTCGTTTTGCTACCATTACCTTTGTCCTATTCTCACTCATTACTCATCCAGGGGGTTATGAGAGAAAGAAATGGCTTTTCTTACACGTGTCCTTACACAGTGCAACATGAACTTGGCTTTCTGATACTGATGATTTCCTGGGACTTGTTTCACTCTTCAGCAAGACTCGGTCATTTACAGCAACAGATTTATCAGTTCTGTGCTTTGGACCTAGTGAGTTTTGATGGTCTGAGCTGTGTGTCTCCACTGATGCCTCATCGTGATGGCTAGGGGAATGAGTAATGCTGTTATCCTGGTGAGCTGGGGAAGAAGCTTGGGTCTGATATTCAGCTTTTGACACCTGATCAGATAAATCAGTTCAGAACAGCGGAGATGATGCCTGCTGGGTCAGGGTGGCGGAGCTGCTGCTATTTTGAGAAGACGGATGGCATGTTCAGCATACCGATGGCAGCTCTCAGCAAGCAGCAAGTCCAGTGGTCTTTTCTAGGAAAAGTGGTTTCAGGTGTCTGAAACCAGCACACCTATGGTCTTGTTAGCTTTTATTACACATAAAATGATAGCAAAAAGTTAAACTGAAGTTGCAAAGTTAAAGCAGGTTTTGCGTGTGTGAGAGTTACACAGAGCCCCTTGTGGTATTAATCCTTGAAGGCTACAGTAAGCAGGTCTGACTCTCATGCTGTCTTGGCATCTGGGATTGAATCTGCAATAAGAGGCTAACAAAGAGGCAATAAACACTGCCAATTTTTTTCGCCAGACACCCTTAGTGTCTCTGTGCAGTATTAGCAGGGTTGCTGTGCACACACATCAGTGCTTTCAACGATGCTGCGCACATCTGCCAGGGAAAATACAAACCCCCATGTGTTACACCTTCACTTTTTTCCTGATGAAGTACAAGGATGTTGTGGGTCCTGCGTCCTAAACAAACACTGATCTGTTAATGAACATGCACAGGACACACTGCGATTATTCTAGTGTTAATTAGACCTCAGCTTCCTCATATGCTAATTGCAGGGTCACATTGGGTAACTTGGCTGCCTGCACCTCTGATTTATGAGGGCTTTGTAGGACTTAGGGCAACTGAGATAAGTAGTTGAGTGCCTCTTGTAGCTACAGATAGCCCAGGCAGAAGGCGGTGGTGGTTGTATAGAAACAGTGACGATGCAGAACAAAATCTGCACCCACCCCAACACACTGAGCTCTCTGAGACAAATGAAGGTATGAGGTTTGTAAATCAGAAAAACTTCTTCATTTTCTGAAAAACTCAAACCAAAAGAAAAAAGGACCAAAGTTTTAAATTGTTTTTGCAACATGGACATCCTTTCCTTTAACAGGACTGTAAAGCTACAACTCACAAGATTTAAGAATCATTCTGCTCTAATCACACAGAATCACAGAACATCAGGAACTAGGAGGGACCTCAAAAGATTATCTAATCCAATCCTCCTGCCAGAGCTGGATCACCTAGACCAAGTCACACTGGAACAGGTCCAGGTGGGTTTTAAATGTCTCCGGAGAAGGAGACTCCACAACGCCCCTGGGCAGCCTGTTCCAGTGCTCTGTCACCCTCACTGTGAAACTGGGAAGAAGTTCCTTCTCATATTTATGTGGAACCTCCTATGTTACAGCTTACAGACGTTGGCCCTCATGCTATCACTAGATGACACTGAGAAGAGCCTGGCTCCATCCTCCTGACACTCACCCTTCACATATTTTATAATCATTAATGAGGTCACCCCTCAGTCTCCTCTTCTCCAAGATAAAGAGACCCAACTCCCTCAGCCTTTCCCCATCAGGGAGATGCTCCACTCCCTTCATCATCTTCGTTGCTGTGCACTGGACTCTCTCCAGCAGTTCCTTGTCCTTCTTGCACTGAGGGGCCCAGAACTGGACACAATACTCTAGATGTGGTCTCACCAGGGCAAAGTAGAGGGGGAGGAGGACTTCTCTTGATCTGCTAACCACCACCCTTTTGATCCACCCCAGGATGCTGTTGGCCCTCTTGGCCACAAGGGCCCATTTCTGGCTCATGATCATCCTGCTGTCCACCAGGACCCCTTTCTCCTACACTGTTGTCCAACAGGTTGGTCCCCAATCTATGCTAGTAGCTGGGGTTGTTCTTGCCCAGATGCAAGACTCTACACTTACCCTTGTTATATTTCACTCGGTTTCTCCTTGCCCAGCTCTCTCCAGCCTGTCCAGGTCTTGCTGAATGGCAACACAGCCTGCTGGGGTGTCGCCCACTGCTCCGAGCTTTGTGTCATCAGCAAACTTGCTGACAGTGCTCTCTAATCCCTCATCCCAGTCATTAATGACTGTTATAAAACCACATTTAGATGACTGACTTATGTTTTCCATGTCCAATGTCAGACTTAGTGGTGAGAGGCGCACCAAGACCTTTGTGTCTATTTTGCTAGCATGCTCAAATACCCCTCCTTCATGTTAGGTACTGAGTATTCTGTAACTTGTTGAACAGTTCTTGATGTTTAAACTGTTTATCATTTAGACTTTTGAGAGTAATCGCTGACTTTGTGAGCAGTGTGATAATGTTCCAAGAAGGCAACAGTACTCTAAGAAGTCATCATTGTTTCTATTTATTTTTTTCTGTGATACCTGCAATTTTCACTTCATAGAGTTTTTTATTTGGTTATTATTTTCAGAGAGAGGCACAGTTGTTTGATTTGGGCAGGTAACCCCTGTCTTCAGATTGTGCTTAATGTAACATCATCTCCCCATCAGAAGAAGCGGGAGGGCAGCAGAGGAAACAGGAGTGACCGTGGACCAGAGACAAGCAGTATGCAGAGCACTGCATGTAACTGAGGCACTGCATGTGCTTGAGGCACTGCACGTAACTGAGGGTGAGGTGCTGAGTGAAACCACCCACTCCTGCCCCTTGTAAAGAACACTTATGTGAGGGCAGAGCTGCAGGTGTAGGGGTGATCTCCCATGCGAATGAAGTAGGATTACTGTGTCCCTGACCAAGGTCACTTCTGCTCTGATGTGCTCTTACACAGAGGCAATGGTGACAACCTAAAATGCATTATTTTCCCTTTTCTTTTCACCAGTGGACCAACAAATCAATGATTCCCACAGCTCTAATTACAGTTCACTGAATATATACTTTTCAGAAAGTGAAGTTTTTGCCTCAAGTGCCAATTCCCTTTGGGTTTAACCTTTCAAAGCAAAATTGCCTGTTGCTTGTTCTCTCAAGGCTTTCAAATTGTTCACCAAAGTATGAAAAGACTGGGAAGTGGTAATGAATAAGTGAGCCTTTTGGCTTTTACTCCATCTACTGACATAAGGAAAAGTTGTTTCCTGTGTAATTGCTGAACATAATTACAACAATGAGTTTCACTGCTCTGTTCTGTTTCTCTGCTTTAGAACTAGTTGCCTTGATGCAGCTGTACTGAGGATGGGATGTTTTTCTTGGTAGGGGTGGGATGCTGCTGGAATAACTTGTTTTTCAAAGTATGGAGTCAATCTAATTCTCTGATGCCCATGTTGTAACACCAGACAAGTCCTGGGTACAAGTAGGAACAAACATAAAGCTTTCCTTGCGGTCAGCCAGGCTGTCAGCAGAGCAGAAAGATGTTCTGGGTCCATTTCCAAGGCTGAGCACTGAGAGAGTGGCAGGAACAGAAATGGCTGTGGTGACTTTGCATGGCATAGGGTTTCCTGGATGAGAAAGTTCTTGTGGGGCAGAAGAGGCAGCTGTGGCAGGAATGGAATTCCATCACACTTCAGATGTTCCCTTCAATTAGTCCTTTTCCTGGTTTAATTGTTCCAGAACACTGTCAGGAATAGTTAGTGCTCGAAGATCAGTTGGGGTTTCACCTAATTAGTTCTGTAAACATTTTTTAACGAGAAGCCCAAGGGATATTTTCCAAACAGAAGTAGGAGCAGGAAAAGGCAGCCATATAATGGAGCTGAGATCTGCAGTAGCCCTTAAGGGGGTGGAAACCATCTCAGCTAGCCCTGCTGCTCTGAGATGGTGCCTGGGCTGAGCTGAGTCTTGGCCTCTGCTCTCATCCTTCTCCACACAAGCTTTCCTGGGGCTGAACAATCTCTGCTGAGGTCTTCAGTATGGAGCTCTGGCCAGAGCAGAGGACTTGGGAGAGGCCCCTGGCCCTAGAGGTGTTCTACACCTATTTAAGGTTATATTTGTAATGCAAGTAGCTACCTAGCCATTGCTGCTTTCAATGAGAATGAAAAGTCTAAACCTGCCCTATTCTTACGCTTCTACAAGTAATAGAATAACCTTTATTTATGAACACCTTGTCAATGCCCTCAACATCAGTTGACTCTTCTGAGCTGGCAAAGCCCTTATTTGCTTCCTAAATTCCAGTAAAACGTTGTGGTGAGCACTGAAAAGTAAAGTTAGTTGTCTCAGTTAATTCAAATTGGTATATCTAGGAGGCAATGACTTTAAAAACAAAACTACTCAGCAAAATGACTACAAAATGATGCAGAAAATAACCACCCCTGTATATGGGCAGGTAAATACCTATGTGATTGTCTTCTGAAGAGACATTTAAAAATAAAATGTGTGTAAATGTTCTGTGGCTGTTCTACCAGTTTGCTTCTAAATGGTTTTTTTGATCAGCTTTATTGAGTTACGTATTGGGGTTGAAGTTTAGTTTAAGTATTCCTGCTGATCTAGTACCTTAGCGTTTATCTGTGTTCTCTACTTGGCAATCTCAGTGCCATTAACACTCCTTTTCTGTACACACTGACTTTTTCATGTAATTTTGGTGCAGTGTTTTCTTGCATCTAATTTGGACAAAGTATATTGAAACCAGAAACTTGTAGGTAAACAAATGTGCTGGTTTTTCTGATAACAGATGTGCACTTGTGCCAAGTTATTAGCATTGACCTGCCTTACACTGTGGAAATCCTCAGCTCTGCTTATGCGTGTGGTTATTAGTGGAGTGTAACTCCCTTATCTGCGTAGTGCAGATTTTGCCAGAAGTTATATGCTTCTCTGTCAAACAGACTTTCCTTTTTCTTCCCCTTCAGCAAGGTCTCCTCTTTTGAAATTTAAGAGTCTCATTTCATCAACATTGGTGTCCAGAGAAGGTCTGGTCCACACAGACAGAATGATACTACCATTACCGATATCCTCCTGATATCAAGGGTGAATACAGAACAATTGCTTTGTGTCTCTTTCAGAATCCTGAACTCTGGTAAGCTGTTCTCTAGAAATAAAGCTGAAATGGAACTGCCTGAAAAATGGATATGTATGAGAGGCACCTACAGGTTTGCAGCTTGTGCTGAGAGATTAATCTGTGGGACACATTCGTTGCTATTTGTTTTTTCAATTGTATTTTCAATTCAGTTCTTCCTCTGATGAATAATATAGATGTCTTCATTATATGAACATTACATTTATTTGAATGTGATAACTAGATGTCAGTACTGCAGAAGTTCTGAATCAAGACAGTTTAGCCAATATAAAAAAGGAAATGGTAAATAGCTGTTTTCTCAGTTGCCAACTCATGCTGATGCCAAGATCAGAAAATCCTCACCGATATGTCTCCCACCCAGATCTGATTTGAATTAAAATTTCATTTGTTTGTGCGTGTATAACGTGTCCTCCAGCTACCGGCAAGGAAACCTAATTTTAATATGTGGAAATGAACAGAGAAACTGAGCATGTAGTCTTCAGAATATTTGCCCTCTCACCAGCTCTGAACTGGACCTTTAGCTGCTTAATTATTCAAAAAGTGCTGGCTGTACTGGGAGTTGTTACATTAGCATGTGCCCCAAATCAGTATCTTTAACTGCTGTAAAGGGTGTGTACATGCATGTGGCCTCTGAAGGCAGCCTGAAGGATTTAATACACGTTTATTTTGGAACTAGTTGTGGTATGATGTTGTTGACCTCTAAACGGCACATGTTGCAATGAGATTCAGCAGACATAGAACAGCTAAACAGAAATGTGACTTGGTTCAAGGTCAGAATCCTCAAACTGAAGCAGATTAACTTATGTGAATTAGTGCTTGGTCTTGCTTTGTGACAGTAGGTCACACAGAGGTGCAACCTGGCAGGTTTTAAAAGTCTCTGGAGGAGAGGACCCCACAGCCTCTCTGAGCAACCTGTTCCAGGGCTCTGTTACTCTCACAGTAAAAAAAGCTTTTCCCTATGTTTTGATGGAACCTCCTGTGCTCCAGCTTGCACCCATTGCCTTTTGTCCTATCATTGGATGTCACTGAGATCCTGTCTCCATCCTCCTGATACTCGCCCTTTTCATATATATGTATATATATATTAATGAAGTCACCCCTCAGTCTCCACTTTTTCAAACTGAAGAGATCCACCTCCCTCAGCCTTTCCTCATCAGCCTTTCCTCATTCTAATCTCTTCACCACCCTTGTGGCTCTGTGCTTGGCTCTTTCAAACAGTTCCCTGTCCTTCTGGAACTGAAGGGCCAGGAACTGGACACAATATTCCAGATGTGGTCTCACCAGGGCAGAGTGGAGATGGAGAAGTACCTCTCTGGATCTACTAACCGCAGCCCTTCTAATCTACCCCAGGATGCCTCTGACCTTGGTCACGAGGGCACATTGTTGGCTCATGCTCGTCCTGCTGTCCAGCAATACCCCCAGGTCTTTTTCCACTACGCTACTCTCCAGCAAGTCAGTCCCCAACCTATACTGGTAACTGGGGTTGTTCTTGCTCAGGTACAAGACTCTGCACCGGCCCTTGTTGAATGTCATTAATTCTTGCCCACCTATCTGAAAGATCAGTAGTTGGTAGTAGTCTGATGACTGCACCAGGCTGGGGAGTTGCCTAGTGATATCCCTGATTCAGGCTCCAGTTAGACTACAGACTTCCCTATGATGAGGGTCAACTCTGCATACTGGGCCCACTGTTCCCTTTAGGAGCAAGTCCCTAACTACCAGAACCCTTCTCTTCTTCCTTGTAGAAGAGGTTGTTTTGAAGGGGTCCTTCATTTTAATGTTATTCTAGCTATTGATTTTTGGAACATGTACAGCAAGAACACATGGAGAAGGAGAATAAGTGCCTCGCCTTTGCTAGAAAATTACAGTTGTGTGGCAGCCTTATGTCTCTTTCAGCTCTTAATTGATGTGAAGAAATGGCAATGTGAACCTCAGGATATGGCTTTCTCTTGGTTACTTGGCAGTAGGGTTTCTTTTTACTTGAGGCTGATTTTTTCCCTTTTCGTTTAACTGAGGGAGATAAACTATAGAGTGTGGCAGTTATTGGCATCAACAGGGTGGCTTTATAAATCCCGGCATTGTAATGTCAGGATAAGCAGCTTACTTGTTGTAGGTATGTAGGTAAGGGATTGGCGAGTGCAGCTATGTGTTGAGTGTAGCTGTAATGCCAACTAAGCTATGGTAAGAAACGCCTGCATGTGAGCATGCTGCCTAGTGATGCTGCTGAGAGATTTCCCCTATAGAAACTAAATGAGCAGCGCAGCTGGTTTATCTTACTGAAAATTAATTTAAGGTATAATTTGTGAAACACATACACATAATTGGTGGTTCTAAATTAATGTGTTTACAAAGCACTGATTTACTATCCATGAGAGAAAAGCATGCAAATATATGATATTCTTAAATATGTGTATATATATATATATATCTTGAATCTTCATTTGTTTTCTCTTTTAGATTCTTGAAAGGCCTAATAAGAAAGCTGTAGTATGTACATTGTACTAAAACAGATTCTTTAAAGCAGGTGACTATGTGCTAATTCTGACAGCGTCTGTTGTAATGCTGCTTCATTTCTTGTTGGTTCAGGAGGTTTGTCAGGATCAGCTTGCCTATGTAGGCACATGCGGTGGATTTAAATGTTTAATTAGTTGGCCAACAACACCACGTAGCAAGCAAGATTTCATTTAAAAGTCATGTTGTTTTCCTGACGATTTTTAATGCTCTAAGAGAGGCTGCATGTTTCTGAATAAGCCTATTGATGTGCTGAGTCTGTGAAGTGTTTGTGTGTGACTCCTGCAAACAGTCCCCACTGGACACGTTAGATTAAATCACACTAAGTTGACCTTTTGGCAGACATCATGATTCACATGGCCTACTTAGAACTTGTTTTGAAACTAAACCTGGAAAAGACTCCATCTCTTCTCATCCTAATTGAATTTGTTGAAATGATTGATAGTCATGGAAGACACTTGCAAAAAGAAAAGATATTGCTTTCTGAAACTGTAACAGCTGAAGAAATGATGTATCTGAGCAGGAAGGGAATTGCTATCTCCTGGGGAATACATCATTTAAAAACTGGTTTGTGTTTAAAACCAGTGAGAACTTATTTCTACCTGCTGTTAACATCCATTCTGATGATACTCATTGAAGACTTTCTACTGATGGGATCGGCCCAGACCTTTATCACCATTGTAGCTTTTTCTATCCTGGCAGAGAGTTGAAAATGTCACTACTCTTCTCCAGGTACAATTTACTGGATCATATTCCTTTTTGAATAGTGCTGGGCCCTTGACTATCATCCTCTCTGCTGTTCTTACAGAGTTACCAGGCAGCTGGAGTGATGGCAACAGGGTCCTTGTCTGCATTGCTATTTCCCATGGAGTCTGAACACAGCTCAGTCTGTAATTCCACCTGAGAAAGTCGGGAAGAGTTGTAAAAAAGTCAATGCTCATGCGCTGGAGAGGTGAGGCCCTGGGTTTGCATTAGGAAGACTGACTGTGAAACGAGGAGTAATTGTTTGGGTTTCTTTTTAAATCATCGTAATCCTTTGTGAGCTGTTCTCAGTCTGGGCTGTTCAGTGATAAGCCACTTTGTCCACAGGCACCTGTGTGTGCTTGGGGGAGGCTGTGAGGCATTTTGTGTGACATATTAACCTGACATTTCTGAAAATGCAGCTTGGCTCAGCTCAGCACAGGTTTGCCCAGGCTACAAGCATGAGCTGTTCTTTGTCTCGGGTGGAGGCATGAGCTAGTACAGAATAAAAAAAGACAGATATGGTTGTGACCAGGGCTACTAAACCTCCTGCGAAGAAGAACATGGCAACCCAGGCAGAGGTCCTGCAGGACCACATTGGTGTCCAGGTATCTGGCTGCAGAGAATGCCAGAGTCTGGCGTTGCTGATGAAAGGTGATGGAAGTAGCATCTGTGTCCAGTGTGACCAGGTGGGTGATCTGCTCAGCCTAGTGGCTGAACTAAAGGAGGAGGTTGAAAGGCTTAGGTCAATAAGGGAATGTAAGAGGGAGATTGACTGGTGGAGTCAGGTCCTACCATCCTTGAGGATGGTACAGGAAGTGGAGGCTCCATTAGAAGAGGAACCCTTGTCTTGCAGCCAGGTAAATGGAGATAACCAAAGAAGTAAGGGAGAATGGAAGCAAGTCCCTGCTCGGCGAGACAGGCGAACCCCATTGGAATTGGAGGGACAAATAAATGATGATGGGGATGAAGGTACATCAGGGGAGTCACCCAGGGCTAACCAGTCTCCCCCATGCATTAAGACTTGTTCAAAAAAGAAAAAAAGGAGGGTAGTTGTAATTGGCGACTCCCTTCTCAGAGGAACTGAGGGCCCCATATGCGGGCCAGACCCACACCACAGGGAAGTCTGCTGCCTCCCTGGGGCCAGGGTCAGAGATATTACTAGGAAACTACCTAGT
>JAOXOE010000702.1:3226168-3243584 GCA_028565055.1 Phoeniculus purpureus
TGCCACAGCAGGATCACCTAGACCAAGTCACACAGGAACATACCCAGGCAGGTCTTAAACATCTCCAGAGAAGGAGACTCCACAACATCCCTAGTCAGCCTGTTTCAGTGCTCTGCCACCACCCTCATTATGAAACATTTCTTCTGATATTTATATGGGACCTCCTATGTTCCAGCTTACACCCACTGCCCCTCATCCTATCACTAGATGACACTGAGAAGAGCCTGGCTCCATCCTCCTGGCACCCACCCTTCAGAATCTCGAGTTGGAATACATCTTACAAGAGGTGCTTGGAATAGCCTAATAGTGACTCAGAATAAAAAAGTCCTCCTCTGGAGCTAATTATCCATTAACATTTGGATGCAACACTTGTCTAGTATTAATTTCCATGCTTGACAAAATGATTCTTGCAGAGAAAACAGCTGTGGAAATAAAAATATTAGTTTGGAAGTAGTACATCTGACCTGTAGCTGCTTACAAAGGGCTGTCCATGAATGGAAGTGTGAGGCAGCAGTGCTCCACAGGTAGGAGAATTTCCAAGTGGTAAGCCTAGCAATGTGAAGAAGCTCAGGTACACACCACCTCCTCTGTGATCTAAAGAACTCACAAGGCTTCATGACAGGTATCCCTCGGCTACACAGTGGCCCACCAAAGTGAGATCAGGCTACTGCAAACCATCCAAAAATCCATCCTTGTCTAAGTAAGACCATGGAACTGTACTGGCAGTTCTCTGCTCAGAACTTCAACAGGATGCAGGGCAGGTTGGGGGCACATCAGCTTGAAGCTAAGTCCTCCTTCTGTTGAGGTGTCTTTCATGAGATTAGACAGTGACAATTTCCCTCTCAGGCTCTAAGTGGAGAAAGTCTTTTTCCCCTTCTTTCCCTGTATTTTCATTAGGATGGCCACAAAAATCACATTACTCCTTGCAGATTCTATAAAAAAGCCTCTCCTATGAGCTGCACAACTGCTATCTCACACACGGACCAGGCTTCCAACCACACTCCTTGCAAGCCCTAATGGAGCATTTCCAAAAGCAGACAACCCAGGACATACAATCTTCTGCGAGTCACTCAAGTTCATCTAAGTAAGATGACAAAACTTTCCCATGTCTCCTCAGCCACAATTCCTTCTTTAGCAGACACTGCATGTTGTCAGAAGGATGTGTTGTTCTGCTCTCCCTCCAGCATTTTTAGCAGTAATGGACCTGAACTTCAGTCCCCATTACTCTTCAGAAGGTGAATAACTCAACTGTCTTGGCGGGTCTTGGTATTTTAGAGTCTATCTCTATTTTAATGGCTGGACTGCACTAATGAATCATCTCGAGTCATCTCTTCATAAGCCATTGCTTCAAAAGCAGCTGTGAATATTTTCTTCCCATTAAGGCTTATTCCTTTGGGTTTGATGTAATTAATTGTCACTTACGACTTAAAGAAAATATGCCAATGAATATTTATGCCATACACTCCACACACAGGGCTTTTGCCAGTGCCCTGTATACTTAATATTTTAATCAAGTCTATAAGCCTTGTGCTGCAGATCATGTTGGAGGGCATCTGTGGCTCTAACAGCAGCAAGCAGTAACCGATGTCACCTCTGGAAGTAGCACAAGGATCCCACTTTTTGTCAAAGCAGAACATGGCAGCGCTGAGGCTGTGCTGGTGCAGGACACTGAGGGGATGCAGCCGCAGTGCCACACCGGACCCTCCTGGCATCTGTTACAGCTTCGTCAAGCGAGGTTGTACTTGACACACATAGGAAAGTGCTGCTGGGTGAGAGGATCACAGCAGACAGTAAAGAAGGTGGCAGATCCAGTCAGAGGATTAAAGAGTGTTCAAGTCTGAAGTTGCAAGGAAAGAAGATCTCGTGTCAATCTTTCTGCCCTGAAATTCATGAAGCCGCTCTTGGCTGCAGTGTGAAATACGTCTGTGGTACTGAAAATGTGGGGATGCAACCCTGAACGTTAGCTCACACTTGAAGATCTGTTTTTCAGAGCCAAAAAAGAGAAGCTCATGTTATGGAATGACAAGTAATTCAGAAGTCTTTTAAATCAGTGCTCGGCCTGTGTGCTCTGGGCTCCATTAGGCAGCGAGTCACTACTGAAGAAGAGGGTTTCTTCTTCTCTCTAGGGGCTCTCTAGTAGGTACAATTCCTTCCACAGCAGTGCGAACACTCACACATGCCTGAGGAAGGGGTAATACTCGATGCCACAGTTTCGCCTGCAGCTGTTGATTCCTGCTCCTTGTCAGGATGTAATTAAGGTATTGTCAGGCTGAATCGGAAGATGGGGCTTAAAACTAAAAATACCTGTAGTAATTATGGCTTAGATCTAGAAAGGAGTGGATCGATTTTGGTTTGCGAGAGAGACAATGCTGCTCCTGACGATGGTTGAGTAATTACTGTGTGAGAGGTAAAATAAACACTCCTGTACTCCCTGCCTGTATGAGGTACTGTTGAGGGTAGGGGGTCCCTGCAAGCTCATGAGGGAAGCCAAACCTCTGAGTATGTAGGTCTATCTGCTTTATGCAGACAAATAAGGCTTTGCTAGGTTTACTAAGAAATGTAAATCTTCATTCAAACCTAATCACAGAATCATGGAAAGTTAGGGGTTGGAAGGGACCTCGAAAGATCATCTAGTCCAACCCCACTGCCAGAGCAGGATCCCCTAGGACAGGTTACACAGCGCTGTGTCCAGGTGGGTTTTGAATATCTACAGAGCAGGAGACTCCACAACCTCTCTGGGCACCCTGTGCCAGGGCTCTGTCACCCTCACAGTAAGTAAGTTTTTCCTTATGTTTACATGGAACCTCCTGCAGTCCAGCTTGCACCCATTTCAGCTGAGTGTGGCCACTGCTCAGGGACATACTTGATCTTAATTTAAAAAACCCAACATACAAAACCCCTCTCTTGGGACCCAAGACCACAGCACTTCCATTCTTTGGTGCTTGACTGACTACTTGCTGACTACTGCCTGTCCTGGGAAGAAATATCTTCAGGGACCTTGATTAAGAGACACAAAATGTCCCACACCAGTGTCAGCAGGTTCCCTGGAAGCCATTTGAATATCAAAGTCTGACTTAAAATATAAATCTGTATATTTGTACAAGTAAACACAGAGAATTGGACAGAACAGGTACATAGACAAAGTAGAAAAGGAAATTGAGGACAACTCAGTCTTTCAAACTTTGTTCACATCATACTCACTCGTTATACATCCAACACTTCCTATCGTAGAAAACTCACCAAGGTACCAGTATGTTCACATGACACTGCAGAATAGACCCCGTATCTTACTGTTACTACCCCCTGTGATTCCTGTTGTTCATCCTCGCAGATGACCAGAGATACTGAATTAAAAATGGACACTCTCATAGTTCTTCTATTCTGGTGGGGTACCAGAATTTGAAATTTGCAGTTTTCAGAGCTCAGAAAAAGATTTCCAACTTAAGCAAATATTAAACACTGTTCCTCTAACACAGCTCATTATTTTAGTATCATAATGGCCACATATTCATTAGCCAGTTTGGAAATGAATGGACTGTTACGTGTACTGTTCTGCTTTGGAAAATCTCTCTCTGAAAAAGCAGTCTGCTCTGAGTTAAATGTTTAGTGTTTTAATAAACCAGTGTTGGTATACTGGTGAGCATATGTAGGACAGCCACGAGTCTATTTTTACTGGTACTAGCTGTGCTGATCTGCAATGGGACATAATGAATGTAACATTTATGAAAGCCGTGTTCATATGGTCTGGCTGCATTTATAGTTAGAGTATGATTCCACCCCTTACACCACACATGAACTCCTGAAAATGGAATGCTCCTGCTGAACGTATTACCTGCTATCTTCGGGAAATGACACTGCTAATGCTACAGTTCATTTGAGGTGTTTTTCTTCCTTCTGCAAACCTACTGACAACCTTTAGAGGCAGCAGGAGCAGGCCATGGGAGAGGATGACTTGGCAGTCCTTGTTTCAAAGCATGTCCTAAAAGTCCTCCCATTTAAGAAGGGGCCAGTCAGGTCTTGTAGCTCAGAATTGCTTTAGGATCTGTGGAGCAATTCCTTGTCCTGGAGGCCTCACAGAACACCTTTGCACACTCTTTTCCTGTGTGATGGTGCATTTTATCCGTCATCAACATGACCCTTGCCTCCTGTTACATGCTTGGGTGTGATGATTGCATCAGGCTGGAATAACAATACCATAGCTGAGGGCTAAGCTGAGCAATGAGCTTGAGTAAGGACAATATGGAAAAAGGAGCCCCATAAATAGTGGGCAGCCCAGAGCCCCTTTGAGCTCTCCTGAAGGGCAGCTGGCTGCATCCCAGTATCTCCCCTTGAGCAGGGATGTCTATCAAGAGTATTTCCCTGGGTTGAGTGATTCCTTACCATGACAGATGACACACACAGCATACACAATCTCAGAAGATAAACCTTTTATTTATCTTCTCCTCTGTACAGTAAAAAAACCATGTGTCCCTTGCCATCCAACTCTTTTCTTAAAGTCACATTTTCTATTTGAATAAATATACTTGTTACTTCTCCCCCCGTGAGTGAATTCTATACATTATTCCTTTTGGGACAGCCTACAAGCAGAACTAAAAGCTGTTTTCTTAGGAAAGAGCTTTGTCTTGTTTGTCTTTTGTTTGACGAAGAGGGGTTTAAAAGAAAATTATCACCTTGTGTGGCTCTGCCAAGGAAAACTCTTGACACTCAGCACAAGTGAGATCTGGGTCTGGGTCTTGCCAAAACCCCATATCTGAGAATGTCCTTTTGGGATTGTGTTGAAAAATTATTTCAGTACTTGTGCCTCTTGTCTCATATCTTCCTGAAGTTAAGAGTCATGCTTATTTTCCCAAGAAGGTGACTGATCAGGGCTGGACAAAAGATTATCTGTCCCTTCAAGAGGGAAAAGTGTCTATCAAGCAACTCTATTAGGTTTTTTTAAACTAAATCTGAGTATAGTCTTACTTTAACAAGCTCTCTTTCCTCAGTAGCTCCATCCTATCAAAGACAGAGTTTCCTATAAGAGTCAAAGAAACAGGAGGAATAAGCTCAAAGCTCAACTTATCAAAAAACAAATAATAATTAATTTTTGCGTTATTATTTGGAGTAATTGCTTCCTCTGAGAATATAAACCTTTTCTTAAGATATGAAATACTGAGTGGTAAAGCCAGGTGACCATGGTCAATGTTTTCTGCATTGGAAGCAATTCTTCCTGATATCAACAGCGATATCATTGATGATCTGCCTGATGGTAGTGGCCCCATCCTGGCTAAAAATGTGTTTGGGATGCTCTTCATTACTGTCCATTACAGCATGGACAATAATAATGGCCATGTACTGTTCATTACAGCATTTCAGTTGAGCAGTGTTTGGACTTCCTAATACAGTGACCCTTTTGCTTGTGAGTAATGCTCAGAGAACAGCAAATAGCCATCTGCCTCGTTTGGGAAGTCTTGGAAATTAGTACTGCTAAACATTACTCATTCACATACCCTTCCCTGTCTGACCTGGCATCATCCAAAATAGACACAGGAGTCTGATCGGTTGTATGGCTCTCACTAATGCACGCAGGTTAGGTTGTGTCATTCGCTCACTCTGCCCAGTAGGAACCCACTGTCCTGTTGCAGCCATAGCAGAGTAATTGCATCCAGTTGTGTGCAGATAGGGTGTAAAGTCACACAACTTTTACTTCTTCATTTATGCTTTTAGCCAAAAGCTGTTCTTAATTGCATTATAACCCACAGTAGTGAAATTTAAATTTCATTTCAAGTGCAAACTACTTCCATTTGAATTCTTTAAGCAGCTCATCCTCATCTAATATGGAAAGAGTTTTCTGTTCAGTTGTATCTCTATGCCTCCAAGAGCACTGTGCAGCCTTTTAAACATCTGCTTTTTCCAACCTGCCACTTAACAAGTTACAGTTTGGAATAATTTTCTCTTTGGTTTATTTTTCTCTCTTTTCAGTTGCAGATTATGAGCATAAAAAAATACATTGGGCCACAAAGTCTGAAGGCCAACTGCAGGAAATCTTCTGTAGTAATCTTTAATAAAGAGCTCTGTAGAGGAACCTGTACATGTTTCTGCTTTGTGTTTGCCTTTAAGAGAAAGCTGGAAATTATAGGAACTATAGACAGACTGCTAAAATTTCAGCATCAGTTAGTAATTTGCTTTCATAACATGTGCTGTGGCCAGCCCCATACCTGCCCAAGTACCTCTGGTGGACTCCTCCCCGGCAGGTGCAGTGGGTACTTACTGAAGCACAGTTGGTTTCTGACTTGTCTTCCAGAAAGCCAATTTGGCATGGTGTCCTCTGATTCTGCAGCCAGTAGTCTGTTGATTCTAGCAGACTGTTACTGCAGAGAATCTGTTAAAATAGTTAAAAATAGTTAAAATAATAAAAAGATTTACTCTGTCCTACGGTGCTTTGGGGGCCTCAACTCTGTTGTTGTAACTCAAAGGAAACATTGCCTACAAAATTTTTTCGGGGGGATACAAGACTGGGACCCCTATTCCTTTAGGACCTGCCCAGTTAATACAGCTTAAATCAAGTGATTTATGTTCCCCCTAAAGTATCAGCCCTTTCTCTTTCAGAACTAAAACCCCTTTGAGATATTAGAAGGAGGTGTATAAACAATTTTATTGGAAAATATTGCTGGGAGTTTTATTCTGAGTTGAGTGATAGGGTGTTGGGAAAACAAATTATTTCGTGATACCAGAGTGCACAAGCATGCAGCCTTTATAATCCATTCTCTTTCTCTCCACAACACATCACTACTATCCACTCAGCCAGCAGCCTCATTTCTAGGACTGCCTGGGTTACAGATTTCTTCAACACTTTTTTCTGCTTTCTGAGGAGCTAAAGTACCTCAGAACAGTGGTAACGAGTGCTGAGCTCAGCCAACACCCTGAGATCACAGCCCTGTGTTCAGTGTCTCAGTCCTGTGACTTATGCCACAAGCTTTGCTCAAACTGAACCAAAATGGGGCTACAGATACCTGCAGACTATAAAGAGGCAAAGCCAGTTTTGCAATTCTGATTCTTTGAACTGAATTTCTTACTTGCTGCCTCTCTACTAACATCTTCCATGAAAAAGAGGAGCCCTTCGTATTTTTAAAACAACCAGATAACAGTAGAACAGCTGCAAGAATGATGCTACTTACAGAACATTTTATATGGCTCATCGCTGTCCTGGGCAGCGTTGTGAAGTATGTTTGTGACATAGATTTTGTTCGTGCTTCTCACATTTCTTGCATTGCAAGGAAATGGACTGTGCTTTACCTCTTTAGCCTTCTATTTTAAAAATCCTATTTTAGGATATAAATTTATTGCTCTTCCTGGGAAGAAATCCTACCCACAGCATTTTCCTTTACCATACTGTGTGTTTTGCACTGGCACACCCCTGTCCTACTTCAGAAACTCTTGATCCGTAAGCCTCGATCCCTTCCTTAGGAAGAGAAGTGAGAGAACTTGCGATCCTCTTCATTTCTCAGGGAAGATAAATGAGTGTGGAAAGCTGATCTGGCCAGCTCATGCCATTCTCTAACACTCAGGGGCAATCCAGAAGTAAGCATATTACCACCCACAAACACCCACTCTGTGTTTAACTCTCTGGCAGAAAGCCAGTTAGACAGATAACACTGCACTCCCTGCACTGCCTTCTGGATAGAAGTCAGCAGACAATGAATGAGGAGGTGATGCGGAACACCACCACCCCTCACTTTAGCTGGCTTCCATATTCTTCTTTGGCCTTCTTCACAAAAGCTTTGCACTCTCATGGTGGCTGCTTCCTAGAGCTCCAGCCTTGCCATGGGGTTTCCTTCAAAGAGCTCCTATATACCAATTTAGGGTTCCCAAAATACTCGGAAAACACACTGAGCCCAAAGACTGAGTACCACAAAGGCTCGTGAATGCAGCACATCAGCGCCAGCCTCTTCTAGGGGCTGCCAGCTAATCTTGTTTACTGGCTGAATGACTCTGCACTCAATAAATTTTATAACCTCCTGTCTCAGTGCAAAACGATTCCTGCCACCATAACTAACTCTGAGACTAGATGGGGAAAATAATATATTTCATATCCCAAAGAAACAATTTCCTGTTCCTGTTATAAACCCTTTTTTTTGTTAAGAAATGTTTTTGAATGCGGAAATACTGAACCATTATAGACTGGCTGGCAAAACCCAGAACTGAGCATTTTTAAACTCATTTCCAAAAATCACCACCCTCTCTGGGGCTTTTATGAAGACATAAAGAATTCAACACACACACACACACACAATCTGTTTGCATGTGTGTGTCTGTATATACATTGTATGTGCATGTATATGTGGTTTCTGATTCTAGATCTTCTCAACCACAAGGGCTGGGGTTCTATTACCTGTTCAGACATCATTTTGCATTCACAGGAAACATTTCTCCTTAGCTGAATCGGCTTTTGCTGTAGCAAGCACTTCTGTTTCATTTCCTTAAAAATCACAGTAAATTGGTCTTCAGCCATAGTAACTTCAGATCTTTCTTTCCCAGATCTCAGACAGTTTCTGAGAAACCAGAACAGGCTGAAATTATGCAGAAACAGGCTTCAAAAACCCTCGGTACTACTCTGTCTCCTAAGGACTTGGTGTGTAAAGACACTTTGGACCAGCTAGATCGCAGCGGATGTATGCTGTAGCTGATAAAGCCACGAAATGAGCCGGGCAGTCCAAACTTCTCTTTTAACATGTGAGATGTTAAATGACCCCTGGTAGCTCCATCGTTCCTTGAGAGGATGTTTTTATCAGGAAGCGAATGCTGGTAAAGCACCAACTCTCCTGAGCAAATGTTCTCTTCAGGTCAGGCCTTGGTTGCCAAGTCTGGGTCACTCCAGGATGCTTTAGCAGTTGCAAGGCTTTATAGTACATTTAATTTTGTATGCGGCTTTTCAGAACAGGCTCTGAAGTCAAGGGTGGAAATTATGACATGGAAGTTTTGGACAGTGCATCATTTGTAACTAAACTTAGAGGAGAGGCTTTCCCTAGGCAGATTCTGCTCTCATGTGCGCAAGGTGGTTCTGCACGCTCTGCAGAGCGCAGGCAGCAGGGTGAAGAAGGGTGCTAGAATCATGACTGTCTTACCACTGGGGCTTGAGGAAAGTAATTTGTGGCAATCTGGGTTCGAAGAAAACAAATGAGAGAAACAAAACCAGAAACACTTAAGCCCACACAGCAGAAGCTGGTGGAGGTCAACAAACTACGGAATACAGGCTGGTCCAAAGTCATCCAGAAAGCCTCTGAAATGAGTCAGGAAAGACAGTGCAGGGGGAAAGGGAAGCAGGCAGGAGCACATGGGAGAGGCTTCCCTCATACAGTCTGGTTTGGCATTTATCTGGACAGTGTACAGGAGGCAGAAGGTGACATTTGAGTACGTGGTGGCAGGAACGAGGAGTAAACTCTGAATGAGTTTAGACTCTGCTGTATGAAATGCAAGTTTGTGCCTTAAGACCATTACAGATATACTGTTGCCCAGAACCTTCCCATTAGATCTTATTGGGATGAAGGACAGTTTGGGCTACCCTGCAGCACGGATCGCAGTGGGGTTACACACACCTGCTCTGCAAAGGTAACATAGAGAAGCTCACAGATGTGAACTTCTGTGACTCTTTCATTGGTAACAGACATCAATGTTACCACAAAACATAGAGCACGAGTGCAGGTAACACTTCTAGGGCATCTGGCTGCTTTGAGGCACTTCTCCCCATTAACCGGGTGCGTGTTTCCACGTGCATTTAAACTTGCCAGGACAGTGATGCTTCTAAGGGCACATACTGCAGACCTTAGAGCAGAATAAGGTATGATGGCAATGATTAAAAGTGTATAAGCTTGAAGATGCTGGCCTAAATTAACAGGACCGATTAATGGATTGAATGTCCCGTGACAACGGGTGTTCCTTGGGGATGGAACGTCACCTGTCCACTCTGAGGGCTGATTTTGCATTTAAGCACATTTTCAAAATTTGCTGATCCGGTCTGTGCCAGAGGACAAGAGCCCTAAGCCTGGATTGCCTCAGCATCCTCCTACACTGCCTGCCTGCACTTTTAGGGCAAACAGTATCACCTGACAGAAATTCCTCCTCCTGTCTTGTACTTGTCTTCATTCTTATCTAATTGAGACAAGTTCTGGACCAATCCCACTGACACACACGGTTAGTGATTCTGTTGAAGTCAGCAAGGTTGCTTCTGATTTGCAGTGGGACAAGTGAAAGCAGAACTTGATCTGCTGCCCACACTGAGGTGCAGCAGCTGCACACACTGCACTGCTGTGTATCTGGCTCAGGGCAGGAGCATCACGCTCAGAAAATAATTCAGGATGAATTTGCATTGTGCACTAAATGTGAAATCAGCAGTAATTCATGGTTCTAAAAAAAAAGTTTTCCACTCTCATCTGGAGACTCAGCCGTCAGCATTACTCAGTGTGTTGTGAATCAATGAGCTAAATCAGCCCCTAGCAGAGTGTGGATTCGAAAAGTCACTATTTCCCAGAGGAAAATACTGCGTACAAGTTCAGTGTGACAGCTTCCTGCTCCCTGATTTAGATCGTAAGACATTAAAATACAGTAAGTATCTATAACTGAGACCACATTACAAGGGCTCTGCTCCACAAATGAAACATCTGCGTATTCGTGGCGGATCATCTTAATTGCTTTGTTTAATTACTACTCATAAAAAAAAAAAGATATGAAAGTGGAACACACAGAATGAGGCATCCTCTGCATTTGTGCAGACCGGTCTGTGTGGGAAGAGGCCACATCCCACATGGCTCCTGACAGAAGCCACTCATGCCAAATGCAATTACTCCAACCTGCAAGTCAACTGTTTAAGCTGTTCCCCTGCAGCAGGGACTCACGGTGCTTCATTCCACCACTGATCACACATCTAATGTATAAAATCACTGACACTAACCAAGGCTAAAAGGGAAGGCAAAGGCCTATTTTTGGCAATTCTTTATCCTTTTCCACAGGCACGACAAAGAATGATAACAGGTTGTGCGACAACACTGTAAAGAAGCCCAAAATATCCTGCTGTGTGTCAGAAGTGAATCACTTCTCTTAGCGTGCCGACAGTCATAAAGCCAACTCATGTTACAAGGGAAAGTGTAAATGTGAGAGGTCAGGCAGGTGAACCCACTCTAACCTTGACCAAGGCAAGGCTTTGACAGAGCGATGCTTCTGGGGGCTTCAGGCTGAGGGCATTTGTGAACACTGGGGAGGGCTGAGCCACTGCCCTTCAGTGGAAAGGAAACAGACAAGTCAAGATTCAATGAAGGTTTATGATGTTCTGCCACACAACAGGAAGATTCCAATCCCAGTCAGCAGCCTTTTTTAAAAAAAACCCAGGTATTCTTCTGCAAACAAGCAAACAAATGAAATGGTGAAGCACAGCCACGTTGGGGTGAGCTGGAGAAGAGCAGCCCCAGCACACGCATTGGTTTGCTGAGGGTTTTTTTATATTCTACATTTAACAACATTTCTGCAGACAAACAATATTCCCTTTGCCCCCTATGTGGTTTTCAGGATGAGGAAAATAAATCTTTATCTTCTATATGCTTTATCTCTCTCTCTCTCTCTCTCTCTGTTTACAAATATAAGTAAACAAAACATGACACTACTAGAGGAAGGAAAAGTTGTAAGAATAACAGAAAAACTGAATAAACTGTGAAGTTTTATAACATTTTGTGTTATAACAAACCCGTCCTTATCAGCTCCAGAACTGTGCCTGTGGGAGACACCAGAGAGCTGAGGGTTATTGCTAAGTGAGGGGTGAATGAAGCCCTGTCTTCAGCAGGTCTTTGGTAGTGCCCCTGCCCTGGCCCGAATGGCCATAAGCTGGCCCTGGGGAGGATGAGTGAAAGGGAGCATCCACAGTCTTCACCTCTATCTCTGTTCTCAGTTGTACTGAAATTACCTACATGCATAATATAGCTCAGTTGTACCTGACTCCTCCTAAGGACACACATATGCACACAGGCACCACTTTTTTTCTCCCACATACTCTAGATTAAATAACTGCACAGAAACACATTTTAAGGCAAGAAACCCAGCAACAGTCACATCTATTCTACCTCCTGGGTTGCTGGAGCCCTTCCTGACAGATACTAGGGAAGGCAGAAAAGCTGTTTCATGAAGGACCCTGCATTGTACTGACCTGAGAGAAGCAAAGCTCTGGACCTTTTGGGTGGGTCCCAGAAACTTGCCACCTATTGAAGAGCAATTCTGGAGGCATTCACGCTGTGCACTGCTTTTACTTCTTATTGTCAGATGATGAGGGAAACCAGAAACATTCAGTTTATTTTCTGTACATGAACAATACATTCTTGTGACCAGACAAGTGCAGACCAGGAGATGAAACTGCAAGACACCATAGTATCACCCAGAACTTATTTTTCTCTATTAGTCCTTTTCCTTTTCAGCCATCAGTTGAATTTTGTATTTCCCCAATAAAGAGAAAAGCTAAAAAGCAAAGCTGTAACAGGGGATATATCTGCCTTTGAATATAAGATAAACTTAGAAGTTACCTTCTTACATGCTGTGACAGAGCTTCCCAAACTGGTTGCTGAACTGTCGGTGCTGCTGCCTTGGTGCTCTGGGACTTCTTGCATCAGTGGAGATTCAAAGTTGCTGAAGAACAAAAAAAGAAACAAGCCCCCCAAAACCTTTGTAATGACTCAGCTACACAGATCACTCAAATGATGCCAAAACACAGTTCAGTACAGAGATCTGAGTTAGGTTACAAGAAACTGTCCATACTCCCCTTGCCAACGTGACTATTTATTACCTTAATCTTCCCTTTTTGGACAATTCTGCTGAGCTACACACCGTGGATATAAAATATCAGGTCGATGCTGGAGCGCGGCATGGAGCTGCCTATAACATATTGGTTGGTCTGTACTGACAAACTGTAGCAGCTCGCTTTCATGAGCAGGCAGCTTGGAGCAGCAAAGGAAATAGTCGCTGCACTAATTCAGCCTGGCAGACAACCTAAGTGTTTGCTGCATTTTTACCTGCCTGGATAGAAGGGGCAGTGATTAAAATTCACAACCGGAGTGGTAGAATTCTGAAATCTAAGTGGAGTATCTTGATATATTGCAGGTTTAGAGCAAAGGCAGGTTGTGCATATACTCTGTTCCATGAGCCAGCGGTACACAAACATTCACTCTGGTTTTACAGTTTCTTTTAGAATACAAACCTCCTATTCAGAAAGTGAACCACTGCACAAGTTAAGTACCTCCCTGGTCAGCGCACACTGGGATGCAGCCTCTGTCCGAGGTGCACTTGGCACTCCCAGCAGAAGTTGTGCGCTGCCTCTTACCAGACAATCACTTCTGATGTCTAACCCCAAATGACAAATCATGGCTGACCCACAGATTGAAGCACAAGACCCACTGTCTCCTCACTGATAGGAGGGCTGAGCAGCTTTGCCTTTGCTTCACCCCACAGGGAACCAATGTGCTGGTAACGACAATTTGCTCTGTTTCCCTGTGTGCAGGGAACTGAACTTGTAGTACACAAAGTGCTGCTGAGTCCAAAAGCCAATAAAGATGATGGTGTAACCGCTAACTGAAGGCCTTTATGGGCCTTAATTAAGAACTACAGATAGACTAGTACATGAAAGCATAGCTGTGGAGTATGGGTACTACTACCGAGCTCTAGACTTTGGCTAGCAATGTGAACTCCTGGCTCCTGCTGTTTTCAAAGGTTCACGCAGGGTCCAGAGTCACTGAAAAGCAGAATAATTTTGACAAAGAAATGCTGAATTATGGTAGCTACATTCAGAAATGTTTTCAGATTCCACAGCCTCAGTGAGTTTATGGGTACACGGTTTATAAAAGAGGTACAGAGGCCCACACTTCAGCCACCACTGATGGTCAGCTACATGAAGACCTCCAGGTATTGGACAAAGAGATGGAGCAGTACACACTAACCGAGAGACACATGAGCTCAGCTGCTTCAGGCTGGGTGTCCAACCTCACAAACGTTAGCCTTCCTTAACTGAGGGAGGTGTGGTGTGTGGGGTCCTCACTAGATACCTCCAGATTCATGGACCTTTCTTTTGATGTGGAACATGGGTTTGCCTTTTCAGCACCTCTTTTCAATTACCTCATCTCTTGGTTAGATCAGTTTTATCTTAATCCTGTCACCACCCTTTCTAACCTTCCCTCTGTCGCAAAGTCAGGAAGATGTAAACAGCGCAGGAAAAAACTATTCTGTCTTTGAGGAGCTGCCTGCTTTCATTAGTTCCTCAACAGCAGGAAGCTGAAAGAGACTGCTGCAGAGAGGCAGCCATCTCATCATCAAACGACAGCCCTGCATTCACATACAATACTCTCTACTTTCCATTAAAAGTTCACACAAAGCACTAGTTTTTTGAGGCATGTGGCACTGAGAAGAGCCTTTTTGCTAGGAGATAAACCAAGCTGTCGAAGGGCTCAGGTCCCAATTCTCACCTTAGCTTGCCCCCCCCTTGTTTATTTTGTGATGGAGAATGCTCATCTGGCTCAGATGTGCTCATCTGGCTTAGAGCTATCACAGAAGGCCACAGGCATTACATGGAGTCTCTGTTAAAGGATGGCTCATTTGGGGATTTTCCTTTTGGTGTGAGAGACCCTAATTTACAATTCAGCTTTTGGAAAGGGAGCTGGGCACCTGGACCTGTGACCCCGTGTTAAATGTGCACCACTTTCACTCTAATATTTCCATTAACAGAAGAGCCTGCACAGGTGCTGTCACATTGACTCATGAATTACGACTGATACTTCTTCCTACATTTCTAGCTAAATGCTCTTACGGAGAATGCAAACCTACTTCTTGGAAATGAGAGGACTGTAGTAAATAGCCGAGTTTCATGGCATTAATCACAATAACAACATACTCTTTATTATTGACCAAACTGCAAAATAATTGCTTCTATTTTCCTACATTGAATAATTCAGAAATACTGACCTTGATGACTCAAGACTTAATCAAAAAACCACAGCTGCTCCTACAAATAATTATCTCCTTTGCAGATGCGGCAGATGGTGCTACATCAGCTAAGAAGAGGTAATTTGAAGAATTCCCCAGGTTACCACTAAAGAAAATTAATCTCATGAAACAATATCAGAAACTTCAATTTTGTACCATCTTGAATGAGTAAAACCAGCTCCCAAACCCTCACTGCTCAGTCCTTGCTCCAAAGGAGCATTTTCAAGACACAATAAGTGGCCAGTGTGTCCATATACATACATACATATTTGAACCAATCCTACTACAGCCTTGCGCTTTCCATCTTGTTATGTTTCCTCATCTCACCATTCCGGACATACCAAACGCACCAACACACTGAAGCATGGAAAAGATGATCCTGATGAAGGGAGTGAACTGAATGGACACAGTGAGGCTTCTCCAAGCTACAGTCTTGGCCACTTTTCTAATGTTTTACTAATATTTGCTCTGCACACCATGAACAACAAGAAAAGGAATGAATCTCAGTTTGAAATAGAAATATGAAACAAGTGAAAGGCGAGATACTTCAGTGTATTCTTACCTTTGCAGTCGTGAATAAACCCAAAAGCTACTGAGAAACCAAAGGCAGCAGCCTGCTCAATCCAGGCCCTGAGCAATCTGCAGTTTTGAAGAACAGGCAGCATCCAACAGCATCCCTGAATTTCAAAGCCTTTTTCAAGTGGACAGCCTAGTGATCTATTCACGGCCTCTCCTCAAGCTACCTTTCAGATTTTACAGTTTTAAAATTCGCCTTTGGATGTAAACAGGTCATCAAAGTCACTAGCAGCAAAAGCTCTAGATGTGACAGCATCGAAGTTATGATTTTAATCCACATAATTGGTTTTTCTTCAGTCTGGAGCGCGTGTGTACTTCAATCAGAGCACAGATGGTTAGTCAAACAAACTCTCTATAAATACCTTAAACAAATGTCTTTCTGATTTCGCTATGGATTTGGAATCTGTGTGCAGAATATAATCACTGGCAATACCAGGGGCTGATCTTGTGAGGCATTCAGAGCCTGCCTTCCATCATCCTTGGCTGCTGTTGGCTTCTGTGGGAGCTGGGAACAGTGAATGCTGGACCCAAGTGTCTGTGCAGTCTCACAGGTTTTACAGATTGGTTTACAGATCAACTCACTAAAAAGAGTAGAAGCTTAAGTGTTTTATATTCAGATGTTCCTTTCAGGATGTCTATTAGGTCCTTTTGATTTACTTTTCATTTTAATCAGTGATACAGATGCAAAAATCCCAGATCTTTGGCAGTGTGCTAATGAACTCCAGAAGCAGAGATAAGACATCCCACACTGTGGCTCATCACACAATAAACCAGCCTTTTCTTTCTACATCCAGAGAGCCCTGAACACCCTTTCTTTTGCTCCAAGTTAAAAACGCAAATAAATCTAGAAGCCTCTGCAAGCATTGGCAATGATCAGCCTTCTTTCAAATCATGTTTTAAAAAAAACTATAAAAGAACAGACAGGTTTTACTTGCAGCAAAGTAACTGCATTTTACAGGATCTACCCGGAAATATTTCTCCATTCCTTTACTTACAGAGTCTTCAAGGGAAAATAACAAGGTTCTACACAAACGGCGGACAAACTTTTCCACGTTCACTAATTACGGCAGGGCATACTCAGGTGAAAGTGTTGACAATCAAATCAACGAATTAGCTATCAGGAGCTGAATGACAGATTATTGGGTTGGGATTTTTGGTGGTTAACGATGTTTCGGAAGTTTACCCACAGAACCAACCCAAAATAGAGTGGGTCTTTGCATACAGCCAACAGGCCTCTTGCCTTTTCCCCACCTCTCCCTCAACTTGACACAACCTGAGTAATTCCAGGGGCACCCTTGTTACACTGGTAGAATGGCTGCTTATTAAAGAACCCTTCTAGAACCATAGAATCATTAGGGATTGGAAGGGACCTCGAAAGATCTTCTTGTCCAGTCCCTCTGCCACAGCAGGATCAAGTTGCACAGGAACACATCCAGGCAGGTTTTAAACGTCTCCAGAGAAGGAGACTCCACAACCCACCAGGGCAGCCTGTTCCAGTGCTCTGTCACCCACACTTGGAAGAAGTTTCTTCTGATATTTATGTGGAACTTCCTATGTTCCAGCTTATACCCATTGCCCCTTGTCCTATCACTGAATGACACTGAGAAGAGCCTGGCTCCATCCTCCTGACACCCACCCCTCACATATTTATAGTCATTAATGAGGTCAAGCTAAAGAGACCCAGCTCCCTCAGCCTCTCCTCATAAGGGAGGTGTTCTTTCATCATCCTCATTGCTCTACACTGGACTCCCTCCAGCAGCTCCACATCCCTACATCTGTCTTGAACTGAGGGGCCCAGAACTGGACACAATACTCCAGATGTGGTCTCACCAGTGCAGAGTAGAGGGGGAGAAGA
>JAOXOE010000702.1:3243684-3275157 GCA_028565055.1 Phoeniculus purpureus
ATATTACAGAAGAATATTACTGTTATATGGAAAATAAAACCTCTCTTAAATACTGGGAAAAGCAGGCAGGTTTTTCTAATTGGCTGTTTGGGTAGGGAAAGACGGAGGATAAATATCTTCAATGAAACGGATCACAGAAAAGCTGTCATGTGGCAAGTTGTATTTACCTCGAAATTCAAACACAGCCTCTTTGGCAGAGTCAAGATACTCTTGTTCAGTGTGCGACACTATCAGATCATCTCCATGAGACGATACCACTGTCTTATCAAAGAGTTATCTAAGTGCTATAGCAATGGGAACTGTCTAGTCCAGAATGGACAAAGACTCTGCCAAAACTCTAGCAATCATTTTGCTTTTGTAAGCTATGAAAATTCAGTGTTTTTATGATGAGGTGATACTCTTTTCAAATAAATGCTTTTATTCACCTTCTTCATGGTTTATTTGGCTAATCTAAAATACTTTGGGTTTGGTTTTTTTCACTGTTAACTGATACGTAGCACGTTACAGAGAGTTTCAATCAGAAGTAACAATGGCTCTGTTGTTGCTCTCCTTTGCCAGGTAGGGATGCTGGCACAGAGGTGAAGTGATGTGCAGGGCTGTGGTCAGGGACATACCAGGTGTAGCTACGGCAACCTGCACCGCTTTGAAGCAAAGATGAAGGAGGTTTGTACAGGTCATATTTGAGAAGAAGGTGGGAATTTGGGACAGTTATGGAAGAGAAATAATCGCATGGAGAGCAACTAAAAGCAGTTTACATTGTGTTCTCTAACTGCAAAGGTGTGTTTGAAGGTTGTTACTTCCTAGCACACTATAGGGATTTAAAAAAACCTATTTATTTAGGGACATGAGTGTCCCCAGGCTTCCTGGAACAAACTGCAGTTAAATTGCACCAGTATTGGTGTTTTACAACCAAATTTCACTGTTCTATCGTATTTTAGCTGTTTGATTTAATCAAATCGATGAAAATGGAACATACTGGATACTTGACCGAGCTTTTACTGTAGTCTATTAATTCAGAAAGCTAAAAATCCACCCCTCCTAGTGCAGTACATCCTACAGCAAAACACATCACAAGTCCCTCATGACACGAAAAGACACGAGACACTTTGGTTCACTCTGCTTCCTGCGCAGTCGTGGAACGGATGCATGTGGTTTCTGTAGAGTTTGTAGGTCTTTGCTTGTTTTACTCAGCACTGCGTTACACAAACCACTGCCTAGTCCAACTGGAACAAAACAAAAGTGCAGATTGGGCCAACTTCCTTAACCCAGTTCGAGAAGCCAGTCAAAAAGGCTGGGTGTCATCATTCTGTGTTCCTCGCTGAGCTTGCAGTACTGCACCACAGCGTGGAAGATGTCCCCCACCTTCCAGCACTTCCGTTGAACCAACTGCACGACATCTAGAAACTAAACAAAAACCAAAACAAAGCACCCTTAGGATGTGGCTAATGTTTTGTTAAGGTCTTGTTCAATGACCATGTCTGTGACCATCCCTTATAAATGAACCCCACACAACAACCGACAGGCTCCTTTTTTTTGATAAAACTTTGTTTCTAGAGTCCTATCACTCCCCAGACACCAGTATATAGGAAAATGCCATGATGTTTTTCCCTGTTAGCTGCTTCAATTGATTATTTATTGCCATGGAAGTAAGAACAGGAAAAGTGAGCATGATAAGGGATTAAAACTTCCCCTTATTGATAACTTGCTGTCAAATTAGTGCATATTTTAAAGAACACTTCTCGTTTTAAAGAAAATAATCCCTCTTCATTACCATTAACTATATTCTGTATTAAGTTTTCTGTATTTCCACATATACAGCCCACAGTGTTTTAAGTATTCATGTAGAGGGATTACTGGTAAGAGGGATTTCTGGGTAACTTTCTGTCACATGAAACCCTTACCACAATTGGAGATCAATCACAGAGAGTATCTAATTTTTTTTGGACTTCCAGACAAACCAGAGGTAAAATGTATATTCTTAAATAACTGTAAAAAATCCTGACTTTTGTCCACTTCTCACAGTGTCCTGCATCTGGTCCCATGTTTTGCTGAAGTGCATCAATGAAAATCAAAGCTTTTAATTTCTTGGAATTTCACAATCAATATCTAATTAGCTCAGTCCTTCTCCACTTCCACTTTTAAACCGCACGAGCAAATATTGCGTGTCTCTCGTTAGCGTAGCTGTTTGCTGTTTACACACCAAGGCCTAAACTTTTAATACGTATTTTAATGATCTTTAATAGGCACGCGATTTCCCAGAGCACGGCTGCAGGCAGGATGTGCTTCATTATTCTCCCGAGTATTTTTGCAATTGAATTAGCTGTTTGCCAAAGCACATGGGTGCAGCCGACAGCTGTTTCTTTAATTAGATGCAATTTGGACTGTTGCTGCTGAATGCATTTTAAATTATGTTTATGATTCCCAAATGCATGTACTCAAGAAAATCAAACAATGTGTCTGCGACTCAAAATGATCTTCCCACGAAAGACCAAAATACTGATTTGTAATGGTTTTTTTCATGGCTTTGAATTCTGTGACACGTTTTATAAATACTTAAGGCCAGAGCCATTCTTGCTGACCTTGGGAAGGGGGCTGGTTGGGTCATTCCTGAGGTGTGGTGGGTGGCACCAACTAACCACCGTGGAAAAGCAGCCCATGTTGCTGGAGTGGACTTGGTGCTCTGGCTTGGACTATAACTGCAGGACATTTATCACTGCTATCTGCCTCTCTCTGGAAATAGGCTTCTGCTTTTAGGGTGAGAGTGGAATCTCAAATGGGACATCTTAAGTCCAACTTACATCTTGCTTCGGTCCTTAGTGTCACTGCAGTGGTCAGATTCACCAAATCATGTTACAGAGTTTTTGGAGATGGACTTGTGGTGAGAGTGTTTCCTGTGTCTCGAACAATCTGCTAAATATTTCACCTGTCTTCAATTCCAGCACATTCAGTCCCCTCCCCTCATTTTGGTAATGACCGGCAGCATTGATGTCCTGCCACTGTGATTCAAGAGAATCATCAGCATGCCAAGTTCTGTAAGCAATACCTTTTCGATTCTGTTTTCCTGAGATTTCTTAAAATAGATAGTTGGGATCCCCAGTTCTGAAGCAGCTATCCACTGCAGAGTGGCTCGCAGCTCTGCATCCGGGCACTCTGGCTCCAGATCAAAGTTGATCACCAGCAGGTCCTTCTGACAATTAGCTGTTCCCACCGAAAGCCCAGAAGTACTTTCTGGAACAATAATCCCAACAGTTATTAGTGTGCAATTACCTGTCTTAACTCCAAATTGTGCATGTGTAATTGATAGGCTTCAACTTACCCTCTGTGTTTTCTGTCTGCTCCTTATGGAACACCTTTTCTTCTAGTAATTCACTTAGAAACAAACAAGAACAAAGCTTATTAGTGATACTTAGGGACAGTCCACAACGTTGCCTCACAATGAATAAACTTCTCCCTCAATATTAGACCTAGAAAACTGCAAGAAAAAAAGTTACGTAGGATGAAATAATGAAATGCTGAATACATTCCACTTATCCAGTCTGTGAATCAGAAGAAGCTGTGGGAACTTCCAGGATGAGGCACTCATAGTGGCTGCACTGTGTGTTACATTTCACCAGGATGTGTGTCTCTGCGGTTTATGTAAGGACAATCAGTGATGTCACCCGCACGAAGCAGGGCCTGGAATGTCTGAGGTGCACTAAACGATTGCAGTTACAATGAGACTAACCATCAAGTCTGACTTTAGCAACTACTTACTTAATCATAGGAGAAGAAGGCATGTTCTCCTGATAAATTTCCAGGTCCACAATGCCAAGACTGCTAGTTGTACTGCTGTTGCCATTGCTGACAAAGCAAAAGTTAAGACATTAGTGCCAAGCTGCGCTGAACATTTCTCCACATGTCTTTTTAAATATTTATTCACATACTAAGCAAAGTGAGGAGGTTGCCCATTACATGGAGTTCCACAAAATCAACTGTGCTCAGCAGGCACTTCTCAGAATGAAGCACACCCATCTGCTCAAAATAATGAGGCTTCTATTAAAATAATTCTGGATGCAGTGTGTACCAAGAGATGCTGTAAACTGGAGGAAAAAAAGGGGAAAAAAAAGCTATTGTTGTATCATAAATGGTTTTTGCAGTGAGCTCCTGGCCTCACAGATAACCAGCCTGTGTGAGCCCCTGAAAAGCTTTGTCAGGTACCAACATCTCCTAGAAAAAAAAACTGTAGAGATTCAGATACCTCTGAATGTGGCAAATTGCAACAAGGCATTTGGTTGCCCACCCTGCTACTTACCTGCCTACAGCCATGAGGTACAGGGGCGGCCCCTGCTGTTTCTGCCTACTCTGAAAATTTGGGTTTTAATTAAAGCCCACACTCACTGGGATCAGTAATAGGAAAAAGTGTTCTCTGTCTCTGCTCTTGGTGCATGGATTCCTAATGGGAATAACAGTATCAGCTAAGGAGATGCCAAAAAAACCCACTGCAAATGGCAAGCAGAACCAGTAAGTCAAAGGATGACAGCAACTAGCTTGCCCAATGGCCCTTTTGCTGTAAGACTGAGGCACTTGAATGGTGCCAGCAGGTTTTTTTCTTTGAATCTAGCTGCTTACCAGTAACAAAAAGACCTGGCTGAGTGGTGTTTTTCCTCAACTTTTTAAAAGATAGATGAACTCTGTCATCAGGATTTCTTTACCATTTCTGAGCCATTAGCCTTGTTCCCAGTGCATGGCAGTCCAGTTGTTGGCTGGGCAGACTGGACTGAGAGCAGGCAATGTGGTCACGTACCTCAGGGATCGCTCACTGAGTTGCAAGTAGCTACTTGTGTCATCAGGATTGTCCTCGTCATTGGCTAGCTGTGACCAGCTGCCAGTGCTTTCTTCACTGCTGCTTTGGTGGTTTGGGAGTTCTTCAGCTGCCTTTGACTCTGCTGTGGTTTCAGCATCTGGTCTGCTCTGGACAGTGCTGCTGGTAGGGTGACAAGGAAAGCACAGTGACGTTTTAATACAGGCAAACACATTGGTGTCACCATTCTTCAGGCAATGCTGCTCAGTAAAGTTGACCAAGTAGGAAAATTCTATACTAAATCCCTGTCCTGCTCACAGGTAAGGAAATTTCTTGCTGGGCTTTTCTGTCTAGAAGCAGGAAAGTGGTTGGGAATCACAGATGAACCCTCTGCGTTCTGTCTTCTTCAGAACCTTTGCTTCTTAGGCTAGGGAAGGATAAAGTCACAGTTAGGTGACTTCTTTTTCTACGGACTGAATGCAGAACCCAGACTGGGTTATAGTATAGGTTTACGGGAAAAATGCTTCATGTTTCTGCATGTGACATCTCTCACGCATTTGTAGGACACACACACGTTTATAGGGGACATATAAACATAAATCTTAATTTATGGTAACTTTTCAGAGCCAAACTAGACTTTGTGAGACTTGATATGCAGGTCGTGAAGTATATAACAACCAACACCTCACTTTTAGGATGGTAAGTGCAGTTCCAGGATAACAGCTGAACTAAACCTGTAGCTTTATTGTATGTAGTGGCTGGTCTGCATGTGCAGCTTTGAGATCAGAGCCATGTGAAGTACTGGGGTCCCTCTAGAGAAATTTTTACCCGAAGGCTTTTATCTGGAGCTATGGCTGAGACTGATTTTTGTTCACTTTTTTCAAATTAAGGTATCAGCCAGTGCTAACTCAAAGTTCAAACTTTGTCCATCTTTCCTGTCCTGACTGTGGAAGACTTAAATATCTATAGAGAGAAAACTGACTTGTCTGTGCAGTGTTTGAACCACAGTACGGTCACCTTTGAAGTGGGCCTGCTCCAGAGACAGACATTGTGTTGATGGGGTGATTTTATGCATACAGAAACCTGTAGTCAGAACTTAACCTGTTTATTTCTCTGCAAGTGTCCCTTCTCATCTACTTCCTTTATCAACATACTTTTACTGGGAAATTTAAACAAACCCCAAGGCAAGGTGCTGATTTGCCCTGTTGTCACTTACCTGTTTAGCAGGGAACTGGAAACAGTATGTTTCCCATCAACAGCTTCTCGAGGCTTTTCTTTGCTTTGATCCTTTCTGGAAGGACTGTGTGGAGTTAAGCAATTGGAGTCTTTATCTGTCTCATCTCGTTGATCAGTTTCTATCTGAATCAAAGGCACTTCCCTGTGCTGACCTGCATGGAGGCATCCAGGGCTCTTCTCATCCATGATTAGTCCAGCCCTTCTGGGCTCAGCCTGACTTGGAGGTGTGTGTTGAGGCTGTTTGCCTTCCAGCATGTGTTCTCTGCTTATACAATCAAAGGAGTCCTGTTGGACAACAATTACGTTTTTACCACTTTCAACAATGTTTGCAGCCAGCCTGTTTGCGTATTGCTCCATGTGTGGTGGGGAATCACTGTGAAACTGGTCTGCCTCTGTGGCCTCTGCCTCATCTGCTATGATTTTGTTCTTGCGCATGAGAGATTCAATAGAATTTGCCCATGTCTCATGAATCAACATATCCGTTATCTGGTCAGTCTTGCATCTTTGGTACAGGCATGAGTCAGACTTGCAGAGACCTGAAGAAGCCACTGTGCTGACTGGTTGGACGCTTAAGGAGTCTTGGTGATGGTGGGCAAATCCGTCTAATGAGTTTGCCTTAACCGGGATGTTCACTGTTAGCCTAGAGCCCGACAATCTGCTGTCAGGCATTGATGACTGCCTAAAGCAAAAGGGTGATCGTAGAGAGGGTGGCAGCAAACTGCCACACCAGTCCTTGGAATTCCGAGGGGAAGACAGGTTATCTTTATTTTCTTTTTCTATTTCCCTTAGCATGTACCTATAAAACTCTTCTGTTATGCTTTCTGTGCTAGACTGTTTGGATGGGCAATTTGGTTTTACATTCAGATGACCATTTTTCTTGGCTACCTGCTGCAAAGCAGATGTTAAAATGTTGTTTGCATTTTTTCCCGCATAGTAATCCAGTAGCAAATCAAACCCTCTTCCTTCATTTTCCATCTGGTTCACCATAAATCTTGAAAATTCATCTGTAATGCTTTCACAGCTAGACTGTTTTGAGACAGAACTAGTCTGGCTCATGGACTGACCAAGGGTGTTCATTAGACTTAGGGTATTGAAAGAGGCTTTGGAATCCAAGTCCTCCTCTGGTATGCTCTCACAGCTTGAGGCCTTAGCTCGGCTCCATCTTTCACAGTACAGCCTGTTCCTGGGGTGGTTGGGACCTTGCCAGATGCTATCAACCACGGAGAGCTCTGTGAGGTTCATGATCTTGGCTGCCACTTCATTTGCAAAGATATTGACTGAATCTGGCGTGTCCTCAAGGTTTATTGATTCATCCACTACCCGATTCATCAATCTTTCCTTTAACTCAGGATGCTCATCTGTTTTTCTTTTGATCTCGCTAAGTCTAGGTGCCCTGTGCTTCCGAACAATGGAACCATTGGCATGGGTTTCCTTTTTCCTCTTCATGGTTCTGCATGATAAACTCTGGGTCACAAGATATTCATTGCCTTTCTTCCACGCACAGAACCAGGGTTGCTTTCCATTTGAGTTTTCAAGGCAAATGGCAGCTATTTCAGTTGCCATAGAGACAACCGTTTCTGCCAGTTCTTCTGCAAAATCTGCTAGACAGTATTTGTCCCGCGAATGTTTCACCTGTAGCACGGGCTGAGCAGGAAGTAGGACGTGATTTCCTAACAAAGACAAGCTAACCTGAACGTCGTTATTTAGTGCAGCATCACACGTGCGCTCAACCTGGATTTCTGTGCTCGTGGTGGCACTGGAAGGCAGTTGCTCCTGATCACCATGCCTGCAATCCTCCTTTGTGAAGGTGTTTTCTCTGTTTGAGAGCGATCCATTGTCCTTCTCGAAAGGATGATTTTTACTGGGGTTTGGGGATTTGTGACAGTCTGGAGTGGTTCTTTTCAGGTATTTTTTCTTGGGAGATGTTTTGGCAACAAACGCACTGTGCCCTGAAGCTTTACTTGGTGGTTCTGAATTCAGTGTGAAGCTCTCCTGGCTACTTACATCATCTGCGCTGCTTTTCCTGGTGTTTGTGATGTTTCCAAAATCTTTGCTGGCACTGGTGCTGTAGGATGTACCAAGTGGTGTAATGGAGTTATCGTGCAGGCTGCAGGAAGCTTCATGCGCTGTTGTCTGTGTTGAATGCCCTTCTGCTCTTGTTACTTTCTCTGCTTTTCTACCTTCGGAAAAGAGAGGTGAACACTCTTCCACTTGTCTTATGTCGTTCATCTTCTTGCAAGTGAAATATATTACATTAAAAAGCAACTCGTTTGCAGTGTCCATGAAAACATCTTGTGTACCTGAGCTGTTTTCTGAAAGGGGCTGTTGCTGTCTCTTCTTCCTCACCTCTTCAATAGAATGTCGTAGAATAATATTGGATAAGTTTTGTGCAAGTTCATCCCTGATTACTTCACTGGTGTGTGGAATCCGTGGCCTTGCAGCTGTTTCAATAATTTTTCCATTTATGGATTCCATAAAATGTCTTACGTTTCTGTATGTGTTGGGCTTTGTCAGAATTGTCGATGCCTCTTTGAGAAGTGCCTCTGCAATGCTGTTGTTCAGCTTCTCCATGCTGCTTCCCACAGCGATGCTGCACTGGAGAGCAACGGCTGCAGAAGTCTGAGTGGCAGACAGAAGTCCACTTGAAGCTGCAGGATACTTCTCTTCCTTCATCTCCCCCAGGCCACAGACAGCCACAGCACTTGCTACTTGTGTCATGCCACACAGCGCAGATGGAAATGAATATTCTGTGCCAGCACAGTCATCAAGTAGCTGTGAAGATGCTGCATGTGGCTCTTTGGTGTCGACTGCTCTGCTTTTAAGGTCTGTGGCTTCTTGATCCCTTCTGAATTTTTCTGCAGCCTGGGGACTGGAAATAGTTCCAATAACAGTGGCTGCACAAGCTAGAGCCACTTCCAGAGCACTTTGTCCGTGTCCGTTTGGATGCTCATCCTCAAAGTAATCTGAAAGTTCCGCAGAACTTTCTGTCTCGGTCCAGTGGCAGAGGCTGGGCAAAGCAGACCCGGGCCAGTCAGACACGTTCTCAGAACAGTCTGGGCTTTGCACTATGACAATCTTGGGTAGTTCATTCCATGATCGGGAAGCAGATACATCCTCTGACTTGCAGGAGCTTCCTGCAGAGATGCTGACAGCAGCCTCCTCACTAAAACTGGGCTGAGACTGTGACAGTCTGATGAATGCATCTTGCAGAACAGATTCTGCTAAATTTGTGGCATACTGACCTGTAGTCGCTTGCTTGTTCTGTAAGGGGGGATCACTTTTCCTGATGCCTGCACAATCTTCCTTGTCTGTCTTACTGTTGTCTTTCACTGTGGGGTCAGATGGAGGCCCCGGCTCCTCTTTGGACATTTTGGTTAAAGATGCATCTTCTAAGCCATGCGTGGAGCAGAGATTTCCAACCTCACTAGTGAAATCGGCAGCACTAAAGGATGAAGTAACTCTTCCAGCTAATTCCTTTGGCGACAGTATTTTCTGTTCTGTCTTCTCTTCAGTCTGTAGGGTGCCATATTCAGCCACGACATTCACAGCTTCAGTGACTCCAGCAGCTGCACTATCTTGATTCACGTAGCTCCCTTCAGGAATGAATGGCAACCTGGCTTTTCTATAGTGGACACTTTCAAATCCCTTCCCTTTATTTTTTTTGACATCTGGAGATGCTTCTGAAACACTTAATTTTTCATGACCTATTAAAAGAAAAACAAGAAATTAGTTTTTGCAGAGTACCTTGTAACTTTGGAAAGTCAAAGGCTGCATGAGCACGCAGCTTGTTTCTACTCTGTAAAACCACTGCTCAACCTTGAATCCTTGTCTTGGAGCAACAATTTGAAACCATGAAAAGCTGTCCACTTTCTGAGCTATGAATAAATATCTGCATAAACTGATACCAAGCGCACTCTCTGAGCTTTGCAGTGGCTGCTCTGCAGCATGAACCACAGCAGAATCATACTTGGTGCCACTGCTTTTACCGGTTCTGCACTCATCAGCCTCATTTTCATCCTCGAGGTGCTCAGATGCTGTGAGGAAATCTTCTTCTATTGAGGACACGGAGCAGTTTGTGTCATCCTCAGGCTTTAAGATGTGAGCTTCTATCTGCAGCTGCCTCTCCTGGACAAGCTCGAGTCCAATCAGAAACTTGTTTATTTCAAAAATGATGCAGCTTGTGCTGTTCTTCCTGTCCCCCCTCGCACACTGAACCAAGCAGACATCTGCCAGCCAAGGACACTGGAGGAGAAAGAATAGCAAACTGTTACTGAATTTAAACAAAACACTTATTTTAAGCTTTCCCTCCTCTATGAATTCCTGAGGAATGCTTTGCAGCAAAGATGCCACCTGGGCTCCTGTGCCACAGTGCATGGGTACGTACATGCCCAAGGAATACCACCCGGACCAACGGCTTTTATTACAGGAGTGGAGAACTCAGCTGCATTACAAGGGCATCTCTATTTTGCTGAACAAACCAAGCTGTTTGTTTTCAATCAACCTCTTGTTTAACGACAGAGATGCCTCTGCTTAGAGCAGTGCCAGCCAGACCCCTGCTATGCTGTTATTCTTATGGCCTCACCACCGGCACTACCTGTCTCCTGAGGAAATTGTTTGTGGGAGTAAATTCCTCCTTGGGGTAATTTGGGCTATAGCACTTGTTGGAGCAGCCCTTAAACAAGCACTGCTGGATGAGGCTGTTCAGTGTGGGTCATCTTTACACGCTCCTCACTTGCCCAAAGCCCTGTTATTTGTGACAGACATGACCTCCCACTGGAGGCTCCCTTTGTGCCAAGCCTTTGTATAAACTCTCTTACCCATGGGAGCTGTGCAACTGAATTGAGAGTTGAACAGAAACTGAAAAGAACCCTTGTTACCCTCATTTACTGACACAAGACCTGTCGGATAGCTATATAACCACAAAACTGCGCTGGCATCACCGCTGGAAGCACGTTTGGAGTATGGATGCGCTCTGAGGCACAGCCAAGCTTTTGCAGCTTGCAATCTTGCGCTTTAGCTCAGGCTCCCAGGAAGGACCAGCCAAGCTAAATCAGCTCCAGGCTGAGGTGGAGGATTTCAAGCTGTGTGAAAGACGCCCAGCATCTCGATAATGTAACCCCATCCAAGACCCTCTGTCTTGGAGCAAGTCCCTAGAACTAATGGGAGTGGGAGGAGGGTCATGGAATAAGGTGTTTTATAAGCCTCTTCTTCCTTTCCACCTAAAATTTCTTGCTTCTCCTGTTGTGGACTCTGGTAATGCTGTTCGTCTTTTTCATTCTCTTTCTTTAGAGAGAACAGACACAAAGTGTGATGAGAAGAAAAAGCATTTTATTACAATAAGGAGTGAAGCTTCTGGAACTCATGTCTTAAAATGTCTTCAAGAAAATTATTATCATTTGCTTCCTTTGTCCATGTGGTGCCCGTAAGAGGAGTTCGTGGCCTCCAGATTGCAGACAGGGGATGTTTCATTTGCAATAATGGGAGTGGGAGTTAGCACGAGAACTTTGCCTTTAGCGCCTCTAAATGTTAAGTTTTAATTAATGCATGAATTACTTTTTAAGTTGACAGAAACTAAATGTGGTATCATCTCTGATGTGGTTCATGCAGTTTGGGACTTTCCATCACCACATTCAGCCTTGCAGTCACCTGTAGGATCCTCAGCTCTTACCGTTCACAGAACAGTGTTAATCTCTCCCTTTGCCCCTTTATGCTGCCCTTCTGACTCTTCTGCCCCTAAGGTCTGGGTTCATGATCTACTTCTGCCACCAACACCTGACTTCGCTGAGGGACCAGGTGCCAGTGTGGCTTAAAGCATTGTCAGCTGCGACCCAGAGATCCGTGGGATCTGGAGGGGAAGCAGCAGGAGCTCTCACATCTCTGTGTCACCCCCCCACCACAAACACATTTAATGAGCTTTTGTTCTGCAGATTTATTTTTTTGTGTTTGCAAACTCCCACTCATCTCTGAAAGTGGTGCAAGGCCTTTGCTTTCAGCTTCCTTTTTCCATTTTCCAAATTCCATCCTCTGCAGGAGCAATATGATCTTAAAGATGAGTTTGAGCCTACCTGGGGAACTTCATAACCGGCCTGAAGGTTTCCTGATGCTAATCCGCTCAGCAGGACGATTTCATTCTCCTTCGGTGGCTGCACGTTCATTGAACTGATCAGTTTGGGGAGATTTGGGGAGACGCTGATCAACCTCTGTAGCAGGAAAGATAGAGTTTGCTCTCAGGTTAGAGCTCATAAATATTGAAATAGCACTTCTGGGCATCCTTTTGGAAAGCCTACGTAAGCTCACTGCGTTGGGTCAACTAAAAATAGAACTGGCAGCATGCTCCTCCTTTTGAACCCCCAGGCAGGACAATGGTGGCAGTATGAGTTCTGTACTACTGGCCAGCAGGATGGTGTCATACCTCACACTCCCATGTGCTCACAGCTTCTTTGTGTTTGTGCAGCAGAGTGCTCGGCCTCCCTACAATGAGCGAGTTCCTAAGAAACTGTGAACACTGCGTCTGTTGTTGTCTAACCCAGAAAGGCTTTAGTAGATGCGGCAATGAGCACAGAGCACCTCTTCCAGCTTTCCTCCAGGCACAGACCAGTGAGGAATCAGAGAGTTAGTTGGGACCTGCTGATCAGGCTGATGCTAAATACTGAACCTGGAATAACAGAGGTATTTAATGCACAGCTGACACAGACATGGTTCTGCTGCTCCCCTGGACTCCTTCATGATGTGGTTTTCTACCTGACACATTTGTGCTAATGGTCACAGCATCCCTGATGCCAGATGAGTGTCCTGTAGCACTGCAGTGAATGCCTGGGGCGAGCAAAGACCTCTTTGCTCCTTCACAGAATCACAGAACATTAGGGATTGGAAGGGACTTTGAAAGATCATCTAGTCCAATCTGGCAGCAATTGTCCGCCCTGGTCTCAGTGTGCTTGGTTTGTGGGCAGGGAACCAGAGGTGACCCCTTACAGTAGGGGTCAGACCCACCTTCACATCATGTACTGACACAACTGCTAGGGAAAGGAAGATCTCAGGCACCCAGCCGTAGCTTTAGTTACTCCGCAGCTTCACGTTTTCATCTCCAAAGTAACAAGCTTCCAGTACTGTTATTTTTCCTCGGAGTGAATTAGATATAATAAAACTTTCTGGCTTAGCAAATCTAATTCAGTTCTGGGGAACAATTAGCTTTTCAGTAGACCGATCTTCAGATGAGGCTAAGTATTCATATTTGACAGAAATAAATTCAGCACCTCTGCTCAGTGTGATGTTTCAGTAGAGTACAAAAAAGTTCTCATCTGCTTCCTTTTTCAAATTATAACTTCTCTGTCCTCGCACACATTTCTCTACGTTTCTCTTTCTTGCTACTGCCTAAATTGCCACTTTAACCATATTTCTTAGCTAGGAAATGGTGGCTTTTTGTAAATCTTCAGCTCATTGCCTTTTGTTCAGAATAAAAAAAAGTGAAGCATGGAAAGATTATTTTACACCAAATCCTTCAATTTAACCCATTCAAGGAAGGGCTGTGGCCACACGAAGTGCCAACAGGAACAATTACATAGCTGTTTCCAGCAGTGACTTACGCAGGTGCTGTCACGGTGGCTGCACAGAGCTAGCTTAAGTTGTCTTTTACAGGTGTCTAGCTCTAAGACTGAGGGAGAGGCTTTTGGTGTTTCCTTATGACTTGCTATAGTTTCTGTTCCTTAATAAACACTGTAGACAACCATAAACACACAGCTTATTTGAAAACAGGCAGCGCTTCTGTGGGTTAAACCTCTCAAGCTGTTCTGCACGTTTAACCTGCTGATTCAACAGTAAAACCATTTTGCTGCAAGAAGCCGTATTTATTTTTGACATCTGAATTTTCAGGAAACCCAGATGCAGCAAACAGCAGAGAAACGCTGTTCTGCTAGTGGTAACTTGCAGGAGGCAACAAGACCCCAGCACTGGCTGTCCCTCCATGAACTAAAAGTGGTTCCAGCAAACTCTCTGTAATGCTTTGCAGGGGAGCTCGCTAGGTCCTGCCCCTGCTCACTTACCACACACTGCTGCACCAGTTGTAGGCACCAGGCCAGAATGATGACACTGAATTGATAAAGGAAGATGTGAACTCAGACTGACACCAGACCATTTCCTTAAGATGTGACTTCCTCAGAGCGGAGGGTTTTGGGGTACAGTCTGTGTTTTACACAGCGTATTATGACGTGACTTGTAAATTAACCAAGGGTTTTCTTTTTTAAAGCCCTTTTCTCTACTTTCCAAGCTTCCAGTTAACGAAGTAAAACACCTATTTACTTGTGTTTTACCTAGACCCCTCCTCAAGACCATGTAGTAAAACTGCTCAGCTGGACAAGACCTAAACGAGTGAGTGTAAGATTCTAAAGGCTTTTTGTAACTAGGAAAGAGAGACATCAGAAATTATTTTTATATAGTATCAAGTCCAATTAAGAAGTTGGAGGTTTGACATATCCATGTTCATTTCTCTGAGAAAACCAAGGCTGAGCAAGAAGCCCACTCACAGGGTAACTGCTGTGAATTCGCCATTAGCTGTCTCTGGGATGGGAGTAAGAGAAGCTATAAAACATGGCCTGGTGTTGAGGTAATTTCAGAGTCCTGATGCACTGCTCGCTGTAAGGGCTGGCTTTGGTTTGTCTGCACTGGGGACTCGTGGTGTACCTGGCTAGACTCACTGTGAACGTTGTTAAATTGTTACCTGCTTCACTTGCTCATCACTGCAGTCATCTCTGTTTGCATCTAAATTCACAAAACAAACCTGAAAGAAGTGAGAAAAAGAAACAGGAGCTTATAAAGTCATATTAGAACGGCAGCAATGCTTTCAGAGTCGATCGGCATTTTTTTTCCAGCCTTGCAGCTGAATACATGAAGCCTGTTCCAAGCATGAAAAAGGCTGAAAGGTTAGCAAAGAGAAGAGCAGAGGAGGCACTGAGAAAGGGAAAAAAGGATTGCTCTAACAATTAACTTCTCGGATGAATGGGCAAAAGTTGCAGATAAACAGAGGATATCAGCCAAGACAGAGGAGGCGTTCAAAAGGTACTTGAGTGCAGATCAGATAGCTCTTCACATCTTGTAAGAGCTGAGTGATTATATACATTTATTTTTTTCACTAGCAGATGGTAAATGCCTCTTTTCTTTTTTTCCTATGCAAATTTTCCCTAGAAAAATCAAATGCTCTCAATTATCCCTTTCACCAATACCCTCGTGTTAGGCACCTGATCCCGCTTGTGCCTGCTCTCCCCCCCCAGCCATCACTGATTTCAGTTCGTACATCCTACACGCCCCGATGGTGACCATCTGCAGTAGCAACCAGCATAGCAGATGGAGCGACCCAGCCAGGCCCTCCTACTGTAAACCAAACAGACCCCCACTGAAACAGAAGGATATTTTACAAAACTCACTAATGCCTTAGCAGAAGAAATAGCAGGATAAGCAGGAATATCTATTATTTACAGCCATGTTATCTTTATTTAATCTATTTTAAAATTTATTTTCAGAATCAACTTACAGAATTCAGTACTGACTCCATTTTCCAAACACAGGTCTCAAATTCCACTGCCTTTGGTTTATCACACTGCCAAGGCAGCCTCTTAGAGTTTGCTCTGTTCTGTGGATTTTGCAGTTTCAATTACAGGCAATTTTTAAACCAAAATAGTTTTGCCCTGGGGAAAGACCCTGAAGAGGTAGTTTGCATTTTCCATTTTTTTGTTTGCTGTGAAATCAGCCCTGCTTTGAGCAGGAGGTGGGACTAGTTGTCTACTGAGATCATAAATTAACCCTGCAGCTCCATCCTGGCAGGTTCTGCACCCCTGCTATGTCCTAGGTAGCTCACTCTGAGGATATATTTCTTGGAGATACTTCACTAGAGGTGCTCAAACAGAAAAATTTCCACCTGAAAAATCTCTCATGATGCTGTTCTTTGAACTTGGAAGAGCTTTTCCTTTCCAGGATCATAAGAACAGCAGATAGAGAAATATTAATTTTATTTTAATTCCTTGTTTTCAAGATCATGTTTGTGACTGGTAAGAGATCATGGTGTAAATTGAGTAAGCTTCAAATCTTGTATTCTTGAGTCTCTGTATGAACTGGAGACACCTCAGCACACCCTTTTTGCAAAGTTAAGACTGATTTCTTAAAAGAACCACAGGTTAAGAAGTGACTTGGTTTATGAAGCACTTAAGGGTATAATGTACCAGACACACAATATATTTTACCTGTTGACAGATGGCCTCAGGAAATTGCTAAAAGCAAAACACTGTTCTCTCAGTTTGCAAGAGTAAAGCAGTTTTGTTATGTTCAGAGCCCGGCTGCTGGCAAACAGCTGAATGACAAGCAAAGAAATAGATTATTGTCTCTATTTTCCTTATTGCTTTCATTTCAGCCTGTGCTAACCAAGGCTGGTATCACTAGTGTATCTGTTCCCTAGACACAAAAGCACACTGAACGCTAACAACAGCAGTCTAGAAAACCCTGTGTGTTTTTCCTAAGTGTCTGTTCTAAGGTGAAGGTTTTCAGCTCTGCAATCTTCTCCCCAATATAACAGATTGCCAAACTCCTTTTTCTGTTTGTTTTGGGAGGTCTTAATGCCTCTTTCTATTGGCTATAGCAGAGCCTGACAGTAATGAAAGATGTCCTGTGAAACATCTTACAGCTTTTGGTGAGATTAAAACAAGCCCTAGCTTGCAGGTTTTTTATTAAACCAGTATTTTCCTTCATTAAAAAGAAAACCTGTTTGTTTTTGGGTAGTCTTTGATGACAAAACACTAAGATAGGTGCAAACGCTGGGCTCACTCTACTGCAATAGCAGTAGTTTTTTGCACTGTGTTGTGATGGGAAGGAGCTGCCAGCAGCTTTTTTTGAGGTCTCCCAGAAAGCATGAATTCTTCCAGCTGCTTCCTAGGGAAGAGGTGGAACTGAAGATTCACTGCAAGGTCCTTAGATCTTGGGTCTGTGCTGCTCTGCTTCTCCCATCTATTCTCCTGCCTCTGTCACAACCCCACGTCTGCTCACACAAGGGGCCAGTTCAGACAGCCCAGGAGAGGAAATAACTGATCTGGGACAGCACTGCAACCTGCTCATAAAACTCGTGTTTAATTTCATATGAGCAGAAGGGTGAAAGCTAATGAGCCCCAGGAGAGATTGCAGGAGAAAAATCTCTGAGCAGGCAGTTTCTGGGTGCAAAGGACAAATGTGTTCTGAGTGGCCAAGCCTGAGGACATGAGGGGTGCAGCCACGTGGTAAAGAAGGGTGGGTGATGCTGAGCCTGGGACTGACAGCAGTTTAGAACAGGACCCTGTCTCAGCACTGATGAGAACACAGTGCTTGAGAGTAAAGAGCTGAAATAGGAGGTATGTCTCTAAAGCAGGACAGGGGTGAGTCCAAACTAGGCTCTTCATTCTGCTTTAAGCTCTCCCCAGTGATACTGGTGGTGGGAGCAGGAAGGCAGCTGTGCATCAGGGAAGTCACCTTCTCTCCCTCTCTCCCTCTCCCTTTCCCCTCCATCCTGCTGCAGGTGATGCAGGTATGAAAACCCACAATATGGCTTCATTTAACAGGGATCTGACTGTACTTGTTTATATCCTTCTTCATTCCTTGTGCCCAACATGAGTCATGTGTGTCTGATACTGGCACAGTGATGTTCTGGTTATTCACCCTTATCCTCTGAGAAACTAAAGGCTTAGTGTTTACTTCCAGATTGTTTCCCCTCCATATTTTGGGCACGTACTGCTTGTTTTCAGGCTGCTTATCGTTTCCTACACGCTGTTAGCTGCTGCATGCTTTGTCTCTTTTTAGAATCACAGAATAGCCAGGCTGCAAGAGACCTCCAAAGGGCCATCCAGTCCAACCCCCCTGCAGTGAGTGGGAACATCCTCAGCTAGATGAGGTTGCCCAGAGCTTTGTCCAGCCTCACCCTGAATATCTCTACGGATGGGGCCTCAACTTACCCGTCTGGACACACTGTTCCAGTGTTCAATCCCTCTCCTGCTAAAGAACTTCTTCCTAACAGCCCATTTCAATCTGCCCTTCTCTAGTGTGAAACCACTGCCCCTCGTCCTGTCACTCCAGGCCTTCCCAAGCAGGCCCTCTCCAGCCGCCTTGTAGGCCCCTGCAGGGACTGGAAGTTCGCTATTGGGTCCCTCCAGAGCTTTCTCTTCTCCAGGCTGAACAACCCCAGCTCTTTTAGCCTGTTCTACAAGCAAAAGGGCTCCAGCCCCCTGATCACCTTCGTGGCCTTTTCTGGATGTTCTCCATTAGATCTCTGTCTTTCCTGTACTGAGGCCTCCAGAGCTGGATGCAGGCCTCCAGGTGAGGTCTCACCAGGGCAGAGCAGAGGGGCAGAATCCCCTCTCTTGATCTGCTGGCCACACTTCTTCTGATGCAGCCCAGGATGGGATTGGCCTTCTGGGCTGCAAGCCCACTGTCTGATCATGGCCAGCACCCCTCAGTCCTTTTCTTCAGGGCTGCTTCCTGTAACCTCCTTCCTCAGTCTGTATTGACAGTGAGGATTGTTCTGACTTAACCTGCACTTGGTCTTGTTGAACTTCCTGAGGTTCCCCAGGGCCCTACCTCTCCAGCTTGTCCAGGTCCTTCTGGATGACCTCCCATCCCTCTGGCTTATTGACAGCCCCACTCAGCTTGATCATAGGATCATAGGATGTTAGGGGTTGGAAGGATGTCAGCTTGATGTCAGCTTGATGCTGATGGTGCACTTGATCTCGCTGTCTATATCACTGATAAAATATTGAGCAGTACAGGTCCCAGTAGGGACCTCTGAGGGAACCTCTTGTCACTGCTCTCCATCTGGACTTGGAGCCACTGACCAATACCCTCTGTATTTGACCATCCAACCAATTCCTTATCTGCTGAACAGTCCACCCATCAAATCCGTAACTCTCCAACTGCCTATGCAGCTCCTTCTTGTTTTTTAGTTTGACCAACAGGTCATGGCTTGACCACGCTGGTCTCTTCCCTCTGTTGCCCGATTTCTTACCCCTGGGGATGGAGATCTCTTGCATTTCATGCCAGCTCTGTTCTGCTCCCTTGTCCCTGAGGACCATTTCCCATGGGGTCCCATTGACTAACTTCCTAAAGAGCTGGAAGTTTCCTGTTCTGAAATTCAGGGTCCTGACTCTGCTCCTTGACTGATCTGTGATCGTTAGTACTGCAAATTCCACCAGCATGGAATTGTGGAGACACAGTTGGTAAAGAGGGTTGTGAAGTTTCACAGCAACTATCATTGCTATGACGGCTGTTAATAAGGATTCAGTGGAGTGTGTGACCTCATTCATTTCTGCCATCAGCAGTAACTCTGGGATGGAATGGCAGTTTCAGAATTCTGAGCTCTTCTTATCCTAATCTCATCTGTACAGAAGCATAAAAACAATACAGTCACTCTAAACTTTCATTAGACCGAAGTCAGAGCCTCCTGGCTTTAGATAGATCATTTAGATCACCATAATTTCCCCACAGCACAATAACCAAATGCCACTACTCCAAGGCATCACTCACTGCAGTAGGAAGTGTCTGCTCCTCAGAACGTACAGCTGCATGGTGTGCTCCCTTAGGAGCTGAAGTCAGTGAAAGCCCTACGAAAAAATATTGGTTTACTCTGTACATCTGAGGCAAAGCAAATTGTAACCCACAGGAGATATCAAAGGCATGGCAACATGCCATATTTTGTCCAGCAATGCTCTTTGAGCTTCATCCCTTTGAAAATGGCCAGCAATGTTCAGATTTTTGACTTACATTACGATGGCAGAAAATTACTTGTCCGGCAGATTCCAAGCATGCAGCCATCTGTTTTTCCTGCTCGTATGACAAGATCATTTATTCTGATGGTTATCAAAATGCTGACCTGCAAAGCTCTGCAGAAGAACCCTGCATTTATTATTATTTATTTCCTTCCTTTTTGTCCCCATTTAAATGTTAAGCAGAATCTGGGAGGACTAGAAATAATAGAACTGTGGCCATTAACAAAGCTGAGAAATCTGATTTCAAGGCCAGTCTGAATAAAACGATGATAAATATAAACCAATAAACCATAACTGATACCATCATTGAGCTTTGCTCAGGTTAACTTTGTCTTCTCCAATTTCCTGTATTTGAAGACTGTTAGCATGGAAAAGTTATGGCTCCATCAGACCGTTGCAGGGGATGCTGTTTTCAGGGAGGATTTGCTCCTGAACTGTAGAATGAGTGGGAACCTGAGAAGAGTTTTGTGGGTTGTACCAAGGCCAGTCTGACTCCTTTCCCTGCACCCTCTCTGATCTGCTTGGCAGGGCTGGCCAGTGCCTGTCCCCAGGGATCAGCCAAACAGACACGTTCTTGAATCCTGCAAGTGCCTGAGGCAGGGAGCTGTTATGATGCTCAGTTATATGGGGAAGAGAATACAGATGGTGCATTACTAAATCAATGTTTGGATTTCCTGGGCAGTTAAGTATTTGCCTACTACTTTTTAAACGCACATAGATTGTCTCCTTTGGTTCAGTGTTTCCCAAACTGCTATAAAAATTAATTACTTTCCCCCTAAGACACTTGAATGTCATGTAGAAGCAAAAAAAAAAAAAAGGAGATTAAAAAGTGTTAAGTGCTTCAATCCACTCTGCTTTTCTGTGCATGTCAAACAGTTGTGTGGTGCTCCACAGGCGTTTCCAGTACTTGAGAAAGACAACAAAGTAAATGCTGCTAAGCCTAATTTAAAATGCAAATGATTTTGCGAACAAAGATGTCAAATGAAAACGTTCCATAGCAGTGGCTATGAGAGAATGGTCACACTCGAGTCCCACCTGCTCTGTCTCCAGGGTGTGTCAATGAGCAGGTACTAGCAAAGCACAAGCACATCTACCCGCTGGGTGGAAGGAGTAAATTGTGCAACTAGACATAAGCTGTTAGATCAGAAGCTAAAGCAGCTGTATCTGGAGAAGTATATTTGTTTTTTAAACTGAGTGAGCTACTTCTTAGTTGCCTCAGCTTGGCACTGGTGAGGCTACACCTCGAGTAGTGGGTTCAGTTTTGGGCACCTCCATACAAGAAGGACATTGAGGAGCAGGTACAGAGAAGGGCAATTAATGTGGTGAAGAGCCCAGACAAATCCGATTGAGAAGTGGCTGATGGAGCTGGGGCTGGTTAGGCTGAGGAGGAGGAGGCTGAGGGGTGACCTTATCGCCCTCTACACCTACCTGAAGGGACGCTGTAGAGAGGTGGGTGCTGGTGTCTTCTCACAGGTAATTAGTGACAGAACAAGAGGGAGTGGCCTCAAGCTGCTCCAGGGGAGGGTCAGGCTGGGCATTAGGAGCAATTTTCACTGAAATAGTGGTCAGACCTTGGAACAGGCTGCCCAGCAAGGAGTCTGAGTCACCATCCCTAGAGGTGTTTAGAAATAGTTCAGATGTGGTGCTTAGAGATCTGGTCTAGTGGTAGTCTTGCTAGAGTAGGATTGTTGGTTGCGCTTGATGATCTCAAGGGGCTTTTCCAACCTGAATGGTCTTTTCCAAGCTATGATTCTACTCCTCAGTAATGCCTATCAGTTCACTGTGAAACCCAGTGTGGGTTTTCTCTGAGTTCTGTAGTGTCAGGTTACTGTGCATCACAGTTTAGACCATGTTCCTCATGTTTGTACTGGCTGTCACATAGAGGGGCAGTTCTGCTGTGTGCTGCTATCCCCTGGGCTCAGATGCCTCTGCTCTGGATTTCAGGACTGGACACAGGGGATCTAGATTAAAACTGCCCTGTCTGCTCCCTGCACTGCTGTGGGAGCTCCTTCTGCAGTAAAATCAGATCATTCTGTAGGTTCTGTCTGCTTTTGAGAAAGCGAGGTGGAAAGCAAGAGAAGGTCTGATGACAGATTTTGACTGAGCTCACATTTGCCCAGCCTCAGCAGCCCACTGGTCACCAGGAGCTTTGTTCCTACTGCAGCTCACCCACCTCTTCATCACTTCTGAAGTTCTCTAGTAAACATAATGTGTGTTTGCAAACACCCTGAGTCATCCTAAACCAAACATTTAGAGACTGCCCTCTGTTTCTGCTGGAGGAGACCTGCACGGTATCCACCTGCTCACATGTGCTTCTTCGATCCAGGGCAGCTCTGCCTCATCTTTCAGTCAGGTTATGAACAGGCAGAGCTCTGAAGTAGCAAGGTTATGTGGTGGAGCCCCTGACCACATGCACTCATAGCTATGTCTTGATGTCTTGACTGGTGGTGAACAGCTGGTCTCCAGCAGGCAGGGTGGCAGCCCTGTCTGGTGTGTCAGGCAATCAGACTGCAGATCCTGTGCACAAGGAACAAGAGGAGTCACAAGAACAACACTGACGGGGCAGAAACTCCAGTTCCTCCTTCTCCCTCTGTCAGCACTGGTGGCAACACAGTCTGTCTCCTCATCAAAGTTATCATCCTCCTGCCTTCGCTGTTCTTCTTCAAACCTGTCTTCCACAGACCATCAAGGTTTAAAGTTTGGCTTGAAAAAAGCTGCAGCTCAGCCCAATACTCAACTTGTGCTGATGGAGTATGTTGCTGAGGTTGTCTGTCATGCCTCTGCCAACATGCTGGACTCTTCTCTTGCAATTTCAGGCTCTTGAAGCCCTGGGGGATGCTCTGATGCCAAATATGTCCCTGGAAGGAGTGGGCCTGTAGGTCTGTCTGCTTTTGCTACGAAGGGGCTTACTGTGGTGCTGCCCTCTCTTTGGCTCTGCCTATTTTTAGAGTGTTAGCATCCACAAAAATGTGTCGTCTATAATACCACCATCTCAGATCCCACCAATTTATTGAAAATAAACTCTTGAATCACCATGCCTACCATGCTTGCAGCATGTGTTGTTCAGTCACACAGATTCTTCAAGTCAGTTAAGCTGACATCTTAAATATACACTCTCAAAGCCCTAAATGCCACTGCATAATTAGAAGGAAAGCCTTAACTGAACTTTGAAATTTCCTTTCCCCCCTCCAATTCTCCTTTATCTACTTTCCTCTCAGCTTGAATTTGTTCTTTCATTGCTCTAAGTTGAGCCCGAAATTAACTCTGTTGGTAAATAGGCAACCACAAACCAGAGATTTGATTCTGTACAGGGGATGGAATTCTCTTGATTCTTAAAGAGCTATTTATTCCAATTAATTTAAATGTATTGAACTAGTTTGTCAAATTATTTTTATGCACACAGATCCACAGCTGCTGCCTAGTTACATGTTGGTTTTGACAGATTGAGGTCTTGCCCCAGCTGAAGTCTGATCTATTACTTTCCAGAATACAGTCTGAAATAGCAAAGATAAATAACTTCCTCTGACAGAGTTGTTTAAGCACCTGTCAGGAAAAAAACAAGGGGGTGGGAGGTGGTGCAGCTGTGGAAGGACTTGTCTTACCCAAAGCACTGTTTAAGAAGCAAACTGGGAAGTTCTTTAAGGTGTTCATAACAGATTAAGTTACTTGAACCAGGGAACCACACAGCTCCCGAAACCAAAGATGTCCTAAGCAAACAGAAATAAACATCTTTCTGTCCATGAGGAGGTCAGATTATTAGTTTTATCACTGCTGTTTTTAAGCTCTGCAGCATAAAATCATGAGATATTCATTCCACATATTTATTTGCATAAATGGAGCAAAAAATACCTGAATCACATGAAAATACTTCTGAAGGGTTTAGAAGAAAGCCCTTAAGTAAAGTATGGACCTCTAGCTTCGATTTCTTGTATCTGAGAGATGAAGCTGGAAATGCACATGAACAGGCAGTCAGACGAGCTGCCTGGAGCAGGCAGACTTTGTACTTGCTCAGGGCCACTCAAATTTCTCAGCTATTTAAAGATCTTGCAGAGCAGTCACCTTGAGGGAGAGGGAATGAAGATGATCTGAAGCAGGAGTGTGCATGGTGGCTTTCTGATGCCGACATGATGCCTAGTGCAGTCTCCATTCTGCTTCCTCTGGTTTGACCCTGCTCACTTCTTCTCAGAGCCATTAACAGTTACAGTTACCAGCTGTAGGGCAGGAGACTAGAAGTGTTGTAAGAGGTGCAGATCTCTCCTCCACACACTGTAGTATTTGATCCTTTCTACTTAAAAGGTTAAAGAGAATCACAGAATCATAGAACCACTAGGGATTGGAAGGGACCTCGAAAGATCATCTAGTCCAATCCCCCTGCCACAGCAGGATCACCTAGACCAAGTCACACAGGAACACATGCAGGTGGGTCTTAAACATCTCCAGTGAAGGAGACTCCACAACCCCTCCCGGGCAGCCTGTTCAAGAAGTATAATTATTAACAAGGGTCCATTATAGTTAGCTTAGATTACTATAAAAGAGTTGCCAAGACAGCTACTGATTTTCCAGCCACGACTGGACACTACGTGTGCCTGGAGAAATGAAGATCACACGTCTGTGCTACATACGCTCCACAGCAGCAGCATTTGCTGGAGGAGAGTGATTATGGAACCTGATCAACAGAGCTAGTTGGTGGCTGGGGACAAGGCGCAGCTCCCATTCAGCCTGTGCCTTCTGTGTAAGGACATCCAGGAATGATTTCCTTTGATTTCCTTCCATTCTGCTTCCCTTCACCACACACAGGAGGGCAGAGATGGGAGTGCGTTGAAATGAAATGCTTGTCAGTCATTACAAAGGAGTGAGAGAGCCAAAAGGAAACTAAGTAGCAATCAAAAGAAGGGTGATAAAGAAAATAGGACTGAAAGAACAACAAAAAAGCCCCAACAACTAAGAGAGTAAGAAGAACTCTTACTGACTTACACAGGCTAAAGACCATATTCAATAGCAAATATAGAAATTCACCTTGAGTTATAAACCCTCTCCTCCAAATACACAGGGGCCCAAGGAGCTTCACATCACATTTTCTGATCTGGCCATCCAGCCACAGGGCTCCCCACTACCATCAGCTCCACTCTGCCAGAGTGCCAAGGAAAAGGAACAGGAACTGGCTGTCTCTTATGGCCTGCAAGTTTGGTGTAGATGAAAGACAAAGGGTAAGCACAAGATGGAAGATGAGGCGTTACAAGACAATACACTCAAAATTAAGGCTTTTTGCTTGTTGCAGAACATATCTGCATGGCTTTGTGCAGTGGGAAATCTACCAGGAGATACACGAGTGTGGCTTTGCAGTTAGGCATGTATGTACCTGCTAGTGGTGGGGAAATCCCAAACTCGGAGTTCTTCCACTCCCTGAGCTGAGCTCAAACTCATTTTTGTACTGAAGCGTTTTTGCATTTAGCAGCATTCTTGCTAAGAGATGGCCATCAACCACGGGCTCACTTCCAAAGCATTTCAGTTCTGAAACCCAGGAACCGTTGCGCTAGAACAGAGTTGGGGTTTGGTATCCTTTAGAGTGCTTCAGAGCAAGTTAGATTAAATTTTGCTGCTAGCAAGATTAATGCACATATTAATCAACTCGGCTGAAACCAAGATAGCGCTGAGTTCCAGAACAGATTTTGACCCTCACTGCACCATTTACAGCATGGGAAAATAAGAAAGATTTCTTCTGACCATAACAGATGATGCCTTGGAGCAAAGCAGTGGATAAAAGATTGGCACGCAGCGGTAATTTCATTTACGCGCGTGTCCAATTTGGTGTTTTGGTCTTTGAGGATAATGTTACAGGGTAACGTTCTCAGAAGTGCCCAATCAACCTTAGCCCTTCAGCTCTACTCACTTTCAGCAGGGCCTTATCTGCAAAATCACCCAGGGATTGAAAACTTTGCCAATACACTCAGAGCTCTAGACATAAACAACCTGAAGCAGCCAGGCTTTGCACTGTGTGCTCCGCAGGGCACTTTTCGAGCGAGCTGAAGCAACTTTTCTTTCCATCCCTGGTCCACACCAATTTCTTACAATCAGCAAAGGAGTTGTTGCCACATCTCTGTGGCTTCACTCCACTACATCAGGAGAAACACAGGAACTATCAGTCCTCTCTCTGGCAGACTTGCAAGTCCCCAGTTTGTTGTCATCTGGCCACCTCCACACTCCTACTTCTCAAAAGTTATCGGGAACTTTCCTTGAGGCAGCCTGGATTTTGGGTTCTTTCCTCCTCTCCTGGCATGAAGAACTTTCAGAGGGCACATTGCAAAGACACAGAATACTTCATGCTTAGCCTGAAGGTAATAAGCACATCAGAACCATAGAATCATTAGGGATTGGAAAGGACCTTGAAAGATCATCTAGTCCAATCTCCCCCCTGCCCCAGCAGGATCACCCAGACCAAGTCGCACAGGAACAGGTCAGTTAATTTTGCACACTTTTTAAATCACAGACTCTTCACTGTTTATTCTGTACTCTGAACAGCTTATCAGGATGATCTATTCCTTGTATCATTAATAGAATTCTGTGGGTATAAAACATAACATCTCAAATCTCTCCTTCTGCTCATTGTGTGGCCACATACATCACCTCATCTCTTTGACTTGAGTCATTTCATTTGAGTCATAGACTGTTTGTTTGGTTTAATTCTTCTGGACTCTGTTTCCTCCGTTTTAGTTTTACACTGCATTCATCCCGGGCTGTTTAAATTACACACCCAGAACACCACCACAGTGCACGTCACCGATGTACTGCCCGTTTGGAAAGTATGCTTCCAGTTTAATGGATGGGGTGAAGCTCTCTTTCTCAGGTGCTAAGGTGCTGCTACCTCTATGCAGATGGACTGGTTTCACTGTGGTAGAGCAACATGAATATGGATATCCAGCTATAGTGCTTAGGTGTAATCAGGGAAAGAGATGCAAAAACACAATGACAGGAAGGTCAATACTTTTCGGTCCAAGAACAAACTTACTGATGGTGTAGCTGTAAAAAAAAAAGAGCTAAAGGGAATTAAGCTACATATATATTTCAGTAATTTCATTTCAGGAAATGTGATAATTGCATATGCACAGAGTAGCCACTGGAGACCAAATGCAGAAGTTATTAATGTATTAATCAACAGATTAATACACAGTAAATATTGAAAAGACGCATTAAGCAAAGCCTCAGCTAGAAGAAAGACATCATTTCAGTGCATCTAAATTGTCTTAAAATACAGGAAAGCCTGTCGTATTCACCACACGCACACATCTCTGGCTGCAAGTACGCACAGCCAGCTCATGTCTCTGTCCCTGTGAAATACAAACCAAGGCACTGCAGCAAGCTCAGTGAACAGCCAGGTCTTGGGATCATGTAGCCAATGCTGTGCTGTGGCCATTGCCATTATGAGGTGCCGACAGCCAACTATGTTGCCTGTGGTGGACACAATGAGCTCAGTCCTATGTCCTCTCTTGGGCCTTGTACTCAGTCCTGCAGTTTCCTTCCAGCAGAACTGGGTAGATGGGGCAGCAATCCCTATGTGGCTCCTGCATGTCCACCATACAGGGAGTGTGAGCACCTCTGCCCCACTGCTTTCTGTTGTTGCTGAACAGCATCTGTGGCCACAGGGGAAGAGTGGGAGGCTACAAATCATGCTCCTATCTTTATTTGCCCATTCCCATACCTACTGCCACAGTAAAAGTAAAAACTGAGGCACCCCCCAGTACTAAAAAAGGCCATTCTTCCACAGGCAACATCTCTCCTCTGGGCCTGCAGGAGCAATGAGAAGGATACCCTGACAGGACAAGCCACCACACTGCATGTTCTACCAATGTCTGTGCCACATGTGAACCCCGATAGCCAAGAAATATGAAAAGATCACACACCAAAGGCAGAATCTGTTTTAAAAGAGTGAAAGAATGAGCAGCCTTGCTGGCCTGGTGTGACTCTCCAGTGCTTCTTCATGCACTGGACTACACATAAACCCTGCCTGCTAAGTGCAGCTCAAGGCTCCACTGTTGACAGCAATTTACAATAAAACAATTCATTGATCCTTCCACTGTTGAGCCAATATATATTCCCATACAAGTTCAATTAGCCCTGGAGCAAACTGACACCTGGCAAACAGAACCATAAATTCCCCTTTGATGTTATCACATCCTAAGGCAAGTACACGGGTTGTTTATTATACTAGCAGGTCCGCATTCCTGAGTACACTTTACAAGAAAAAAGGGAACCAAATGCACTATTAACACCTCAGTCTAAGAGACACCTCTGTAGGTGTTAGAAAGCCCTTAGTCCTTTCTTCCTCAGAAAGGAAGAGAGCAATAAGGAGGTGTCACTTGAAAAGGCTGCCACTAGAAGAGGTGGGAGGACTCCTATAGCGTCATAAAATCACAGAAACCAGAAATTGCTGAGGTGTTTTCTCAGCACGCCCTCTAGCCAGCAGACACATAACAAGATGCAAGAGAGAATAAAACCCCCGAAATAAAATGCTGAATGGGGAGGGTCTGCGGCAATGAAAGGCAATGAAGCATGTTTTTCAGGAGAGTCTGGGATTCTGCCACTAAACCTTTCTTAGCGAAAACAGTCCTTAAGCGTCTATCTCTCTCTACCTGCAAATGCTCATAACAGCAATTCGATTGAGTTTGGAGTAAATCACTTAATATTCAAGAGATACAAGACCCTTTAATGGTGTGAAGTAATACTATAAAATACCATTGCTGCACAAACAAATCAATACCCCGAATAAGGAAGAACAGCCAAAGACTGAATCAGGGAGATGAGAGATGGCAGCTCAACACAAAATAACAATCTAAATCTGCTATTGATATTTCTGAAGCTCGGACGTTCTGACAAACAAAGGTCCAGAAAGTCTCAAAGTTTGGAGTCGACAGTTGAAGCTTTCACACTGAATGCTAAGTGAGCAAATAACTTATGAAGCCATGACTCAGCTTCTACGGTGATGGAAAGTTTCATTTATGTTGAGCACTCTCAAAGCTGCTTCCTAAATCATCCATGGTGATTGCTCCCTAACCAATACTTTGAACAAGTGCTGTTTAAAAAAAATAAAGGCACTTAGATCCATTTTTTAAAAGCATTTAAGTGTTAGAAATTCCTGACCTATATCCAGGAATTTATCCTCTTTCTGTTTTGTTTTGTCAAGTTCACTGTCAAGGAGTTGCTTCTCAATGTCATCTAGTAATAGGACAAGGGGCAATGGGTGTGAGCTGGAACACAGAAGGTTCCACATAGATGTGAGAAGGAACTTCTTCCCAGTGAGGGTGACAGCGCACCGGAAGGGGCTGCCCAGGGGAGTTGTGGAGTCTCCTTCTCTGGACACGTTTAAGACCCGCCTGGAAGTGTTGCTGTGTGACTTGGTCTAGGGGATCCTGCTGTGGCAGGGGGACTGGACTGGATGATCTTTCAAGGTCTCTTCGAATCCCTAATGATTCTATGATTCTATCCTCATCAGAGACTGAGATGCCCTGGTTAGACTTTGCAGATTCTCCTTCTCCATCAGAACAGCTTCTGACAGAGTTTAGCACTAGATCAAGTGCACCTTGCCAAGACAAACGTGTAATTGATAGCATGTTATGCTAAATTTGTTACAAGAAAGGCAAAAAACTAAAGCATTAAATCCCACAACACACACTGAAGATTAATATAATAGCACAGTCTGATAGATGTATCCCAAGTCTAACTGACCTAGAGGCGAAAATGACAGACACACTACTTCACCAGTGCTTCACCATCAGAATTTCTCCTCTAGGGCAGCACATTCTGCAAAACTCAGTGCCAGTGGAAAGCATAACCCTCCTCACCCTAAAGACTTAGATCAACTACACAATACCCTTGTTTTCCAACAGTCCAGCTGGAACAGTGCAGACCAGATCCTCATCTGCAGTTAATCAGTGCGGCTCCACCAAAATCAACAAATCTGTGCTTGCTAACACTAGTCCAAGAACTGACCCGTACGTTATTTCCCAGCATATTGTTCTCCACTTGGGACTGCAGATGCAATTATTTTGATTCTAGTATCTGAAATATTTGCTCAAGAGTGAGTTAATTAGGTTACCGCTAGTACAGTGTCTTCAACTCCCATCAGCTTTGATGCTCTCTAAAACAATACATATTCCGCAGCTAAGTCAATATTTCTTTGGGGAAAGCAACACATGAATTGATTCTCGCTCCAGATGTAGATTCCACTTAGACAAATTTGCACAGTGACTTTGATGTGAATCCTGTCGTCTTCTGCTCTGCGATGACTGAATGCCTGTAGACTCACAGCTACATCACTGGTGATCTTCTAACTTCTGTAGTGCCTTTTTCTCTTTAGTGCCTTACACACACTAACGAACTAAGCCACGAGGATCCCTGTGGGGTGAGAATGATCCCATTCGTTTTACATACGGGAAATTCCCAATGTGGGAAGACAAAGCCTCTTGCCAAGGTTGTGTGAGAAGTCCAGAGCAAAGCTAGAGAGGACTGAAATCTATACCTAAGAAGATTTCTAGCCTCATGTTTGCAGAATTCAAGCCACATTTTAAAACTGTTGTTAGATGGACAAGTGTTGCTCAATACAAGAGCAAGCAAGAACAACAAATGTTATTTTGCTGAATGAGAACTAAATGCAGAGCACATTTATTGAATATGAGGCGTTTTTTCTCCAGCAAATCATTTCCCCAAAAGACTTAAATGTATTGGAATTTCCTTTACTGGGGGAAAAAAGCTCTCCCTTGGTGCATCCAGAAAGAAACAGCACAAAGCGTAATTATCCTGCGTGGAATTTGCTGGGGTTCATTAACAGGATTGGCTGAGATATGTGGCATTTTGGGAAGAGCTTGGGGAAAACAAAGGAGGGTTTCATTACTAGCTTCACTGACAGCAAAGGCAGACCTGTCCTAAGCGGCTTTTTAAATCCTGCCCTCTCCCGTGACAGACTGATGAACAATAAAGCACGATTCACTGATCATCAGAAACCAAATTCTGATACATGCATTTTCAAGTTAAGCAGTGCAAAGGGATTGCAGGCAGATATTTAAGAAGATGCTACAGATCAAACAGCTCAACTCGGACAGCTGTTTTCAGATAACAGTGTTTAACTTGACAGTCAGGAAGAAAAATAACTATCTGCGGTATTAATGGCTGCGGCATGCAATGAAATGCTTGGGGACCAAACAACCTTTGACTCCAGAATGGCTCTGACTTTAGAGGTGTTAGAGTACGTCTGAGAATTACCTTAGGACGGACTACCCTATCACCAGCTGTATAGGCTCAGTAATTACAAGGATGGCAAAGGAAATGCTGACTCAGGAAAACATCCTCCTTCAGAAAACAAGTCACATCTTGCTTCACAGAAAAATCACAGAACCTCAGGGATTGGAAGGGACCTCGAAAGATTGTCCAGTCCAATCCCCCCACCACAGCAGGATCACCCAGACCAAGTTGCACAGGAATACATTCAGGCAGGTTTTAAACATCTCCAGAGAACGAGATACCACAACTTCCCTGGGCAGCCTGTCCCAGTGCTCTGTCACTCTCACTGGGAAGAAGTTCCTTCTCATATTTATATGGAACCTCCTACGTTCCAGCTCACACTCATTGCCCCTCATCCTATCACTAGATGACACTGAGCAGAGCCTGGCTCCATCCTCCTGACACCCACCCCTCACATAT
>JAOXOE010000702.1:3281023-3309768 GCA_028565055.1 Phoeniculus purpureus
CCTGACACCCACCCTTCACATATTTATAAACATTAGTGAGGTCACCCCTCAGTCTCCTTTTCTCCAAGCTAAAGAGATCCAGCTTCATCAGCCTTTCCTCATAAGGGAGGCATTCCACTCCCTTCATCATCTTTGTGACTCTCTCCAGCAGTTCTGTGTCCTTCTGGAACTAAAGGACCCAGAACTGGACAAAATATTCCAGATTCTTACCAGGGCAGAGTAGAGGGGGAGGAGAACCTCTCTAGATCTACTAACCACCTCTCTTCTAAACCATCCCAGAATGCCGTTGGCCTTCTTGGCCACAAGAGTCCATTGCTGCTGACTCCTGGTCATCTTGCTGTCTACCAGGATACTTCATTGTTTCTAATAACTTATTCTTTCCAAACTTGCTGGTGCATGATTCAGTGCTTATAGATGCTTCATTACTGTTTGAGTTTCAGGATGTAAAAAATCCATAAAGCACTATTTCAGTTCTGTTAGTTAAAATTCCACTGCCTCTCTGCTGGGCTGGTTTTTTTTAAAAAGAGGATGAAAATTAATATGAACACTCCAGAATAAAGATAATGTTAGAAAAGAGCCTGTTAATTTCTGGTTGAAATGACCTGAAAATCAAAGCTGAGTGAATACCTGACTCCAATGCATGGTTTTCTGTTTCAATAATTAACCACTATGATCATTTCGATTTCCCTGAGTCCTACAACTCCAAGTAGTTTCAGGACTGGTAAATGAGTTAATAAAAGACAAAAGCCTACTTCTCAGTGTGTGCAGCAGTGTGTGTGGTGCAGGCTGCTGTATGCAGAGGTATCCCTGCCATGTGAGGGTGGAACGCTCATAAGGCTGCTCCTCACGCAGTAACTACAGGGCCAGGACAGTGTTGGGTGAGGCTGACAGTGAAGTGTTGCTGCTCTTCCCTTGGGAACATGAGGAGGGTTGGTCAGTCTGCCAGCCTTGGCAGTTGTAAATGATAGAATCACAGAATAGTTTCAGTTGGAAGGGACTTCAGAGATCTGGTTCCAACCCCCCTGCCATGGACAGGGACTCTCAAAATGCTCACTGAGCATCAGCAAATTCAAGGTCTTGCAGTGCAAGCTATTGTTCCTGCAGCTAAGTCATAGCCAAGTGCAGCAGCTGATGGAAAATATTAACAAACTGATGCTGTGATCTGTCAGCTTTGGGTGTTGGGTTTGAAAATTATGCAACTTTCAATGTGTTTCTTTTTGAGAGTTTTCTGATGTGCTCAGCTGGTTCAGGACACATTGAAAGGGAGATGTGGTGCCCTCACATTTATTGCCTGCACTTCATTTACAGGGTTCTGTAGCTCCTGCAGAAGGATGGGGTTTTGCAGGTGATGGTAGAGGCTGCACTCTGGCAGTAGTTTACAGCCTGACAGTAGAAACAGATAAATTGTTCAGGTACAGGAAAGTACAAGCTAACCTGATCTTCACCTTTGTGCCACTTTTACACAAGTTTAAACTTCACCACCTAAAATAAATCAAGATTAACATCTGAGTGCTCTGCAGAATGCTGTTCTAGCAGGGGCCTGCATGTGAATCCTACTGTGTCAGCTGATGTGAGACAGCTGGGAAAGTGGCCCCTGATAGAAAAAGTTCCAGTTTTTAATCTCAACCCAAAAGATCCATCATTTACGATTCTTAAAGTGATACTCTTATTTATGTGGGTGGTTAAAATGAAAAGCTTTGTCACAGTTAGGGGGAGATGTGTATGTACTTAATCCTATTTGGACAGCTAAACATCAGTGTCCAAGTAGCCCCTATCTGGTTTATGCCTTGGGAGGAAAATGCCACTTTCACAAGGTGCAGTTCAATTAATCTGTTTCTCTTTCTGGTGTAAAAACAACCAACCAGCCAGCCTGTGGAGTTTGGTGTCTCAGTCTGTACAGTGCTGTTTGAACCAGTGCAGCTGATGCAATAATAGAAACTACTTTGCTGCTGTGTCTACCTGTTCTCCTTGCACACTTTTAAGGTGAACAGTGTAGGCAGCTCTGTTTTCTCATTGTTTTGTTTAATTGATTTTCCAGATTCACTGTACTCTGATTCAGTGTTTTAAAAACTGAATTTTCCAGTGGAATTAATCTATAAACCCAGCCAAAACAGTTTAAGTGGTGCCAAACAAAATTCACCCAAGGAACAAGCAGTTTATGAGTGAGGAATGAGATGTTCAGTAGCTCCACAGGTTCTAGTTTGGGAAGTTTAAAATGGTACCTTGTTTGGTTTCAACGTCTGGGGTTTTGTACTGCTTGGCTGGTTTTCAGCCACCTCTAGGGTTGTGCTGAACTGGACTTCGTCAGGTCATGCCTCTGTGAACAGGGGCAGGTGGGAGGAAAAGCGGCAGTAACTGGTTAAGCTCTGAGAAGGGGATTCATGCAGTTTTGTTCAAGGACAATCTCCAGTTGTAGACTGTTATGTGTAATTTTGTCGCATTTAAAGAATGGCAGGGTAGGACTCAACCCTCAGAGGCTGTCATGACCATGGATTCAGTTAATACATCTGTTGTTGTGTTGATTTCCCATATCCATTAACATGTTTTGTTCCTTCGCAATTTACAGCGCAGAACTCTGCAAGTGCAGGTTTTGCAAACTTTGATGCATTTGGACAGTCTAGTGGCTCGAGTAATTTTGGAGGTTTCCCCACAGCAAGTCAGTCTTTTCAGCCCCAAAACACAGGTAGAACTCCTAGCACTTTTGATTAATACTGAACTGAAATAATCCTGACCTTCATGTTGGAAGGTACTTGAGTTCGTTTCTTGCATCTGCTCGCTTTAATGCAGCCAAGCCGTCTGAAGCTCTGGGGAAACTCAAAATGAATTCCTTCTGTTTGGTGTTGATTTTGCTTTTTATTTTTTTTTCCCCTAATCCTACTCAAAAGTCTGATTTATGGCACTGCCTGTCTGTTAGCTCTACACCTGAAATAAATGAGTAAAGCAGACTGCTTTGGATAAATGCTGAATTGACTCTTGTAAGAGAAGTGCTTCAGCGGAGCCTGGAGCACATGCCAGAACCAAACCCAGTTTGTGCCTGTGCGTGGGTATAACCCAGCACATCCTAACCCAGCACACTTGTTGGACTTCACGTGTAGAGCCTACTGCAAAGATTTCTTTTGCTTTCCTTTAATTTGATCATGCTGTAGAACTTCTGCTTGAGCTTACACTTGCTGTTTGTCCAGATCTTTGGCTGACTGACTTTCTTTTCCTTTTTTTTTTCTTTTGAGTGTGGTGTCGTTTTAAACTTTTTTTCAAATTTTCTTTCTCCCTCCTTATGTTAACTTTAACCCACACACAATTTCTGGCTGTCCAGCGTTCAGAACGCTTTCATCTAGCTGCAGTTTTGGTGAATTTACTTCAGCTTTTCCTCTCCAGGCTGTGCACAGTAAGTTCCACACAGTGGAAAACTCAGCTTGCTTTGTTTTCTGCCATTGTAGTGTAGCCCTGTCATTTTGCTGCTGTTGTGTGTGTGTTCACCTCCCTGCTGGGCTGTTAGAGGTTGTGTGTTCCGTAGTGCGAGCAGAATCCTCCATCAACCCTTATCCAGAGGGATGCACGTAATGGAACAGCTCATGTAGCTTTACGTACGTGACCTTCCTAGATCAAACTGTCTGGACACAGACAAAGTGGAAGCTCACAGTTTGGTATTTGAACTGAAGTTCAGTTGTGTGGACCTAAGGCAGAATTTAAAAATCGATTTATGTATCTCTGACATCAGCAGAGACTTAGTATCAAGAGAGCTGTGTTGTGTCTTCCCTCTCGCTTCTCTCCTGATTGGACCTAGCCTAAAAATCTGACAGTGGAGAGCCAAGCTCTCTCTAAACCTTGGCATGATATTGCACTCTCTTTGGTCTTCTGGGCTCTGGTTTTTTTTTTTTTTTTTTTTTTTGCTTGGAACAATGACTGAGATGGTAAACCAATAAATAAATTCCAATAGTAGCCAATCATGGGACACACAGGTCAGGAAAACAAAGTTTCTGTATTGTGAATATTAAAGATGCACGCATATACTTGTTTTTCTACCAAAATGCTATTGCTGAAATCACTTCAACAGCCAGTAAATAGCATATAAATCCTTCAAGATCAAATTATGACTGGGTTAAGCTGTTGAACTTTGGGGGGGGTTATGCCTGATCCTCAGTCTTGACAAATATTTATTAAAATATATTTTTCTGGTGACCCAATTGTAACTTGGAGGGAAACAGGAAGGGGTCACTCTTAGATGGATGGGCTGGGGCAGGGGAAGGCATTGCCTGAGTAACCAGAAAGAGGTGGGGTTGTGCTGTCGTTGCAGTTGGAGAGAATTCCTCTGGCTTTGAAGCATTGATCATATTTAACTTGCTGTGTTACAGGTGGAAGTGCTGGGTCAGGGAATGCTAACTTTGCTCACTTTGAGGACTTCCCCAAATCCGCCAGTGCTGACTTTGGAGTCTTCAGCCCTTCTCAGTGCATCACCACAGCACCTGCAGCCAGCAAAGCTGCAGTGAATAAACCGAATCTCCAGTCAGCTGACAAATATGCAGCTCTTGCTAATTTAGATAATATCTTCAGCGCAGGGCAAGGTATGACACTTGAGTCCTTGACAGTTTACTCTACATGTGCATCTTCACTGTGGGATGGCTGTGCTTGTCCAGATCAAAACTGTATTTAGGTTTTTGTAAACCAGCAGCAGTTGATATCAAGTTAAGGAGAAATGACTAGTTATTCTGTAATGGCTTTCTTCTCAAATGGTGTCTAAAAACCTGGGTGGGTCTGTAACTTGGAGCTTTGTTCTGGAAAGGATGGCTTGAGGGACTATGTTTTTTTCAGTCTTCAGCTCTTGTCATCTGCTTTCTTTCCTTCCAGGAGGCAGTGAGCAAGGAAGCGGCTTCAGTACTGCAGTTTCAGCAGCAGGGGGGCCTGCGTTGTCAGCCCCAAATCAGCCAAGTGCACCGTCAGATAAGTACGCAGCTCTGGCAGAACTCGACAGCGTGTTTAGCTCCCCGGCCACCTCCAGCAACGCATATACCAGTAACGTCAGCAGGTACTTGTGAGAAGTAGCTATGGTGGGTCCACAGTGACCAGCAGTACGCTGACTTTCAGCTCACAGTTGTTCCTCGAATCTGCTTTTATTTCTTACCTAAGTGGGAAAACAGTGAATTAGTTTGGAGGTTCTACTGCAACTGCATCCTTCTGTTCTGAGCAGCAATAGTCCTCTGTGACAGGATAGGACACAACTGAGAATGCTTTCTACCAGTAGAACATGCTCTGCCCCTTTCTACTCTAAACCTATTGTACAGCAATGCTCTCCTGTGCTCAGTATCGGCATGTGCACTGAAAGTCCCTGGCAGAAAAATTACGCAGTTATTTATTAGATAAATGGTATCAACCACTTTGTTTTAGATCAGTAACAAATGCCAAGCTCTGTTAGAGCTCTGCTTCGTATTGCAAGTGCCCTGGAAGCTTCTGCATTGCCAGCTCTGTATGATAGCCATGTTCACTCTCCTCTGGTGCTGTTGGTGAAGACAGTTTCCCATTGCTCAGCAGCAGTTACTGTCCCCAGCACCAGGGCCTCGCTCAGTTCCTGGCACCAGTGGCTTGCAAGCTGCCCCTAGATGTTCCATTTCTGTTCTTCGTGCCTGTAGTAACTGTCCAGCTGTATTTTATTGTTAAAGAAGCAATCCTGACCTCACCAATGTATGATTTATTTTCAGCAATGCTTTCGGAACAGTACCTGTGGCTGCCACTGCACAGACACAGCCCGCGTCCTCAAGTGTGCCTGCTCCTTTTGGAGGTATATGAGTGTTACTAACCCCTTCTCTGGACGTAAGCAAACGTCTTGCTGATTTTCAGTAGATGGTGCTGTACTTCGACACTAAAAGTACTGTTGTTGTGATGCGCTCTGTTGTGAATTGGTGATTTGTCATTGATTTTACATACTGATGCTGTTACACACTTGATGTGAGTCACATTGGCTTTTTAAGAAGACTTTGTTAAATAAATGTTTTTAATCTTTCAGCAACACCTTCCACAAATCCATTTGTAGCTGCCCCTGTTGCCCCAGTGGCACCTTCAACAAATCCATTCCAGACCAATAGCCGAGGAGCAACAGGTCAGGAAAAAACTACTGAGTGCTTGAGATACTTTCTTTCAAGACTTGCTTTCATTCTTTTTTCATAGCTGTGTGATTTGTTCCTTAAAGATGCTCTGTGGCAACTGTCTCTAGGCTGTTGGGTGTGTTGTGTGTTTGTTCAGTGTGGACAACAACATTTATGAGTAGTGTGCAGAAATCAGTGGGTTTGAGTTTTTTTGAGAAAACTGATGTTTTTCTGTTGCACCGAGGGCATTATTTTCCTGTTTGTGGCCCAGTTCTGGGACTTCAAATGGTGGCCATGAGCAATGATGATCCGTTTCAGACATTGTGATGTAACCTAAGCTATTTAGCTATTTGTGGTTGGTCTGTTACCAGTTGGGTACCATCCAAGACTAAAGCCTTCTGTAACCCCTGAAATTGGGGAATTTGAAAGTCCTGCTGCTAAGCTGGTGCACTTGTTTCTTAAATGTCTTCATTTAAAAGGTCCTGAAAGCCCTCAAAACCAAAGAGTTAGGGCTAAACCAGGGAAGACAAGGTCTCAGGACTGTCAGCATCTCACCAGTCCGCTTACTGCATTGGTCTTTACACTCATGAATTGCCTTAACTTTCTGGAGGAAGATTCTGTAGAGTCAGAATTTTATGGATGAAAATTTATTGGCTTTTTCAAACAGCAAATTTGTGCTTTTCTTTAATCTACTGAACTTGTATTTAGATGGCTGCTAACTTTCCTCTCCAAAGGCACTGCTTAGTCTTGGCACTTTAATTAACTGGGCTTATCCAAATTTAAATCTGCTGATTTAGTTGAGCTCTGCTCAAAGTTTTAGATAGGTTGAATTGAACTGATCTGGTCAGTCAAAACCAATTGACTGAATTAGTGTCCTCTGCTAAAATCAATTCTGTTTTCTGTCCCTTTTGAGGTACCGAGTGGTTAAACGTGTTCACCATTTAATGCCCCAAGCATCCTTTTCCTTACTGTAATTCCTAACTCTGCTACTTCAGGTCATCGTTAAGAACTTGTAGCCTCTTTAGATAAACTTGTTTGAATGTGGAAATCCCTACCCTTTTGATATTGTAGACTGCTGTGCTTGGCTTGCAGAGGTTCCAGCCCTATCCTTCTGTTACTGCTAGGTGACCGAGCTAATGACTAAAGATAATATTCTCCCCTCCCAGCGTGAACTGGCAGCTGGTCCTTTCAGGCTGAGCCTCCCTCCTGCATGAGCTTTGCTGTGTGCTACCTGGCAGATCTGTTCTGTATTGCTCATTGCTGATGGTTTTCTTAGCTTCACTGGTGGTGCTGTGAGTGAGTTGTTGGGTGCATGTGTGTGTTTCTGTATAGAACTGAGAACTGACTCAATGATCTGACATTGTCTGGTCTCTTTGTGGCTTCCACAAGGCCTCTCGGGAGCAATGCACTCTCACATATTTCCTCAGGCTCATTTTGGTAGGTGGCCACATTTGGTATCGAGTTTTTTGTGGCTAATTGTTCTTGCTTGTCGAAGCTTATAGATCACTATCTGGTTCTCTGCACCAAGGGCTTCAGAAGGTTTCCCCACTGTAAAAAGAAATGGGTGTGGGGGTTTGGCAGTGGAGCAATGGGAGAGAAGTGCATACAGACAATCTATTACACAACTGGAACAAAACCATTATTGATCGCCACTGTGGTCACAGCATGGTGCTGACACACACACAGTGACTCTTGGCAGTTCCACCACCAGTAGCTTGATGCCTTTTGGGACATCCAAAGTCACTGCTCATTCTGTTGTGCTTTTGTTTGCTGTTTTAGCAAGTTCTCCTGTTGAGTAGCTCCTCCAGAACGGTGTTAGCGTGTTAGATTTGCGTGTACTTTGTCCACACTCCACATGTGTATCACGTCCTGCCCCCAGATCCTTCCAGGGTGAATCTTGCCACAGGTATTTCAGCCATATCCATTAAATGCAGACCTTTCTTTTGAACAGTGGAGCTTGCAAAGACTGTGTTCCTTCAAAAGAAACGTCCTGTCAGACCTTAACTAGAATAAGGTACCTGGCAGCTGTATTTGTACCAGGACCCCTTCAATCCACTTCTGTGTCCCAGAATTAACTCCCAAAAGACTGAATAATGGTTTTGTTAGTGCAGTTTTGCACTCGCTGTGCTCATGTTTATTTGCTGGAGGCATGAGGAGTTGCCTGTGAGCTGAGTGCTCTTCACTTGAAACACTCAGCAGAGAATCAGATGATAAGTTTTGTGGGAGTGTGGGGGGTTGTTTTAAGTCTCTTATCTCACAGTAAGAGCATTTGCAATAGGAACTTTGTGTGCAAATACTGTGCATGGTGGGAGTTGCCTTTGAAGTGGCAGCAGGGATGGGATGAGGACAGGAGATGCATGTGTCCCTTAGGAGTTATTTATTTTTAACTTGTGACTTCCTGTAATGTGGCTTCAAGTAGGAAGATCCTTTCATGACCAGAGGGGCTTGCACTGCCTGAAGTGCTTGCTTCTGCTGTGCTCAGACTTTACCCAAAAGACCTGCGGGGAAGGAGTTATGTGATAACATAGAGAATGTAAAAAACCCAATTTTTTTTTTTCTTCACAAAGTGTGATCCACGTGCTGGATCTGAGGCATTTGAAACAATTGAAACAATTCTGTTCAGTTTTGAAGTGCAGAATTAAATTATGCACCTAACTGGTGATGAGAGAGCTACCAAACCAGCTCAGTGGCTGTAGAAGTTGAACCCACCTTCTGTACAGTCACTGAGCCGTCAGGAGACTTTACTTAACCTGGCAGTGCAGTCATTTGTCTCATGAAAACAGCGACTTCCCACAAACAACTGACTATTGTGTTTTGCCTCCCAGCAGCGACATTTGGACCGGCATCCATGAGCATGCCCGCAGGATTCGGAACTCCTGCCTCCTACAGTCTTCCTCCTAGCTACAGCGGCAACTTCCAGCAGCCCGCGTTCCCTGCCCAGGGAACTTTCCCCCAGCAGACTGCTTTTGCCCAGCAGCCCAACGGTAGGTCTCTACGGTTCAGGTTGTCCTGTTTAAACCAGAAATGTGGAGAGAATGGTCTGTCTGTAAACCAGTGATACTAAGTGCCTGTCCGAACCTGATAATCACATTGGTGAGGTGTTCCCACATGCTGTTCTGTCTCTGATTTGGCTATGTGTGTAACTGACATTCTGCCATAATCTGATATTAAAATTATAGATGTTCCCAGGCCTGCAGGGTTTTGTTGGGTTTTTTTGCAATGAGGATTGTTTGTCTTCATTTCTGTAGTGTCTGTGACTGAATATAATAGTCTCTCCAGCTTTCTAGAAGACAGGCAAGAGAAAATTGGGACGTGTTTTCTCCCTACATTTAAATGAAAATGATAACATTGGGAAAAGGTGTGTAGGTAGATGCTGGGAAAGGGTTAGCTCTGAACAGCTGAAAGCTAGCAAAGCCCAGCCATGTGGTGCTACGCTCCCATTCCCCACAGTGTTTACGCAGGATTCATCCTGTGGATTGTGCGGTCCTAGCTTCCCCTTAGCTCATGTCAGGGAGCTGCAGCAGAGGACACTTGCAAGGGTTGTTACTGGTGCTAATGTTTTCCCTTATATTTCCAAGGAGCAGGTTTCGCTGCCTTTGGCCAGGCAAAGCCTGTAGTGACTCCATTTGGACAAGTGGCAGCTGTCGGAATATCTAGTAATCCTTTTATGGTAAGTGGGGGCTGTGGTATTAATAACTCTATGGGTCTGAGCAGCATCATCTGTAATGCTGAGTTTAGAGACACACAGAGATTCTTTTTATTTGCCTCAAATGAGGGAAGGCAGCGCATGAATCTCCTACGTGCAGTGCAGTGTTACGGTGCCCAGTTGTACTCCAGACACTGGGACGCGTGTGCCTTGCTCTTGCTGCAGTGTCACTTCAGAGAGCCGCCCACAGAGAAAAGGCCTTAGTTTCTGAATGGGAAGTGTTTGTATGTGTCCTGCGATACAGACAAAAACTGGCAAGTATTTGTCTCACTCTTCTTCCCTTTTCCTCCAGGCTGGTGCACCAACGGGGCAATTTCCAACGTGGAGCTCGCCAACCAATCCTTTCTTATAGCCTTATAGACACTTTACCCAAAAGAACTCTTATGTGGTCACATAACATCTCTGCGCCTCTTGCACTGTTGTCTTGTTTCACTGATATTAGCTTTAAACACAAAAGAAGTCTTTAAGAAGTAAAAATAAAAGCCTGCATTGTGTACCTTTACAAAAACAAATTTAAAAAGGAGTAAAAGACACAAAACCCAAGAAACTCAACCCCCCCACGAGGTAATAACGTGCAAAACAGAGGGCTGTGGTAACATCCTTGAATTCACCTGCGAGCCAGTGGGTGAGGAGTAGCGGTATCATGTATATTAAATTGGCTAATAAGTTATTGCAGATACCACGTTCATTATGCTGCAGTACTGTACATATTTTTCTTAGAAAATAGCTATTTGTGCATATCAGTATTTGTAACTTTAACACACTGTTATGTGAAAAATGTTACCGGGAAATAGATTGGCCACTTTAAGGTGCTGTCGTATCTCTTGGAACGAATGAGCTACATCATTTTAATGCTGGTATCGGGAGTCACGAAGTTAAACTGAAGGTTTGCTCATTTCTCAAAACGTTTTCCTTTCCTAAGAGCTCTTCTATTTATACATGCCTAAATCTCTAATGTTAGAGGGATACCTGTCTGCATAATAAAGCTGGTCATGTTTTGCTACAGTTTGCAGGTGAAAAAAAAAATAAATATTAGAAAATGTGGTGGTGTAGCAGTGTTTGTGTGCTGTCCAGGGCCAGAGTGCCTCATGTGCAGCTGGGCTGACAGAAGCAACACATGTGCAGGTGAGTTTAGCTTGAAACTGACTAAGGATGGTTTGCTGTATAACTCCCCCTGTACTGGGCACTCGAGTACTGGGATCAGTGTTGGGAACCTCAATACAAGAAGGACATTGAGGTGCTGGAGCGGGTCCAGGGAAGAGCAGTGAGGCTGATGAAGGGTTTGGAGGACACATCTGATGAGTGGCTGAGGGAACTGGGGTTGTTTGGTCTAGAGAAAAGGAGGCTGAGGCTTACTGTTCTTTACACCTACCTGAGGTGGAGGTCAGTCTCTTCTCTGAAGTCACTGGCAACAGAACAAGAGGAAACAGTCTCAAGTTTTCCTTGCTAGGGGAGGGTTAGATTGGACATCAGGAAAAACGTCTTCCCTAACAGAGTGGTCAGGGGTTGGAACTAGATGCCCAGGGAGAGCAGGTGGAGTCACTGTCTCTGGAGGTGTTCAACAAAGTAGATTTGGCCCTGGGGAACAGGGTTTAGTGGGTAGGGTGGGGTTGGGTTGATAGTTGGACTTGAGGATCTTGGAGGTGTCTTCCAGTCTTAATGATTCAATTCCTAACAGTTTGCATCTGGGAAATTCCCTAAACAAAACCCCACAGCGGGAGATTCCTGGGATCTTATTGCTGCCCTTGCTGTCACCACTGTTGATTAGCTGGTATTGATGGCTATAGATCTTTCCTGTCACTGACCTGACCTGTTCTGGGAGAGTAATGCCTCAGTGCATTGGAATGGGGACCTGTAGTGGCTGGCTGAACATTAAATGTGCTGATTGCAGGGAGCTAGGCCCAGTCAGCCGAGTTCTTATGGCTGAGATTAACAGCCTTGTGGAAGGGAAATGACCATATGCTCTTGTCACCTAAACTGATGCAAGGCTGGGTGAGGGCTTGACAAGGATCTGCCCTGGCACATCCAGAAATTGAGTCTCAGGGGAAAGAATGGGTTTACTGCTCTTTGATAATATGCTGTACTGAGTGGGCATAACAACTTCCAGTTGAAGCCTTCTGTTTTCAGAAGGGTCATAGCTCATTTTCCAGCAGATAGAGAACTTGCTGCTATGGGGCATCTGCTGTTTTAGATGCCCTGGGAGCGTTTGACATTGCTGTGCCTGTGACTAAACTGCCTTTAACTGAAGTGCTTGGTGCAAGTGAAAGGGCAGCGCTGTCGTGGCGGCTCAGGCACTTGATTCATTTGCCCGTTGAATATTAGTAAAGGGTTTGCTGTTGGGTGGCTGCATTTGTAGTTGAAATAGGAGATCATTGGTGATTGGTGCTAAACTACCGGAGGAAAAACATGAGAAAAGTCGTGGTGCTGTTGGCAGAGCAATTAATGCTGCTGGCTTGTAAAGCACCTGTTTCACTGCTGACCAGTCCTGCTCAACAATGTTTCTCCTCAGGCGTTGTTGGGGTGGTGCAAGCCTCTTGTGCTGCTGCCTGTGTCTGTTGTTAGTGAGTGGTGCTTCTTCCAGCCCCGCTGGGGTTTCCACATCTGATGGAGATGATGGTGTACGTGCTTCTGATCAGGAAGACTCCAGCTATCAATGCGAAGTAGCTGCCATAAATAAGAAACTGCGGAAGCAGGAGACATAATTACAAACTGCTTCTGCTGTTAGGTGAGAAGCTAAGGGGTGTCCTCCCAGTGCTGCCTTCCCTCCCTGGTCACCCACACCTCAAAAAATCTTGTCCCAAAAGGATTTGGGAAGTCTAGCTGCCTGGCTGTGGAAAGTCTGTGGGAAGCTCCCTATGTGCTTCCCACATCTTTATGCAGCAAGAGGGCACCTGCCCTGCGCTCCCTGTGTCTTTGAAAAGACAAGTGCTGGAGGGTTGGACCTCCTTCGTCCTGTAAGTTCAAGCTTTAAATTTAGAAATGTGATGGGGGATCGCAGTGTAAGTTCATGCTGAGCGCTGCAGTGCCTTGGAGGTGGATCCAGTGAAACTGGCTTCAGATGGCCCTGCAGCTTCTTGCTTCTGCTCAGGGTATTTTGGTAATAAACCTGTGACTATTAAGCCTTTAAACAAAAAAAAGAACAACCCTGAGTAGTGGGGTGGGGGCTGTCCCTATCTGCTCTAAGAAAATATTGCAGAAAGGCAGGATTGGCACGACAGGAAGACAAGTAGGCAGTAGCAGCTTCTGTCAGTTCACTCTAAGTGGACATGTTTTTTCAGTGAGTCACTGGCCAGCACTGCTTGGTGTTCTCCCAAAACCTGGTCTTGGAGGAGAGATGGGGAATGGGATTGGTGAAAATCACTTACCTGGGTGCTGATATCCAGCCCCAGGCCTTTGGAATCCACCACCACCATGGTCAGAATGGTCTGAATCACCAGCGCCACGAAGTTGTTGAAGCCAAACACCAAGGCGTAGCGCTCCATGCTCAGCGTGATGGCGATCTGGAACCTGAGGACAGGTAACAGGTGAGCTGGGCTGGGGGGGACAGGCATGTCTGCACCTGTTTATGGGAGGAAAAATCTTAAAACCGGAAAAGCTCCCAGGAAAGTTGTGATTAAACTCAGCATTACTCACTGATTGAACTTGATTAGGTGGTAAAGCTGTGTGTGATACTCACGTTGCTATTGTGATGAGAAGCATGTAGCAGGCTTTGAAGGTGAGGTAACCAGTGTAGCATGCCCAGATGTTGTCACTGAAGTGCAGGAGGAACAGAGACCCTGCAGCCAGTGCAGAGAAAATCCCCAAAGCCAGTTCTCCAGACAGATCCCAGTTCACTTTGACAAATCCAACTGCCATGGATGCTGCTGAACCTGAACAATTTCATAATTAAAATGGAAAGTTTGTCATCCTTTGAGAGCTGTTGTGGAATAACTGTGCAAAGGGAAGGAAAAGCCCGTATTTGTAAGGTTTAGGTTTGTTGTTTAAGACACCAGTGATGAATTTATCCACAGAAACATGCTCTGCATATGATTTGTATGTCTGTTTTGGGTGGCGCTGCTGCTGCTGACACTAGTCTTCACATGAGATGGACAGAAATGGACGAAGGTGTTGGTGAGGAACAGCATCAGCACAGGAGTGAGTGGAATTGCTGAAAATGATATTTTCCTTACCTAAACAAGTTGCGATGGCCTCCACGGCTCCATTGTAGACAGCTGAGCTGTGTGAGGGTGCTCTGGAGTCCCACAGCACCTGGATGTAATTGAGAACCTGGTTGAAGCCAGCTGTTGCCAGGGCCCACCACAGGGACCAGTAGAGGAGCTTCTTGGAGCTGTAGCAATCCCTGAGGTCCTTGCTCAGCTGCAGTAGCACCCCAACCATGTGCTTCTGAGGCCGGGCACTGCCCACAGGCTGCTCGGGTGCAGTGCCCCTGCCAGCAGCCACCGATCTCTCACCCTCCTGGCTGCATGACGGCCTGTCAGAGCCCGGGGCAGCCACAGCCTTGTCTGGTCCCAGAGGAGGTGCTGAGAGCTCTTTCCTGTGGAAGAACAGGCTCTTGTGGGGCATCGGGAGGAAACAGGCACACACGAGCGCCAGGGAGACGGAAGCCAAGGTGATAGCGTTGAGGTGGAAGTAGGAGATGCCTGCTAAGGAGACCAGCAGCTGTCCCAGCACGGCGGCAACGGTGCCTGCAGCCAGAGTGACACTTCTGCAATAGCTGGTCACTCTCTGGTAGCGCTCAGGGCTGACCATGCTGTAGATGTAGGCGTAGTAGGCGACCTCGGTGGCCGTGCCTACCCCATAGAAGAACTCCACCAGCTGCATGGCCACCACTCCATGCGCAAAGAGGAGCAGGAGCCAGGTGATGATGAAGCTGGTGCCCTGGAGGAGGAGGATGGGCTTGTAGCGCACGTAGTCTGTCATCAGGAAGACCGGGATGAGGAGAGCAAGGTAGGAGTAGGTCCAGACTGGCAAAATTTGGCTGGTAACCTAGAACAGAAGAGGAAATGTCTGTGGTGCTTTTCTTTGGAAAAGCAAGTTTGTTAAATGGCTTTGGAGAGGGAAGGTTTTGAACACAGCTGTGGTGACTGGAGATGCTGACTTCTGTAAGATATGTAGTCTTTAGTTACAAACCACTCCTTGCAGGAGGCCAGGACAGCAATGCTGGGCTCTACTGCGGAAACAGGTGTCTAATCCAGTTCTGGTACCAGATGTGGAGGAGCAGGGTTCTGGTGTCCCACTGTGTGAAGCAGCTCCAACAATGTTCGAGCCAGAGGAAGGGCCCCTCTGTTGCCTGCAGTAGCTGCCAGTGGATGCTCCTTTAATGATGTTGCTTGTTGGATTACTTTGGTCCCTGCTGTTTGTGTATTTCACATAAGAGAGAAAATTTCCCTTTATAGTTTAAAAACCTTAATGTAAAATTGGGGTGGGGATGGGGGGGAGGTCCCTGCCAACCCAAAGCACAAATGCCATGTCTTTGGAAGAAACCCAGCTTCACATGCGCTCAGATTCTGCCTTAACCTCAGGAACTCTTTGTGTTCACTGCACATGGGTGTGCAGGTCTTGTGTTTTCCGATCATACAGTGCCTCAGTCATACTCTGTGACTGAGCCACTTGCTCATTGTCCCCTTCTGTGGGGAAGGGAGCTCCTGCAGAGCCAGCACTGCGCAGAGAGGCAGAGCAGGGAAACTTGATATATGTGTTTGTGTCCAAGCCTCCAACTTTTCTGAAGGTGGACCTGGCCTCCAGAGGTCACGGGGTGCATAAAGCAGCCCTGTAACAATCTAGGGGCAACCCCTTAGGCTTCTTACGATTGCAATCACTGCATCACTGTTTGGTGCCATCAGTTCCACAGTAAGTATAAATTACTCTTAGTGTTGCCCCTCTAGGGTACTGCGTGGAGAGAGGAACTGTCTTATCTGGGTTTTTTGACAATATGAACTTTTTGAAGCCACCTTGGCAATTGCTTCAGATCTAAGAAAGTACGGAACCTCAAGTTTTGACCTGCAGAAGAAGTGACTCTTTATGTCTTCCCAGAAGCACCCTAAGCACAAGTTTCTAGATGAATTTTACCTGTTACTCAATCTCCTCTTTGTTTTTTGCTGTAGGACTGAATGTTTTAAGCATTTTAGCTACTAAGAGAAGAGTTACTTACCTCTTCAATCGTTAGGTTTTTGTCAGGTCCAGTGAGATAAGGGGTGAGAAAAGGTTCTGATGGCCTCATTGTGGAGAAAAACCCATTTGCACAGATGATCAGTGTGGGATAAATCCAGCTGTGCCATTCAGGTCCCTTCCAGCAATCCATGGTTTACGTAAAAAAAGGTAGTGAAGAAATAAGCTTACGAGGGGTTTTATGAAGATGCTCCTTGCAGCTGGTACAAATTGATTGCCAGTTTACTTTTGGAACTACCCTGACTCCAGCTGATGTTCCTCTCACTAAACCTGCCAGTGACCACATGTGCTGCCTGTAAATGAACTGGGGCCAAGGAGTGCTGGTGCTGCTTGTAGACTTCAGCCTCATTATCATCTGTCAAAGGTTGTTCCTAATGACGTACTTGGCACCCAGTGAAGGAATAAAGTTTTGTTACAGCCCCATTTCGGAACAAATGGACTAACCGTGCAGTTGAAGCTGATTCTTAGCTCACCCAAGGAGGGTTTTCTTGTCCATTTACAGTCTGAGCTTCAAGTGGATCAGCAGAAGTGTTGGCCTTTGCCCAGCCACCACCCAGCCCTCGAGCCATCATGAGCTCCATGTCTTTGTGTTTCTTGCACCCTAGTCGCTTGAGGAGGGAAAGACAGACTCGCAAGCTGCTCATGGCACTGGCTCAGACTTAGAAAAGCGGCATCTTGGTTTCATTTTTTTAAAGGGATAATCTAAAGGGAAAGAATGAGACTTGTTTGTTCATTACAGTTCACAAAGAAAAGATTTGGGGTTTCTAAAGCTGATTTCAGTTAGTTCCTGTTTATAAAGTCAATTCCAGTGTTCCTAGAAAACAAGAGGAACAGGAGTGTTCTGAAATGATGAGAATGGCAGCAAAGCACTGCTTGGTGTCACATCAGGTTGTTAAAGCTGCTTCCTTTAAGTGGCTGAACTCCACCCTGTAACAGGCACCTTTTCCAAAGACTTTTAGTTATGAAAACTTGGTGTGAATTGTAGGTTAAGGCAGCATTGCTGTGGCCTTGGAGGAGTGGTACAAACACCAGCTCTAACCTTGAAACTTGGTGTGAAATTACTGCCTCTTAGGGACTGCTGGGTATAAAATACCATGTGTGTTATCTTGAACTCCAGATCAGCTTTGAGACTTTTTGGCACCTGTTATCTTCTCAAAAAAAAAAAAAAAGGTATTAAACCCTGGACTGATCAGTAAGATCAGCATGAGTCTTCCCTCCCATACGCACCAAGTGAGTGTGTGTAACTCAAAGGTAATGAGTAACCCACCATGGGTTCATGTGCCGCTTCCTCGTATGAGGACTTTGCTTTGCAGAGGAGCCAGAACCCCCCTGCTAGGATTGGAGGTGGTAAGAAATATTTCTTTTTAAAATGTCCTAAAAGTTCTTTCAAATTTGGTAAAATGTTAACAGAATTGAAATAATTCAGCACAGCTCTTCTTGCTTGCAGAGTTTGTCCATGAAGGTTGCAGCAATGCCTCTCCTTTTGTTAGCAAACACAGCTCTAGTTTAAGTCCAAGCTTCACACCTTGCAGTAACTAATGATTAATAAAACCTGACGCAGCAAGAGGCAGTGGCTCAGCTGCATTCTGGTTTAGTAAGTGCCACAAGAAGCTCTGCCCTGTGGACTGGACACAGCCCCAGATCACAGCTTGGGCTCATGTTGGGCTCACGGGACAATTCTGGCTGTGCTGGAGCTGCAGCAGGTGGGACATTGGATACCTTGTGCTGGTAGCTGACCAGGAACAACTTCTGTGTTAGCACCAGTGTGCGGCTTAAGAGAAGTGGCTTTAAGTCTGACTTTTAAGTCAGACTAAGCCCAACAGTCAAACCAGAACAGCTGCTTTTAATTCTTTATGCATTTGGGTTTTTTTACATCTTTTTTTCAGGCTGGACACCCTGTGTTCCCCAAGGTTCATTAGAGGACAGAGCTGACCCTGGGCTGCCTCTGGTCAGTTTGTCTAATTGCAGTATGTGACAGCATGTGGGAAGCACTTGCCTCTGTGCAAATGAGAGCTTGTGTCTCTACAGGAGAAATACTGTCTGCAGTGCAATGTATTTTCTGGTTTTATTAGCTACATGCAGGTACTAGAGGGCAGGAGTGAGCAGCAGTACAGCAGTGACTAACACACGGATGCAGTTTACATTCAGTGAGGCAGTCACTAGGCAAGCTTGTGTGCAGTCTCTTTTTTTCTCCTGGACTGACTGCACATTACCTGTAGGAATTAAATTAGCTGTAGGACTTAAAGCTTCTTGATAAACTCTGAGATACTGCTCCTGCCACATCCTGTGCTAATATTCATGGCCCTCTTATCTACCCCTGCCGCCTCTCAGCACTCAGGAGCACATGTGATGCTGCTGTTTTGCTTAGGAGTTAAATCTTCTTGGATCTTTGTGTGAATCTGGACTTTTCCTGTGCACAGGAAACCACATTTCTCCACAACATACTTCTGGGTTTAGTCCATTCAATCACTTTGAACACTTTCTGTTTTCCTCTTAAAAGAGGAAGGCACTTAGTCCTGAGTTCAATTCTGCTGCTGGATGCATGAGGAATGCAGGTTCTCCATGCTGTTCTGCAGTTTCTCCCTCTTGAGAGGCAGGAACCTAGCCCAGTACCCAGTCTGGCAGTCAGGCAGTGGTTTTCAAACACCAGACACACGATGGCCATGGTCGAGCAGCACTTCAGTGAAGCTTCTCAGGGAGGGTGTGTGAACACTGCTCCTCCACACCCACCTGTGCCAGGCAGCTGCTTCTGAAGGTTTTTACGCAAGGGGAGACGCCTTTCACCAAAGGTGGGTAGGGGAGGAAATACTGATGCTAACACACACCCTTTGTCCTGGGCTTGGAACAAGGAATGTGCAAAGGAGGGGACAGACCCTGCGCCCACAGGCATGGAAGCCACTCACCAACCCAGGATCAAGAGTGAGAACAAGTGGGGCAGGTGAGCTCTGATCGCTGCCATTGTGTGTGGTGGGTGTCACAGTGGTTGCTCCGTTCCTGTGTGTGAGCTACTGCTGTTCAGCTGTTTACAGGCAAGTAAATATGAGTCGAATGCAACTTATTTCTCCTCCTTGGCGCAGTGCCATATCTGTGAGTTATCGGCCAGCATAGGGCTAGTGAAGTGCTGTGAATGATCCAGGGCTGTGTTGTAGGTTCCTCTTGCACTGCTGCTCCCTGTGCGCTGTAGCACATCTTCTGTGAAGGTCTGGCCACATGGACCTGTCCAGTACCTACAGCCGTGTTGTGCAGCTGCTCCCAACCTGCTGTTCTGGTCCGTATGCAGCAAAGTTCGGGTGCTCTGCGTGAGATGTCTCTCTTTTCTGTCCACACTTACTTGAGACAAGCATGTAAATGCTTCTGACCAAGAAAATCCCAGCTATGGCTGTAAAGTAGCTGCCATAAATTAAAAACTAGGAGGGAGAGAGAAAAAGGCAGAAGCATTAATTACCAACGCAGCAGGATTACCTGCTGCTGCAGGATGTGACAGACTGTTATTTTGTTGGTCTATGTCCTCACAGAGTTCTTGTCTGCTCAAGTTTTGCTGCGCTTTAGCCAGTCTCAGCTTTTCCTGCAATCAGCAGATGTGTGAGGATGGATGAGCTGCCCCTTGCTCCCATTCCTATGCCTGTTAGGTTATATTATGTTATGGTGTATCTGCCTTCACAGTGTCAAAGCCCAGCATCTGAGATCCAAACTGCTGCCCTAACAGACAGAAGAGAGGAATGATGGCACAGGGAACAGCAAGGAGTCTGGATCTCTGCAGAAGAAAGAGGGAATTAATCTGTCCTCTGGCATCGCGGTTTCTTTCCCAGTAACCTTCTGAAGGTTTGTTAGTCAGGCAGTAAGGCACCAGCACTTACCTGAGTCACTATGTCCAGCCCCAGGCCTCTGGAATCCACGATGGCCACAGTAAGAAGGGTCTGGATTACTAGAGCAATGAAGTTGTTGAAGCCAAACATCAAGGCGTAGCGCTCCATGCTCAGCATGACAGCGATCTGGAACCTAACGTGAGACTGGCACGTCAGATACTCCACACTAGGGGAGAAGCTGCTGCTATCCATTTCACTGATGAAGAGGAATGATTTGTAATGATGGTACTGGAAGGACAGAGTAAATGGGGCTTCATTCTTTCCCTGCTTTCTCTAAAAAACCGTCTTTGCTGCCTTAGTGCATTTTGATGGGTTTCTACTTGTCTCTGCTGCCTTTTCAAACCATGTTACCAAGTGATCAATCTGGTAGACCTCTGGTACCTTCTCCTTTGTTCCTTTTCCACCTCCACAGACTGTGCCAGGCAAGTTGTGAAGTGTCCGTGGCTAGAGACCTGCCAGACAAAGCCAGGACACGAGTAGGCGCTGTCAAGAGATCTGCTCACACCACGGGCTAGCTTCTACCTAGCTTTTCTGTGCTGAGGTGAAGCCTTCTTGCTTTGTGGCTGGGCAGGGAAGGTAAGGCTTCATTTATTTCTGTCAGGAGTCTGCAGATTTTCCCTGGCAATATTCTCCTCCCTGAAAATTGTCTCCTGACAATAATCAGAACACCTTTTTCTGCAGGATTTATCCTCAAAGTTTTTTATCTGTGCAGCAGGGTGTTATTCCTGTACTTCTGTTTTAATTGGGTTTTAGCTGCTTTTATATTCAAGTTTTACTTTTTTTAAAGAATACATTGAAATTAGCCCTGTGTAAGAGCCACTGCAACGTACTATCTCTACCAGAATGAAAAGAGAGGTCTTGCTTGCCCTCATTCAAGACAGGCATAACTCATCACACCTTACAGCTTTAGCAGTTCTTCAGTGGTATATGAGTAACTGGGGATTTTGACATCAGCTCTGAGCATGGAGTGACATGCAGCACAGTTTCTGTTCAGTGAGCCCTGCCAGCACTCTGAGGTTCTGTACTTACGTTGCGATTGTGATGAGGAGAATGTAGCAGGCTTTGAACGTGAGATAGGCAGAGTAGCACACCCAGATGCTGGTAGTGAAGTGCATGAGAAGTAGACAACCAGCATCTATCGCAGAGAAGATCCCCAGGGCCAGCTCTCCAAAAAGGTCCCAGTTAATTGTCATATATTGGACTAAGAAAGCTGTTACTGAGCCTAGGAAAAGAAAGAAACATGAAAGTTTTGTTTCTGTTCTATAGACTGTATCACCTAGTGCTGAGAGGCAGTGGCGAATAATAAACCAGAGAACTTTAAGGCTTTAGGAAGCATTTCTGATTGCTGGTGGAACTACACAGGTGACTGGTCCTGTGCAGACAACAGCATAAATGGCATCTCTGTCATCCTTTCTTCAAGTTTTATTCCACTCCACGGGGTAAGTGATTATGTGGAAAAGTCATTATTTATCTGTTGGTACCCAGGGTTTGTCTATTTCTAGGGATATAATTAGGAACACAGGCTGGAGTTTAAGAAGAACAATCCTGGTTTCTACCACTCCTTCTCAGCTAAGCCAGTCACCCTTCCAGCTGGGCAGTTGAGTTCCGTGCAGCTTGTCAGAGGGCTGAACTGCCCACAGAGGGTGTTCTGGGAGCTATTGATTGTATAATGAAGGAACTGAGAAAGGACGGGCACTGCTTGCTCATGGGGGGTGTTACCAGGATACAGTGGTGGCAAAGGCAAATGACCTCAGGGGTTTCATGTCGTTTTTGGGACTTCTACACCAGTGTGTTGAGAAATAGGTGACTCCATGAGAGAGGAGAATTCATCAAGGAGTAGCCACGATAGGGTTTAGGAGCTTTTAAGTAGTGATTGGGTTGGCCTGTTAAGTTGCCTACCCTAAGCCTGAGAGAAATTTTTAACCTTGGAGGTACCTGCTTCTCCTCATGGCCCGTGAGGGGAAGCTGGTGGTCAGCTCTGACGCAGATGTGTTTATTTTCTCTGCTGGATCACACCTCCATGCTTGTGCAAGTTCCTGCAGCAGCATAATGTGAAAAGGTGAAATGCTGCCAGGCCAGGATGGCATCTCTGATGTTACCCCCTGATAACATTACTCACAGTGTGGGCATCCGCTCCCAGTGCAGTGGTGTGACTGGTTAACTCCAGTAGTACAATGGATCTAGCAAGGTCTTTTTCTGTAGACCTCTATATCTTGGATTAACTAAAACTCTTCTTCCCATCCTGCTGCACAGACTATTTCAGCAGAAAAATCTCCTAATGAGAGAATTGTGTTCTTTCTGTGTAAAATATTTGTGAAAAATGACTTGCCGGTGTAAGCTGATACCATTGCTATGGGAACTGTGGGATACTTGTTTGGGGGCTGGAGAAACCCCAGCAACCTCATCAAAAGAAATTTGGTCCTTCTGAATGGCCTGAGCAGCTGCATGTAAATTCTGTGTGTCCTGTACACTCTCTGCATTCTGAGAGCATAGAGATGGCTGTCCCAGTCTCAAGGGAAAAGGGCACGGTGCACTGGAATGGTTTGGTACATCACCGACCTCAATCATGGATGCATGATGCAGGAGGGTGTGCAGTGAGGCAGTGCTTTAGATATTGGTCACGACAGCAGTCTCTAACATTTTGCTTTAGATCGTTCTAGACACTGACTTACTCAGAAATGTTGCGATGGCCTCCACGGCTCCATTGTAGACAGCTGAGCTGTGTGAGGGTGCTCTGGAGTCCCACAGCACCTGGATGTAATTGAGAACCTGGTTGAAGCCAGCTGTTGCCAGGGCCCACCACAGGGACCAGTAGAGGAGCTTCTTGGAGCTGTAGCAATCCCTGAGGTCCTTGCTCAGCTGCAGTAGCACCCCAACCATGTGCTTCTGAGGCCGGGCACTGCCCACAGGCTGCTCGGGTGCAGTGCCCCTGCCAGCAGCCACCGATCTCTCACCCTCCTGGCTGCATGACGGCCTGTCAGAGCCCGGGGCAGCCACAGCCTTGTCTGGTCCCAGAGGAGGTGCTGAGAGCTCTTTCCTGTGGAAGAACAGGCTCTTGTGGGGCATCGGGAGGAAACAGGCACACACGAGCGCCAGGGAGACGGAAGCCAAGGTGATAGCGTTGAGGTGGAAGTAGGAGATGCCTGCTAAGGAGACCAGCAGCTGTCCCAGCACGGCGGCAACGGTGCCTGCAGCCAGAGTGACACTTCTGCAATAGCTGGTCACTCTCTGGTAGCGCTCAGGGCTGACCATGCTGTAGATGTAGGCGTAGTAGGCGACCTCGGTGGCCGTGCCTACCCCATAGAAGAACTCCACCAGCTGCATGGCCACCACTCCATGCGCAAAGAGGAGCAGGAGCCAGGTGATGATGAAGCTGGTGCCCTGGAGGAGGAGGATGGGCTTGTAGCGCACGTAGTCTGTCATCAGGAAGACCGGGATGAGGAGAGCAAGGTAGGAGTAGGTCCAGACTGGCAAAATTTGGCTGGTAACCTAGAACAGAAGAGGGAAATGTCTGTGGTGCTTTTCTTTGGAAAAGCAAGTTTGTTAAATGGCTTTGGAGAGGGAAAGTTTTGCTCCAAAGGAATTAATAAAATATATAACCACTTGTGATTGTTGAGCAGGTAAATAGGTCTCAAATCCATTATTAGTACAATCTTTTATTTATCCTGCAAATCATAACCTGCCAAAGCCAGTTACGGTTGTGCTTTTTGTTTGTTTAACGGCTCTGGTTAAAGTTTTAAGTTTTTGGTTTTGCTGCTCCAGGTAAATGGTAAAAGAGTAACATCATACCTCCTCGATGGTCAGGTTCTTATGTGGTCCTGTCAGGTAGGGTGTTAGGAAAGGTTCTGATGGTTTCATCATGTAGAAGAATCCGTAGAGACAGAGGATTAAGGTGGGAAAAACCCAGGAGTTGCTTTTCTGTGGCTTCCAGCAGCCCATGGCCTCTGCAGCAGAGCTGGGGAGGAATGTGGTTCCAGGGGTGACACAGAAGGACGGAGATGATTTGTGTTGTGGTCAGGCAGGAAAGGAAAAAGGACCAACTCTTCCTGATCGTTGTCTGCTGCTTTGCAGATAGAGTATAGAGAGTGACTTGCGAGATCATTAACTGTGAGACCAATTACACCACCCCTCTGCTTGCTCTGACCAAGCTAACCACAGGAAAAGCCTTTCTGGACAGAAATCACAGAAGACAGCTGGTTGCTGACATTTCACTCGACACCATGACCAACTACAGCCGGGCACTTAGTGAACCACAGGTAAATAGTTTACAGATGTTGTTCTCCCTCCTTCCCTCCAGGTGTACCTGACCATCCTGTTTCAGAGAGCTGGTACCTCTAGAGCTTGGCGGGTGAGAGTCACAGGAAATAGCGAGATGTCAAGGCAGGTCCACAGCTGGGCTTAGCTGTATCACCAGTCCAGCCTGGACACAGCATCCTATTTCCATCCATAAAACACATCTGTGGGTGCTGGAGGTAACAGTTCACACTAATGTGAAATGGGTATTTTTGTTCTTATGGAATAAACTGAACTTCACGACTCTGCTGGGCAGAGCCCAGAAGTCTGACTGGGAGTAATGGAGCAGAGAATCATTTACACACCCTGCTCATGATGGCACAGGCAGAGTCAGGAACCCAAACGTGTGCAATTCACCTTGTGGCGCCCTCTGCACAGCTGGGATTTCCACCACTCTGCTTCCGACTTTCACCTAGTACCCTCCTGGGAACTTCTGGTTTTCTGACAGAAGTTTTAATCTTACAAAGGCAGGATTTTGCACGCAGTGCTTTTTCTCAAACATTGTTTTGGTAAAAGCTGCAGGGAAACCTCTGCCAGAGCAGCCAGAAGTATCCATGAGCCTCTCTGGGCTGGGTGGGCAGCTGGAGCCACGCAGCTGCTTTCTGGAAATCACACCACGAGCGCAGCCTCTGCTGACGGCCTGGACACTCTCAGCAGCTGGGCCACCAGAGGTCTCGGCCTCGTTCCCCTTCCCGCGCTGAGCAGGGCGGAGCTCAGGTGGCCACTAGAGGGCTCAGCACGGGAGAGGCGCGCTGGCCCGCCCGCAGCTCCTTGCCAGAGCTGGTAGCGCCTGCTGCGTGTGGGGCTGCGGCAGCAGCAGTTCTGTCCCTGCCCTGAGCCCTGTTCCTTGCCGCAAACCCTCACTCTCTGCTCACACAACAGTCACCGGGGTGTTGCGGAAACCCTCCGTGCAGTACCCAGAGGTTCTGCGAAGGCCCCGAGAGGAGCAGGGCAGAGGTGTACCTCTGGAGCCTGCTCAGCTCCGCTCTGCCACCTTCCCCCTTTGTTTTCCCCTTCTCAGCCTCAGTTCTCTGCTCCAAACCAGGCTGCGAGTGTCTTGGATCCTTTCTGAGTGACCCGTGCCCCGGGAGGTGAGTGAGGCAGTCTGTTCTCTGCTCCCAGGGCAGGGCGGTGGTCTCTGCTTCGAGCCACACAGAGTCTCCTGGCAAGCCCTAGTCACTGTGTCTTGTCCAGCACAGGTGCAACCCGGGATTTTCTGCTACATGGGTACCTGTGACCTGTGGATTTACTCCTGGAGGTGGCTGTACTGGGCTGGCAGATCAGTCAGATGAGAAGTTTCACCTAAGCAGGAGAAACCTGCCATGGGTGCTGTGCTGGGCAGTGCCATGGGCTGAGGCTTTGGCGATAGCCTGCTGTGCCCCTGGGGAGTGGACAGTGCGTGCTGGCCTCACACTCCAGCCCATCACTGCTTGTGAAGGGCTCTACACAACCCCAGCCTGGCTCTGCTGCTGCAACTGCTCCTTACTGTGCTCGTAACTACAAATCTGTGGCAGTGAGATCTGCACTTGTTCCCTTCCAGCCACCCCTTCCAGCCAGTTTGCCTTTTATAAATCCAGGGCTTTCTTAACTCTTGAAGAGGCAGTGGGATGCCATTCTGCAGCAGAGCTACCTTCTGGTTCCTGTTCCTCCCCCGGTTCTATGTTAGGGCTGGAGCTGTCAGCAATTTGCCCCCATAGCCAGCCCCAGTGCCTCACTGAACGGCTGTCCTCTTGCCTCCCTTTCCCTTGTCACGGCATGATTTCTGATTTCTAAAGCTCAAGTATGATCATACCTTGTCTGCTGGAGCGCTTCCTTTCTTTCATCCAAGGGAATAGTCCCTTTTTAGTGCTTCCAGCCTCTCTCTTGCCTGTCCCGTGTGGATTGCAGCTACTGGACTCCATTTGCTTTTTGTGCTTTTCCTGTTCTTCTGGTATTTTAGCTTGTTCTGGTGACACCTCCTTTGCAAACATTTCCAGCTGGCTTGCTTTCAACATCCTCTTCCAGCACCCTTAAAGGAGCAGCCACATCACCCTGGCCTGTACTTGCCCAAAGGCAAATCAAGATCCCAGCTGCAGTTTGGTGCTTGGCTGGCACAAAAGCAACATAGCTAACCCTATTCCCAAAGGGGTTTGGATCTGTTTGATGGGGTACAAGGCTTGGGTCACCCCTGTGCTTCAAACCAGTCTGGGTTAAAGGTGGAGCAGTAGCTGTGTGTGGATAGTGATAGAGGTAAGGGAGAACAAATACCAGTATTACAAGATTTAAATGTTTCACTGCTAAACATGTGAGTTTGCATACTATTCTGGCAGGTTTGAAAAGCAAAACACTCTGCTCTGCTTCCCCTGACTGTTGCTTGTTAACACATTTCTCAGATCTGTTGCTTAGGCAGGTTCTTAGGAAGGTTACTTAGGAAGAAGTTCTTTGCTGAGAGAGTGATTGAGCACTGGAACAGGCTGCCCAGGGAGGTGTCACTGTCCCTGGAGATGTTTAAAAAAAATTAGTAGGTAAAGCACTTGAGGCCATGGCCTAGGGGTTAGGGAGGTGTTGGAATGAGGGCTGGACTCAATGATCTTGGAGGTCCTTTCCAGCCATGATGACTCTGATTCTCGCAGCCTTACTGAAGATGGAAATGGCCCTGTAGTCATCTGCAGGGCAGATCCTGGCAGCAGTCTTTGTGACACCAATTCCAGGGCTGTTTTGGTTCTGCCTGTTTAGCTCAATGTGTAGCTAGAGGAGATGGCAGCCCAGCTGAGAGGAGACTGCATATTTACCTGTGTTTGATTTTATTCTTAAGGGCTTTTGTTAAAATGCAGAAAACTTCTGTTGACGTGAACAACATTGACTTACTGGGGTAAAAATCCAACTGCTGCAGCTCTGTGCTCGTTTTGAGTGTAGTCTGGCCAGAAGCAAAAGCTTAGAGGGTGAGCTGGGTGCTCTGCTGCTGGCTGGCAGCCCAATCTGTTCATCTGGGAAGGGGAAGACTGCAAGAACAGGAGAAAAGGTGGGTTTTGTAGTGTTAGTGTGACCTAAAGAGTTAATGAAATACGGCCTCTGCTGCGTAGAGGAGACAGGACAATTCTAAGGAGAGAAAGAACCTGACTGTGAACCTCTGTCACCCAGTACCTCTTCCTGCTTCTGCTGCCCCTTGGGCTTGATCCTGGTGTTATCTGTGGTGCCTCACAAGATGGCACCAGCACCACCAAATTGTCTCTCCCTCTCAGACTGTCCAGTTGGGTGCTGACTTTCAGCTCCCAACTCACATCTGTTTCTTGACACCTGCCTAGCCCAGGAAAAAAGAATTTGCAACTCAGGAGGTGTATTGATCCTGAGGGGTGTGTGCTGTACTCCCGTACAGGAAGAGTGACAGCAAAGACAATTTACTGTGGCTAGTACTGAAGATTTTTCTCTGAGGGTGGTCAGACACAGCCTCCACACAGAAAGGTTGTGGCAGCAGTTGTGAAGATTAAGCTGTGGTTTTGTTGGGTATGTCAGAGCCAGAAGTGTTCACAAGGACAGCTGAGTTTCTGATTTCACAGAATCTTTCAGGTCGGAAAAGACCCTTGGGATCATAGAGTCCAACCATCAATCCTACTCTATTAGTTTACCCCTAAACCATATCCCTGAACATCTAAGCGTCTCTTAAACTCATCTAAGGATGATGACTTCGTGATTCAATCACCACCTGACCACTCTCTCCGTGAAGAATTTTTTCCCCGACGTCCAATCTAAACCTACCCTGTTGGAGCTTGGAACCATTCCCTCTGGTTCTGTCACTAATTACCCGTGAGAAGAGACCAGCACCATCATCTCTACAATGTCCTTTCAGATAGTTGTAGGAAGCGATGAGGTCTCTCCTAAGCCTCTTCTTCCTCAAACTAAACAGCCCCAACTCTCTCTGTCTCTCCTAAGATTTATTCTTGAGGCCCTTCACCAGCTTTGTTGCCCTCCTCTGTACTCACTTCAGCATCTCAATTCTCCCTTGTACTGAGATGCCCAAAAGTGGACACAGTAGTCAACGTGCAGCCTCACCAGTGCCGAGTACAGGGAGACAATCACCTCCCTACTCCTGCTGGACACACAGTTTCTAATACAGGCCAGGATGCTATTAGCCTTCTTGGCCACCTGGGCACACTGATGTCTCATATTCAGCTGCCTGTCAATTAGAACCCCCAGGTCCTTTTCTGTCAGACTGCTTTCCAGCCGCACTACCCCCAGCCTGTAGCATTGCATGGGGTTGTTGCAACCAAAATGTAGGACCTGACACTTGGCATTAGTGAAACCCAAACAATTATCTTCAGCTCATCAATGCGGTCTGTCAGGGTCCCTCTGAATAGCCTTACTGCCCTCCAGCAGATTGATACTCCCCCCCAACTTGGTGTCATCTGCAAACTTTGAGGGTGCACTCAGTCCTCTCATCAAGATCATTGATAATGGTGTTGAACAGGAGTGACCCCAGCACTGAGCCCTGAGAGACACAACTCCAACAAGGATTTAGCTACATTGACTGCAACTCTTTGGGCCCAGCCATCCAGCCAGTGTTCCACCCAGCAGAGTACATGCCGGTTCAAGCCATGGGCAGCCAGCTTATTCATGAGGATGTTGTGGGGAACGGTGTCAAAGGCCTTACTGAAGTCC
>JAOXOE010000702.1:3309868-3370693 GCA_028565055.1 Phoeniculus purpureus
GGGTGATCAGGCCCTGGAATGGACTGCCCAGGGCAGTGGTGGAGTCACCATCCCTGGAGATGTTGAAGGACAGCCTGGCTGTGGCCCTTAGTGCCCTGGTCTGGCTGCTGCGGTGATGTTGGGTCCTGGGCTGGGCTGGATGAGCCAGCCATAATAATTCTGTGATTCTGAAGGTTGTAATTTTTTTAATTAAGGTATTAATTTATTTTTTTTTAATGCAGGGCTTGCCAGGGAAAGCTGGACCTCCTGGACCTAAGGTAGTATCAGATTGATAATAAAAATGAAAACTTCCAACGATGTGCAACATCAGTTAACTCCTAGATGTGATAAAGGTTTGTTTTACGAGCTCACATTTGGGGGTTTTTTTTTCAGGGTCTTATGGGACTGAAAGTAATAGGAACCAAAGGAAGAAAGGTAATTGTACAAAACACTTAAAAGTGTTTTCAAGCTTTGTTCCTGTTTTCTGCTTTTTCTGCTGCACTGTGGTGAAAAGTGTGGGGAAGTCAGTACTGTGGAGTAAGGTTTTCCAGTATATATGTGGAAGGTTTTGTCTGAAAATGGACACATGGTAAGTAATTATGTAAGGACAAACTGCTTTCCTGTAAGAAACAATGACATGAACATCCTGATAGAAGGGAAATTAAACTCAAGAGAACCCAATGGTTAATACTTACTGACACATAGCACTGAATTAATTCAGAAATCATCTGCAGTGCTCCTAAACGCTTCTCCAAGCACATACACATTGCTGAAACAGTGCGTCTGTAGACTCACAACTTCTGATGGCCAACATCTTTCTGCTGTGGTCCTGCAAAACCTCTCAGATTCTGAATAAGAATTGGATGACTTATCATCCATGTTCTTACTTTTAATCCCTGTATCTCCCCTTGATACAGAGACCACAGTTTTGAGAATGTCACCAAAGGCAGATCATGGATCTTATATATTGATTTAATCAAACTGAGAAAAAAATGACAATCAAGGAGATATTTTTGAGTTCAAATGGGTGTATGACTTTTAAACCAAAAGTATTAACATTTTAAGCTAACTCTAGATACTTGACCAGAAATCAGCATATACTGAGATTTTTCCACTAGCAGAAGGTTGTCAGAAATCTAAACTCTTCCATTTGCTCTTTTCATTGGAAGATAAACAGCAGTTGAAGAGTGATGTTAACTGTACTAGTGGCTGAGTGTGACGAGAGAAACACTTCCATGAAGTCAAAGCTGTAGTGGTAGTAATTTGAAACAATAGAAACACACTGCTTGTGATTGCTCTGTTTTTCTTTTCTCTTTCAAGGGTGACATTGGGTTAACTGGGCCCCCAGGACCACCAGGAACTGTTATTGTGACACTGAGTGGACCAGACAATATGACGGTAGTAAAATTGTTAAACATCACATTCAGCTAAGCCGTCTGCCTAGGGGTTACTTGGAGCAGAGGTTTTCATCTTTGTTTTACCTGCTCTGACACTTTGAGATTTGTTCAGCTTGATCCAGAGCTCTGCTCAGAGTGTGTCTGCAGAGCCACTTAGCTGGGGTTGCTGTGCTGTCCTGCACCATCTGCCCAGCGCTCCTGGAGTGTGAGATGCTTTTAGTGACCTACTGCTTGGCACTCCTGAGCACGTGAGGAACTTCACCAAATCAAGCATTCCAACTAAAATTCCTGTATCTTGTGCTTATGTAGAACTTAAGCAGCGGTAGCTGAGACAGTTCAAAGTCACAAGTGGCCCATCTAGAGCAGTGCCCCATCTCAGCTGTGGCAGTTTGTGGGGAAATGGCTGTTTGTCACAGACATTGGGCACTAAGGTTTAAAACCCCCCTCAAAACTCCTTACAGTTTGGGACATGGGTCTGATCAGGTAGTCCATAAATTTCATCTTGTGTGGGTAATGTGACCTAGAACTCACAGAGACACGGGCATGGGCAGCCTCTGCATTTGCATGTCAGAGGTAACTGTAGCTCCAGAGAAGCAAATATGGTTCATTTGGTTGTCACCTGCGATTTCTGGGGTATTTGCTCCATCCCCTTTCTATGCAGTCATGGGTAGGTTGTTTTGAACTTGCTTCCTTCAGAAATACGTGTGTAGCCAGTTTCTTTTTCAAACATCACAGACCACGCTCAAGTGTTATGGTAAGAAAAATCCAACCAAGTGTATTGTATTACTTTTTTATGTTCTGTGTAATAGGACTTGAAAGGAGAGAAAGGAGAGAAAGGATCAAGAGGACTTCCAGGACCAGTGGGGTTCACAGTAAGTGACCAGAAGTAAATCCATGTGGTCAGGCAGCATCACGTAGTAAATGCTACTCTTCTGAGCCCTGTTTACACTACTTACAGGTTGGAACCTTTAGTGAGTAGAACTAGATGACTGTAAAGATAACACACGTGTGAAAGATGTATGTAATTGAGGAAATGCAAATCTCAAACTCTGTGTATCTTGAGGGTGGTTTTGTTACAGGGGCCAGCTGGTGATTCTCAGAGTGAGAAGGGTGACCGAGGGGAACCTGGAGCAGAGGTATGTGCAGACAGTCGAACACGTGTAGGTTAGTCTTTCCCAAGAAGCAGTCTGGCACTAGTGATGCTCTCCAGCTTCTGTTTCAGAGTAAATTTTCTTAGATTCAAAAGCTCCTTCTTCCAGCAAACCAGACTAGAGAGCTGAAAGTCAAATGACTGTTCTTACAGGCTAATGCAGGTGAATACCTGAGTGAAGGGGCAGCTGATGTGGATGCACTTCTGTGCTTTGCTGTGAAGCTTCTACTGGTGAAGCTAAGTTTAAAAAAGTGCTTTTAGGAACATGCACTGGCTTTATAGTGCCAGTGTCTGTGTAGAGGGAGCATCGAAAACACAGAGTTTACAGAATATAGCAGACTTACTGTCCTCAACCAGCAGTTATGTGGAGATGTGAAGAGACCTATCTTGGAGATTTGAGGAGAGGAATAATATGAGGAGAGGAATAATATGAGGAGTAATAATCACGTGTTTCTTTTGAAAAGCATACATGTCAATATTAATAATGTGTTTGGGGATGCCTACTTTTTGAAGGGGCATTAAATAGGAAGTTGTCACATTGCATTCAAACTTCCAGATAAAAGCGAATCAGTGAAAGGTGCAGGTTCTTAGTAACTAAAATGTAATGACATTCAGAACAGTTTTCCACTATGTAATTAGGGGAGAGCCCCAAAAAAAATCAAAAAAATCAATGCCTTGTGGCATTTTCTGAGCAAAACAGAATTTTATGGATTTTCTTTCGCAGGGTAAACCTGGAAAAGAAGGTGCCCCAGGTCCACCTGGCTTACCGGTGAGGAACGAAATCTTCCAGATGTTTTCCAAGTCATAGTTTATCTTCCTGTCGCAGGTTTTTCTCACTGGAAAATTCTGATTTGCACACACCGAACCGTTTTCTTTCACACAGCCATCCTTGACACATGCTGGGTTCTCACAGATCTGTGCAAGAGAACGCAGTGTTTCCCACAGGCGTGAACCTGTACCCCAGCTCAGATCTTCCCCTCAGCAAGTCACGCACACCTTGCCATCACCACGAAAGATCAAAGCCCTGCATTTGAGCTTTTGCTGATGACAGTGCTTTAGTTGAATACTCACAAAATTGTGTACTGTCACCTGCAGGGGCAGAAGGGCGAGCAGGGCACACCAGGACTGCCTGGCAGGAAAGGAGCTAAGGTATTGTCTAATGGTTTTGTTGTTGCTTGTGAGGATGAGGATAAGGTATTCTTGGGGCTTCTGTATCAGTTTATTCATCACTGTGTATAGAATATGCTTTGCCAAACAGATGATGACTAATGATATCATGGGATAGGGAATGAAACACCTCATGTGTTTGAGCTGTGTTCATCTGTGCCTGCTGCTGTGTTTTGGTGGGGTTGGTGTCTGTGGCTGGATAGCTGTGTAAGGAACCGAGACGGGGCTGCTGACAGGAGCAGAATGCTTTCTTTAATGTTACAAGCAGCGTGCTGAAGTAACAGTGGGTACCACAGGTCTTGTCACACACTGCCTTTAATAAGCAAACTGTCTCTCTTCTCTGACAAAGGGGGTGAAGGGAAACACTGGTCCACCTGGAGCTCGTGGTCAAGTAAGTGTGAATTGTCTTCGTCATGTCATTTTCCTAAGCCATTAGAATAGGTGACGCTGCCTGGATGAGGCAATATCAGATGTTCCAGGTCTGACACTGAGACGTGGCTCTCTCAAAGTGCTGATGTTGCTGGGTGTCTCGTGGTGATGAGACTCTTGGTAGTGGCTTTCCTCAAGACCCTACCTTGAAAATTTTCTGCCCAAACTGCTCAAAAGAAACAACTTCCTAAGGAGCTGAAGAGTTTGTGACAGTGACACAACACTAAGGAAAGTTACTTATTTTCAACAAATCTACAGCAGGCATTTTGAATTTTAACTTCAAGCAGTTTTTTATTCCTGTTTGAATTCCTGTATTAGCAGCCACTTTAAATTTCAGCGTGATGTTGATAACATCAAGGCACAACAATAATTGTTATCATTCTGATTTGCCAGTAGCGGTGCCCAGGCAAAACAATCCAGAAAAGAGCAAACATTTGTAGCTATTAAAAAAAAAAGTATATAGAATTACAGCAAATTGATTTTGACTGTGGCTTGTAGACATTTTAAAACTTACTAAGGTTTAACACTATGACGTTATTAATTTTTACAGCAAAGGCTTTTTAATGCAGATATGATACAGGGGGTTGATTTTTGTCTGTTCTCATGTATTGTTCTTACTATCTTTCTCTTAAGACGGAATATTATGATAAAGTGGTTGGTGAAAAAGGAGATGAAGGACCTCCCGGACCTCCTGGACCGAAAGGTCAACGTGGCATGCCTGGTGAGCGGGAATCCCTTAGCAAGAGCTGTCTGCTCAAAGGCCTTGCTGCCAGCTCAGCTCCTGAGCATCCAGCAACCTGCCTCTGCCTTTGCAAGCGTATTTCCAAATTATTCCCTGAGAATTTGATTCATGGCTGCTTTTCCTCTTAAAAAGAAAGAAGCTGGCACAGGCGTTTGTACAGATAATTGAGCCGAGTGCCTAAGCTCAGTGATAGCCTGTCTCATGACCTCAGTGGACCACTGCATCAGCACAATTATTGGTATCTGTTAAAGTCTCCTGTTAAAGGTCAGGAACATTTTTATATCTGTTTTTGTAGTCTCTCTTACGCCATGTTACTCCAAAATAATAACAATCTGAGGGTTTATTTTGGTATGTTGGCCATGACATCAAATGAAAATGTCCTGATTATCCATAGGACCTGGGGGCTAAACTCTGAGGCAGCATCTTGCAGGCTGTATCTCACGCTCACCCAGCAAGTCTTCGCCATCTCTGTTTGAATGGTCTAATTTACGAGTGTTTCTGTGTCGAGGTGCCTATGCCGCGTTCAGTGAATGCCCTTTGCTGTTATGAATCTTAGATACTTCTAAGGAAGGGCAACAGGGCAGATGAGCCTTGCAAATATATTAACGTTATGAGCTGCTGTGTTTACTAGAGCAAATCGTGGTGCCATAAAGAATGAGTAAGTCATTCTCAAGTAACTGAGTGCATCCATACCTGAGATAAACGTGGTGGATCCTCTTCCTTTCTTCCTTCCTGTGGCAACCGTCTGTATCTTGCCAGATATCAGTGAGGGCTGTCAGTATGCAATGGCTGCACAAGCAGCAGATCCCTGCTCGGGTAAAAGGAAATTCTGAAAAGAGAAAAGAAGGTTGAAATGCAGATGCTCAGGGTCTGCAGCCAGTACTGATGAGTTGCAACTTTGCAGGGGGAACAGGGGTTTAATTCTACATGCGTTGCTTTTGCAGGGCCACAGGGTCCACCTGGAGATGCTGGTAGACCAGGTAGGTGTAGCGATTCAGCACCAACAATAAAATACCTTGTTCTTCCTTCCCATCAGCTTTGTGGAATCTTCACTTCAGATGACCTTAAACACCTTTAAGTCGTAAAAAATTGTCACCCAAAAGATCGAAAGGCCAAGTGTTTAAGGAGAGGTTAAAGATAATTTGTAAATGTCTTTACACTGGCATTGTAATTATTTGATTCAGTACGAGATAAAAAGGATTTGTGGAATGGAGTTGGTGTGTTTCTCTCTCACTTATCCTGCTGAGAACTCACTTTGCGTTGAAGTTCCATTTCTTCTTTAACTACATGTTGGTGTTGTTTCTCTTTGGTTAGGTGTGTCAAGACCTGGTCTGAGGGGTCCCCCAGGATTTCCTGGACCAAAAGGAACAAAAGGAGAGAAAGGACAATCTGGTTTGTGTATTGTGGGCCCTCCTGGACTGCCTGGCATTGCTGGCAGACCTGGTTCTGTTGGGCTGCCAGGTCCTCCGGGAGAACCAGGTGATGTTTCAGTCTTGGGTATATAATGAACAAGAACATGTCCAGAGTCCTCTCAATCTGATGCATGTGATGATGCCAATGCATTACTTACTGAGGCTGTTCTGAGTAACAGAGGGGAATAGACTTCCTCTTTGGAAATCTTGGTTTAGGATATTAATGAGAACACATAGCAGCGAAAGCGTGCTCCATTGCCAGCAAGATTCTGTGGGGAAGGTACAACAACTTCCCTGTATTTATCACCTTCTGCTACAACTGTGACTGTAAAAATCTAGTGCATAAATCCATTAGCAATTATTGAGAGACAATCTGCTCTTAAAATTAATTCCCAAACCGAATTCAGAAGGGGGATTTCTCTGAAAGCCAGAGAAACCACGTGTTGCCTCCAGAGGTCGTGGTGGGTCTTCAGAGCAGTTCTGGAAGCATGAAAGTAAAACAGTAGCAGTTTGTAGAACTCCTGGAAAAGGTGTGAACAAGCAACACCTCCTTACCTCGGAGCACCAACAATGTCACTTTTTTTTATACGGTGTGGCCACAACAGGTTTTTCTGAACCACTACTAGAATTTCTCTTTCCTCTTTCTTCAAAAACTAGGTCTACCCCCCCAAATACATTATGTAGGAAGAGCTCTTAGCAGCTAGAGAGTTGTCTGGATAGTCACCTGTGTAATGGTGCTGTGCTTATTTCATTGACAGGTAGAGTGCTGTTTAGAACAGGCCCACCAGGAGTCCCTGGAGAACCAGGGTGTGCAGGACCTCCGGGACCTCCAGGAGATGTTGGCATGAAAGGTCAGTTTGAGGAAACTGGCATTCAGGAGTGGATGGTACTATTCAATAATCTTCATGGACTTTATATTCTTCTGGAGAGAAGGTTCCTTCAGGAGCAGGAGGTGCCGAAGCTCTTTGCCACTTGCCAGTCATCAAAGTGACCCAGGCTGATGTGGAGCCGTGCTGGTTTGAAGCCTATGCACCTCTCTTCTTTTGAGAGAATGTGGCTTATCGATAGAGTCACTACATCTAAACGATTTATTAACCTAGTCTTTAAAAGATGCAGGACTTCAACTGAATATTCCTTCATTTTCAGTTAAATGTGGTCAGTGCTGACTCACTCTCTGACCACAGGTCCTTTTGTGTTGGAAGTGGTCTTCCAGCAAAATTAAGGCCATGATTCTACCCCTCCCTGGCCAAAGCCATTAGCCATCCTCTGTCATAACTTGTAACGTGTTAGCTCAGCTTGAGCATGACCTGCTGTGCAACAGCTCATGAGTTTCTTTCATTCTAGGTGATGAAGCTAGCGTGTGCACTGATTGCAGCTATGTTCCAGGACTGCCTGGACTTCCCGGTTCTCCTGGGCCACATGGCCAGGATGGCACACCTGGTAAATCCTCTTCCTATTACTAACAGGACAGTAGGAGATGCTGCTAGCTCAAGAACCAGGCATGATGCAGTCAATGTACCAAGCAGAAATTCAGTACTGGGTGTGATTGTTGGAGACTGTCAAAAACCTTGTCCTTATTTTCACTTATCCTGAAGAAATACCCTGCTTCTTCTGCAGGTAGAGAAGGAATAACAGGTCCAAAAGGTTCTCCGGGATCTCCAGGAGCGCCAGGGCTTCCAGGAGCTCAGGTAAGGCTTTGGCTTTTCAGAAGCAGAGAAACTTGCTTCTCATAACACTCTCTTCAGGGATGCAGACGACATTGCCTCCTGGAAAACCTTATGAAGAGGAAAGGCTGACACCTGCCAGAAGAAAGCCTGGAAACACTTGATGTACGTCTAGTACTGCAATTCTTCTGACTGCTCTGTTCCAGGGACCTCCAGGTTATAGAGGAGAGCAAGGATATAAAGGATCCAAAGGAGAGGCAGGTTATGTGCATCCAGAAGGGCCAAAAGGTGAGCGAGGAGATCCAGGGGCCAGGGGAGACAGAGGAAGAAAAGGTTCGAGTGGATTTCTGGGAAGAGCTGGCTCTAAAGGATCCAAAGGCTCTAAAGGTGAAAAGGTGGGTACACCCTGTTTGCAGTTAACACAGAACTGAGGAGAACCCAAGTCAGGCTGGCTTATGTGTTCACATACTTTAGCTGAATGTCCTACACCTGACATAGGGGTGCTGAGCTCAGCTCTAGCAACTAACACGCATAACCACTATGCATGGAAGAACGAGAGTAAACAGTCTTGGGTAACACCAGAAGGAGGTGAAGCTAGGGTGGGAGTGTACTACTGAAAACCCCTGCAGTGAAAAACCCTGGGGGTGTTAGTTTGGATACGTACCTCGGAGCATTAGCATGGGCTCCCATGATGAATAAGGTTCTCTTTTTAAAAAACAATTGTTTTCCTGACAACTTTCAGTGCTTCAAAGGAAATAACAACTCAAAAGTTCCTGTTCAGTAGAGCTGTGGGCTTTTTTACCAAACCTGTCTTGAGAAAAAAAGTCCACAGTGTAGTGCCTCAGCGACTGAAAAATCAAGCTGTTGTATCCGTAGTATTTCAGTCCTAGCAGCCCTCCATTTGTCACCAGTCATGTCAAAATGTGTATTCTTTTACTCACAAATGAGAGGGAAACTCCTTAAATTAGCAGAGCTACTCTGACTGAAGTAATGCACGACTAGAGTCAGAGCGTTGGGCATTTTGTTATGAAAGGTGGTGTGCAAGGCAAGAAACGCTGGTTATACGCCCCTGCATAAACCCCAACAGGGACTGGCTGGCCCAAAAGGAGACAGAGGACTACCTGGATTGCCCGGCAGTCTTGGTCGTCCTGGAGAGATGGGGCTTCCTGGACTGCCAGGATATGGACCACAAGGAATAAGAGGTTTCAAAGGCTCTAAAGGCATACCTGGTCTACCTGGATTACCTGGAGAAGCTGGTTTGTACCTTCCTTTTTCACTACGTTTTACCTGCGTTATTTGTTTGGCATTGCAGTAGAAATCTGCTCTTTTTTGACAAGTAGATTGACCACTAATACTTTGATGCTCAAGGTTACATATTGCCAAGCTATAAGCCTTTGTCAACTTTGATTGTATATTTGCTGAAGGTCCAAAAGGAGAGGCCGGTAGGATAATACCATTACCTGCACTGCCAGGACCTCAAGGACCAGATGGTTTACCTGGACCCCCAGGAGTGCCCGGTGAGCACCTCTGCACCAAACAGCAGGAAAAATCAGAGCTAACGAGAAAATAGCCCTTAAAGCTGCCCTGAGTAGCACAGGAAACTTTATTGACAGCTTTATGGTAGCGTTTGTTCTTACAACTGCTTCAGTTCCAAGCCTCACTCCGCTGATGTATGTTCCTTGAGAAGACACGAGCAGATTTGTGTCTGCACGTAGTTGTTCCTAGACGTGTGGAGTCTGGGCAGATATTGCACAAACACGTAACTCACAGGCTCAGGCCTGCCTTGATACTGTTAGCATTTTAACTGTGGAACCCTTGTGTCTCGGTTGTAAGATAATCTATCGTGACGTCCTGATAGATAGTATTACGCTATAAAACACTTAATCGTACGAGCTGACCCCTGTGGTGCGATACATCCCGGCTTACTCATTTCTGCTGTACAGGCAGGGTTGGAGCCAGAGGTCAGCCAGGTGACTTGGGACATCCAGGGCCAACGGGTGACACAGGCTTTCCAGGGCTTGGGTTTCCTGGAAACCCGGGACCAAAAGGTAAAGCACTCTTTTTGATCTTCCTCAAAAAAGAAAGACACAACCAAGCAAACCTGCTTCTCTTCTGAGTCCACACGAGCAATTTAAATAGTCACCGAACACTAGTCGGACAGGCAAGGTTTTTAGCACTGCCTTAAGGCTTAGAAATTACAAGTTTGGGGTATTTTGAAGTATTTCAGAGACTCCAGTATCAAAGCTGGGAGCAGAAAGATTCTTGAAAGACATGGATGACTCCTGGCACACTGCCCAGACAGCTGCAGCCCATCTACTACTACCAAGCTGTTTATTAAAGAAAACGGTAGGGAACTGTAGCTGCACTTTACAAACACTCCCTGTTAAATAACTGATTGGAAGCAAATAACCAGGCAAAGTTACAGTCAGCGATGAGGGAACGTGTAAGGAAGGAGATGCAGCGCTGAAATCGAGAGGCTGTCCTCAGCCCACGTAAGCTGCCAGTGCCAGAGGTTTGTAACTGCATCCACACCAACACCTGCTGGTAAAATCAGGTGATGCTGTGGCATCTGTACTGCACTTTGATTCCTCTTGCAGGAGATAAAGGACTTGCAGGAGGCAGAGGGTCACCGGGTTGTGAAGGAAAGACTGGAGACCCAGGCCGAGCTGGAAACCTAGGACAGCCAGGAGAAAAGGTTGGGTGAGAAACAGCACAGACCCTCCACAGGTCCCATTCACCAAGGGCAGCACTGAACAAATGAACTACGAGTGTAAGGAATGCGGGAGTTCCTGTGCCTCCTGCCCAGGGATGCACAAACTACGAAATCAAACTCTTCATCTCAAAAGGGTTCAAGCCAGAATTTTAAATTCAGATACAGAATTTCAGAGCTCCCAAGTGTTCGGAATGTTCTGGTACTTGAGTTCTCAGAGCGCAAAGAGGGTACTGCCTTGCTTCCAGCAAAAGATCAAGGTCATAGCCTCTGACAAGATTAATCACGTACTAGATGGAGGGTAGTGACAAGTGAGTAATTTAAGCAAGTACCCGGTTGCACACAGGAGACACAGGAGCACAGCAGACATAGGCGTGAGGTACTACTACAGCCACTCTTGCTGACTAACGGAAGCTAATGGGAAGGGAAGGATTCTTGGCAGCTCTGTAACTGGGATTCAAATCTAAACAAATTAACAGCATCTTCGTGGCTGGAGAAAGCGGCGTTTCTTTTTCCAGCTGCTCACATCATTCTTCTGCGCTTTCTGACATGACTAAGTGCAGGATTTGAGGTTGTGCTTATATATTTTTTAAATTATTATTATCATGATGATTATTATTATTATTAAATCTTTGTGTGGTACCACAAAACAGCTGGATGTGGAGTGGCCCTTGTGGTCCAAGTACAGGCTCAGCTCTGCTGACCTGCTTGTGCTGACTTGCTGGTAAAGAACCAAAGCTGAAAAGAACCAGCAGCTCAGGCAATTTCTAAGGGTTAGGAGACAGAGCTCAAAATCTGGCCAGACAAATCATGCAGCTGGTACGGAACCTGCAGCTGGGCCGTAAGGAACATCCAGTTGAACTCTCTGCTGAACTATGGTGTGAAAAATCCCCAGGGAATGGAGACAATTACTCTCATAAAAGAAGTTAATTGATCACGCAGTAAAGAAAACATTTTGGCAAGTTTGTGACACCAGTGGCTCGTTGACGGTCCTCTCTATGTTGCAGGGTGACCCAGGCATGGCTATTCCTGGAGAGCCAGGTAGACTGGGTTCACTGGGAGCTCATGGCATTCCTGGCTCCAAAGGGGACACTGGACTTCCAGGACTCCCAGGTCTGCCAGGGCCTGCTGGACGTGATGGTGATGGTGGCCTAAGAGGTACTGTTGTCCAACAAACCCACGGAGCACAGTGTGTTATGTTGAGGAAAGGGAATTGAGCCAAACAAGGCTCTCTCAAAGCCTGAAGCTTCTACTGAAATCATCCTGAATCCAGTCTCGTCTTCCAGGTGATCGTGGCTCACCTGGAGTTCCTGGAGATCCAGGTTTTCCTGGGAAACCTGCTGAATGTCTTATTGGCCTGCCAGGTTTGCAGGGTGGCCAGGGAGCTACAGGCCCACCAGGTAGGATCTTCTAAATCCAACGTGCTGTTGAGCAGGTGGATCTGGGGTTTGGGTTTTGGGCTTTCCAATGGCCCCAGAGAGCTCAAGGTGTCTCTGGGTATTGACTACAAGACAGCACATGACAAATTGGGAGCCCACTTAAGAGACAAACTTCCTGCAGATGGGAGGAAACACACGCCCTGGCTAACACTGCCTACAGCGTCAAGAGTCATTTAAGAAAGGATGAACGCAGAATTGCTGGTGTTCCCATGTTCTGGTGAATCTTCTTGTGAGAAAGAGCAGAATCGTCTACTCTTGCCTATTTCTTTCTTTAAAAAAACAGAACGACCCATAAACTCCTTTAAGGTTTCCCAAGCATGCAGGTTGTGTTACAGATGCCACGTTTAGCCCTCAAACAGGCAAAGCTCAAGCAGTGTTTCATGCCCATGATGTCAGAGAGAGATGAGTTTGTCTTCCAGCCGGCTGTACCACGCTACACTGTCATGCTTTTGCCTTAGGAGGAAGAGGTTCACAAGGGTCAAAAGGAGAACCAGGTCCTCCTGGCTTGAGTATCCCAGGAATCCACGGGCAACCAGGGGAACCTGGATTAATAGGTCTTCAGGGAAACACGGGATTGCCTGGTCCCAAGGGACAGTCTGGAAGACCAGGGATTACTGGCGTGCCAGGTGAGCATTTCCCAAATACTTACTTTGGCATGGAAACTAAGTCAAGCCTCCCTGTCAGTTGTTAAATGTTTAATAGCGGTTGTGGCTACTAATCCAAGTACTTTGAGGTTTGAGGGGTGTAAGTGCTTTTCATTTGGTTAGGGACTGAAAAACTGGCTTTCACATTGTTGTGGAAATGGAGAAATAAATAAAATGAGGGGCCAAACACTGAAATGACAGGTGTGTGTGTGTACTCTCTGTTCTGTTTTACCAACCAAACTCTAACAAATGTGTTCTCATTGCTTCAACTCCTCAGGCTCAAGGGGAGAGCCAGGTGTAATGGGACTGTTAGGAATTCCCGGTCCCCCTGGTGTGACTGGAAGATCAGGCAACCCGGGTTTCCGAGGCAAGTGGCCATAGTATCCACTTCATTCTTTCTTAGAATATAGGCACTTCCATGCCAAAGTAGTCTTGTGATCCATCTTGGTGTACGTTATCACTCCTGAGCACCTGTGTTGTACCAGAACTTCTTTGGATCTTGGTAAATCTTGGGCTTCTCTACCTGTGCAGGCTACAGACTGAATGAGAACAGTTTTATTTTTCTAGCAGTTTTGAGTTGCTACCATTTCTCGTTCATTGGTTATTTAGAAAGAAAGTGTGTGGCAACTTGCTAAATAAAGAGCAAGGAGCTCTTTTGCTCATGTTTCCATCCCATTCACGTTCCAAATATCATTATTATATCTGTTCAACGCACACAAGATTATACTTGTGTTCAGAATGAGAAATAATTGCCGTCTCCAGCCACAATGCGTGCTTACAGCTGTTTCATTGCTGGTTGCAGCAATTAAGAAGCATGTTAGGGAGTTGATTTGGAATGTTTATTTACCTGTGTAGTTGCCCTTGAAGCCAGGAGGTTCATGGCTTTCTTTGTGCTATTGCCTGGTCAGGTTTCTTCAGAAAATTGTTCTGTTTTCCTGCAGGCTCTCCTGGCTTCCCAGGCCTAAGGGGAAGAAAAGGTTTTCTTGGAGCTAAAGGTGATCCTGGCAATCAGGGTTTTCCTGGACCATCTGAGACCTTGGTTGATATTGGGGATAGAGGAGAACGAGGCTTAAAAGGTTTGTTTTGTCTCACACAGAACCAGTAAGGGGTGTCACTGCTGTTCCTGTTCCAGTGGACACTAAAACATGGAAGAAACTGAATTTGCTACTGAGTATTTGCATGGCTTTGAAATAGTTACTGAACACTGGAACCACTTTTTATTGATGGGAGAGCTAGACATTACACAGAGCATTTATTTCCATTTTAACAAGTTGTTCATATTCCCCAAAAAAACTCTTATAATGTTAAACCAGCGCTGTCAGTGGTACTGGGAGGTTTATGTCCATATATGCTGTAGGACTAAGGCTTTACACCTCTAGTATCCTGTGTGCTTACCCAACCCAGTGCTGGACTGCAGGGAAGCAGAGTCTGCTCAGAATCCCTTTGGCTGGTGTTGATCTAGATTCTGTGTATGAGCTGTGCCTGCTTACCCAGAGCTGTGTGCCATTCCTCACAGACCTTTTCCCTTGGAAGCCTTCAGAACCCTCCTTTGTCTCTTATGTGAGAAATGCAGAAGGCTTTACCTGGGAGCTTGTGATCTCAGAGGGGGAACCCTATGCTGTGGCCTCACTACTTTTAAGAGTTCTAAAACTTTACATAAAACTTGTAAAGTGTTTTATAACTTTTTTAAAAAAACTGAAACGATGTTTTAGGAGTTCAAGGAAGAACGGGGCCGAGAGGAGAAAAAGGAGATGCTGGTGTGCAAGGTCCCCCAGGTCCTGATGGGTCCGACGGAATAGCTGGTCCACCAGGTACGGAATGCATTTACTGGGAATTCCCGTTCCAGGTGGACACTGCAGATAACAGTACCCCAGTGCCAGTAGTGTTAGTGCTCTGTGCGCCTGCACATCCCGTGTCTGTGGCAAGAGGCTGCCTGTGGGTTTGTAAAAGAACAGGATACTGTGACAGGGCGTGTGGCGTTGAAAAGAAACCCATGAAGGTAACGCTTATTTCTTCATCTTGCAGGTGTCAAAGGATTTATGGGTCTTCCAGGTGTCCCTGGAGGACAAGGATTCCCCGGTGCACCTGGAACGAAAGGGGACATGGGAATTCCTGGTAATTTCCTGTCAAGCCATCTTAGAGATGCGTGGCAGCACTGGCACAAATGTTCTCTCAGAGAACACACCAAGTTCTCTGCAGTACCTGGAGAGCTGCCACCACTCCAGCATTTGCTTGAATGCAGAATGCAGTTCTCCATCTAAGTGAAATATTGTTTCTTTGATTTATATATTATTACATGTAAAGAGCTTCTTGTGTGTGTGCTCAGAAGTAAAATCACACGCAGCGTAAATCACTGCAATGAGGGGTGAATATCTGACAAAGGTACAGGCAGTAGCTGACAGAACATGAGGTGTGGTGTGCAGTCAGCATCCTTTTGAGTATGGTGTCATTGTCTGTATTTTTCCAGGTCCAAAAGGACAGAAAGGATCTACAGGCTTTCCAGGACCACCAGGAGACCCTGGTCAACCAGGCTATGGTGGCTTTCCAGGTGACAAAGGAGATCCAGGGTACTCGTCTGCTGGGCCTCCAGGAGAACCTGGTCCAAAGGTATGAAGGCGATGGAAGCATAGTCGTCTTCGTGATAAGCAGAGCCTTTGACTGTAGAAACAGAGCAGCATGTAACCGAGAACTGTAGAGTTTGCAGATGTGGATGACTTACGGTGAAAAGAAATAGGAAAATTCTGTTGTGCCATTAGGAGCAATGTTGGAGTCCACTGTGTTCCATTTTTCTCTTGGTGCAATGATCCCTATTTGTAAAGGTGAAACACCTTGAAAACAACCTTGTTTCTGTAAAAGTTACTAATGCATTGAGAACAGGGACTTGCTCTTAAAGTCAGTGGTAGGAATGCCAGTAAAGAAAAATAGTCTCAAAGAATGTGGAAGTTTTGTCATCTAAACCTGTACTGTTGGGTTTTGACAGTCTGGTGATGTCATTACACAAGGTGGATTGGGTTTTTTCTTGGCAATATATACATCTACATTCAGTGATTCTTCACCTGTCTGTGTGCACCTGCTGTTTCTCAGGGAGATCCAGGCCCCCATGGAGTTTTAGGCAGAAAAGGAGAGAAAGGATCTCAAGGTCATCCAGGCTCTAGAGGAGAGCCAGGAGCACATGGGACCAGAGGGGAAACCGGAGGCACAGGAATCCCAGGTATGTTTTGGTGTGGAATAGCGGTGAGATGTTTCTAGAAGAAGATCATTTCTCAGTAAACTCATGCCTGTGGGGCGGCACATTTATACCCTAAGCAGGTCCTTTGAGAAAGCAGTGCAGCTGGGCTAGCTCATGTCAGCTAGGAATCTTCTGCAGCTCTGTGCAGCAGAAATGACAGCACAGTTCCCTGACTGCATCTAGTGACGATGCCTTTTCTTCTCCACTACACTCCTTACAGGAAAGCCTGGACCTCCGGGAGATACTGGCATTAAAGGACGGCAGGGACGCCCAGGACCACGGGGCATTCCTGGCCCTCCTGGTATGGTATAGAGCTCCTCTCCCAGATCACTGCCCCCGGCTTGTTACTGTCTTCGTAAGGAGGCAGCGGATGTTCTTCTGACTTTTTCAGTATTTGGCTGATGCAGTTGCAGCCTCTGTTTATGTTAGCTCAAGACTTTCTTTGCTTTCCCTGGTTCTTGAAGTTGGTATTAGCTTGGCTGAGGCAGGAGGTTTTAATTTTGTTTCACTGTAAAACCTTTTGCCTTCTCTTTTCATCCAGAAGTCTCGAGATGTGATATCCACACATTGTAAGAAAGGCTTATTCTGTCTCCTAAAAGAGAACAGTAAACTAAGATGTAGCTAGGTGAGAAGGAAGGGGGAAATGACTTGAAGTGGAGAGAAGGGACAGAGTTGTCATCTTGCTGCCCGTGAAAGTAGAGGGGTGTTCAATCCACTGAAGTGCAGTGAGCTCCATAAAACCAGTGGACAAGTGTTCTCATACCAACCCAGTTCCACCTCTCCTTGAAGCGGCAGAGCTAATTAGATTTTAATAAAGGGTGATCATATCTTTTTCCTTTGAGATGCAGAATGATAGAAGTGGAAATGGTATTGCGGTACATTGTAATTCACAGGAGCTGCTGGAGACCCTGGGAAAAACGGACCTGGTGGTGAAAGGGGAGCTCAAGGTCGGGACGGTATGCCTGGTCCCCCGGGAGTGAAGGGAGAGCCAGGTAAACACCATGGACATTTTTTCATTCTACTTTACCCCAGTTTTTCCCTAGCTATTCGGGATTATTAGGGAAGGATTGATAACGAGCTCCTGTGGAGCCAGAGCCAAGTTGGTAAGTAGAAGATTTTTCACATTTGTACAAGTCTCAGGTTTCCTGTGTAAGCACACGTACAACCCAAACCCATACATCACTGCCCTACTAAACACATAGTTTGTCACCATGTCACCAGAAAACACTAATGCCTGCACGTGCCAAAGTAGTGGTGGGAACAATTCTTAGGTGCTTAACCTCAGAGAGACAAAAAGAACCAAAATCCTTTAAAGGAGTCTCCTCTCTTTGTGAAAATAGGAAATCCCAGAGTTTATTCCATCAGCAGTGAAGGTTTCCATGACCTACCCCTTGGGTTGTAAAACCTCTCCGTTAGGTGTCACTCCTGGTGTCACCCGTGTCCACAGACAGATTTAGAAGGAATGGAAATAAGTGATAAGGTATATTTAATGTGTAAGCAAAATCTACATTTGGATTCAGTGAATCCTGAAGAAACGTGAGGGCTGTTACACAGCTACGGCATTTCCAAGCCAATTATTGGAGACTTTGAGTATAACAGGACCTAACGTTTTCTAGGAGCACCAGGGAGAGGGATCCCCGGCCTTCGAGGTGTTCCTGGTCGTAAAGGTAAGTTTGTCTTTTCAGAAAGTTTTTAAATGCCAGGATCATAACCTTCCTCTTTAAGTCACTCTTGTCTGCTTTTTGGATGCTTGAAATGGCACAAAAGGTGTCAAAGGAGATCTTGAGTGATTCCGGACTCCTGATCAGTGACTAGAGATCCGACGCCAGGAGTTCCTGCTGGTGAAGTTCAGGCTGCTGTGCAAGGGAAATGAAACCGTTACCTTTGTGAAGGCCATGTTCCCATTCCAGAGCTTTCTTAGGTTCATTATGATAAGGAATTTGATTAGCTGAGTATGTTCTAATGAAAACACCTATTGCTGCGGAGTGCAACGTAAGAAAGCTGCAGCAATTGCATTTTCACTTGGTTCATCTCCCCTTGTGTATTGGTGAACAGCTGGCAGAGGGGACTCTTCCCAACTGTCGGGTTCTGTGTTGTGTTTGTAGTACTGGTAGAAATCACTGATTTGCTTCACTTAAAAAAAAAAAAATATAAAAACTCTCCCTTCATATCCTCCATACACAGGCGATGCACTCTAAGATGCCAACTTACAACAGCATCACTTTGTAGTCATCGCTCATTTTGTGGTACTCATTGATGCTGTTAGCTGGCATTTCGTCCTGGTGCTCAAAGAAGCATTTCTTCTCCTTACACATCACGAAGTAGTCACAGCTCTGGTTTTCCTACCCTCTTCTCAAGTTTATTCCTTTACATGAGCAATCTCTGGAGGGTTTTTTCTTTAATTAAGAAACAAATCAAACCCAGAGTGGTATGTATGCTGCCCAGCAGCAAGTCCTGGCTCCTCACAAGTGTTGTACACAGCAGTAAGGTGGCTTTGGGGACTTATCCACACTAAAGGCAAAGGCAGAATTTCAATTCTGTGCTGTAGCAAATGCACACGGTCCCTGCAGTCGCATCATTCGCTGTCCTGCCAGCTCTCCCAGGTGTAATGCTTCTGCTCTGCAGGAATCAAGGGGGACATGGGACTGCCTGGTTTTCCTGGACCACCAGGTAGGAAAGGCCGTCAGGGTGATCAAGGACCCATTGGACCTCCTGGCGTAGTGGGGTTACCTGGATTTCAAGGTGCGACAGGAACAGCAATTACTGGCCAGAAAGGGAACAGAGGTGCTGCTGGTGCTGACGGGAGACCAGGTGTGTTGTGGTAACTCCTTTTTTATCTGAAATGATAATTAGAACTCAGCCTGCCCAGAAGTCTTCCCCCAAGAGAGCTTCAGAATAAACAGGTGGTTCCTTCATCAGTCAAATGCCGTGCTGGTCTGTGTGGTGTGTGTAAATTCAAAGAGCACCAAGCTTTGTGGAGCACCCAGCTGCAGGATTTCACCTGCTCCCGTGTTCGGGGCAGCCAGGACCCAACTTTAGGGAAGTGAAACACTGTGAGCATGTGGATGTGATGCTGAAGGACGTGGGTTAGTGATGAGCTGGCAGTGCTGGGAGAACAGCTAGTCTCGATCTTGAAGGTCTGTTCCAACCAAAATGAGACCGTTGTGATGTCTGTGAAACGGTGTTGGTGGCAGCTTTTCCTTACTCTGATATTTCTGTACAGGTCCTCCTGGTTTTCCAGGGTCTCCTGGTCTTCCCACTCTCAGCATGAAAGGAAGCAAAGGTGACAGAGGGGCAGACGGCGTACCCGGGCCAGCAGGCCCAGCCGGCGACAGTGGTCCTCCTGGTCCAAAAGTCAGTGACTGGGCTATTCTTGTTTCTTACACCACTGTTAATTGGCTTTTACCATGAAAATTAATTTAAGATAAAAACCCAACCAAACGACAAAACAAAACCCAAATCTTCTCCCAAGCCTCTCAGAATAGAGGAGAGGTATTAAAATGGTTGTGAGACGTCTGTATGTTTATGAGCTTAAGTCAGCTGAAAAGAAATCCTTGTGAAATTCTGGTGTGTAATTTCCTTGGCCCTACTTTACCACCAGACAGCGTTAACCATGACGTGACTGTTCCTGACCTGTCCCAAGCGGAGCAGATCCTCCCGGCTGCAGCACGTTCTGTGAACTAGATGCCCTGAATATTGTGAACAAATAGGAAATGTACTTCAGAGCAGGCAGATGCTACATCCTGTTTATCCTTGGTGTTGTCTGATCTGCAGGGAATAGAAGGGCGACCAGGTTATCCTGGTGTGAGAGGGGACCCTGGATTTCTCGGATTCCCAGGTGCAAAAGGTATCCCACATTTATTACTTACACTTCTGTCTGCCTAGTACAGTCACTCGTGTGTAGCCGTATACCGGAGTTTGTGTGGTAGTGCTGGGTGAGGTCCTGGAGAAGTGAGGTTTTCCATCAGGAGCAGAGTGTGGGTCTATGTGAATGTGAACCTTCTCTCAGACCATATTCTCTGAGATAGATGCTGTGAGTGTGTCCAAACCTTAATGTGAGGAAGAGTCAAAACACCCATGGCTGCCATTCCAGGCAAATTTAAACCAGAGACTAATGATCTGTAAGGACATTGGGACCAAGTCTGACAATAAGATCTGCTGCACCACTGCTACAAGATGTGGCCTCCTACCTATAGAACTTGAGTGTTTAATCATAATTACAACACAGAGCACTGGGGGCACTGTTCGCTGTAAGAATGGTCCCAATTACAACCTAATTTACCAGTGTATCAGCAGACAAGTTGTTAAATGTGTTGGCTTTATTAATTTCATAGTACTGAGGGTTAGTTGGGTCAGTAGCTGGCTAAAAAAATCCTTTTAGTTTAGACATTTTTCTGTTTGTTTAAATCTTGTTCAGGTCTGCATTACTCTAGCAGTCTCATTCTTCAATTGCATGATTTACTGGGACACAAAATGGTCACTACCTGCTGAACCCACTGGTTTGTGTTGGATGCTAATTGTTGTGCATTTTAAATTTGCTCTGATTTGAGAAGTCACAGGACAGGCAGTAATCATACTTCATTAAGCAAACAGCTCTCACTTCACACACAGCCTTCACTTCCAGCAATGCTGTGGAGAGTAATTCAGCTGTAGCCTCACATTTTCCACAGTGACATGAATTCCTTGTTAAGTGTCAAGCACCTGAAAAACTACAGAACCCTCCCAACAGCTGACAGCACCACTGAAGGGGTCTAACTGGAGCTGAAGAGCTCAGCACCACTGAAGGCAGCTCTTGGCCTGCAAACATGGTGACAAACAAATGAGAAAGCAAGAATGCTTAGCAATCTCAGAGTTGAGATTTTAACAAGTTTATGGGTGCAGCTCTTATACAAAGATAGGCATGGAAACATTTCTTATCAACTGAATGCTCCTGGTCTATAAATTACACAGCGACAGCAGGGATGTGGAAGTCACTTGTGCATTTCAGAAGAGTCTGCAGGTTCTGTTACTCTAGGACTCTGAAATAAGCCTCTGAAACTCCGGCCACCGTTTTGGTATTTTTAAACCAGGCAGATCTATTTTCAATCTTCTTTTTTAGGAGAAAAGGGTAATCAAGGACCCCCTGGACCACAAGGTGCAGAAGGGCCAAGGGGACCGAAGGGCCCGCATGGTAACCAATCTTTCTCACTCTAATACCACTGACTTTGCTTGATTTGTTGTCTTTTGAGCTTTGTTGTCTTTCTTTAAATATAAAGCAACAGCTCATCAGTGTGTGTTTGTGTGCTGCTAGGTCCACCTGGAGTCCCTGGGAAAATGTTCTCCCTCCCAGGAAGCAAAGGTCCTCCTGGACTGCCAGGAATCCCAGGACCACCAGGTGATCAAGGAAGTCAAGGAATTCCTGGAATACAAGGTGGGTTGTATTTTTATCTCTGTACATGTTTGTGTGTCCCTTTCGATCTGTCCTCCACCCTTGCTGTCAGTGAGTTAGGAAGTTTCTCCCTCAGCATAAGCCTAAGCAAAATAATGGAATAAAAGGTAAACATAGGTTGAAACATTCACCATTTCCGCACAGCCAGAGCCATGTGCAGGATGTTTGGCATTTGTAGGGGACAAATTACCACGTCATAGAGGTATTCCAGATGCGCTCAGAAACATGGGGACAGGAACAACACAGCAGAGAGTCTCAAAAGTCAATTGAACTCATGCTGATTATTATATTCCAACACAGCTACTTTTAAATGGAGATTTTAACTTTATCCACTAAGTTATTTAAAACTAGAATAACTGCTGCTACATGAGTCCTTTTTTTCCTTCCTTTTCTTAGGACCTAAAGGAGTAAAAGGTCTACCAGGACGTTTTGGTCATCCAGGTCGACCAGGACTGCCTGGTCCCAAGGGAGACAGGGGACTTCCAGGACCAAGAGGTAAAGAAGAGCAGAAATCTCTGTTTCCTGCTACCAAATTTACAAATAAACTGTGTTCCTGATTCCTGTAAATCCTTCCTCTTGATTCTGTGACATTCACAGTAGCTTTAGGGCCACCAGTATGTGTAAGCACATTCTTATCTTCTAAAAGATGCATATTCATAACTGAAATACTATATTAAAAAAACAAGCCTTTATTCTGCTCCTCTGTTATTAAACACTTTTGTTTATCCACCTGACACCCCAAGGTATCAGTGTGCCCTTTTGTGACATCAAAATAATTGAAATATTTGAATTTAGCCACATAAAAGGTTTTAACTTTGTGTGTGTGTGTGTGTGTAAAACAGACTGTGGTTCTTTACAGTGCCTCGCTATTCCATGAAACTCTGCAATGCAAAGCTACGTGAGCTCAGTCTGCAGGCATTACTGCATCTAGAGCCATCTCAGAGCCCTACTTTCTTACTGATAATTTTTTTGTTAGTTTTCTAGTGGTTCTGCTAATTAAATGAAGGAAAGAATCAGTATTTGCAGAATATTTCATCCCCCTCCACAGGGCACCCTGGACCGATCGGCTTTCCAGGTCTGCAGGGGTTACCGGGGTCACCAGGTACCATCACTGCTGGTCCCATGAGAAGAGGCTTTATCTTCACCCGGCACAGTCAATCAACCAGGATTCCTTCCTGCCCACAAGAGACATCGCAGCTCTATGTTGGATATTCACTGCTTTTTGTGCAGGGCAATGAACGAGCACATGGACAAGATCTTGGTACTGTACTGGTAAAAACTTTCAGATCGTTTTCCTTACAGTCCTGTAACACCGCTAAGTTGTTATACAACCAGACTCACATAAGTGTCCAAGATGAACACTGGCTCCAGCTGTCAGTCTCCAGCATGTTCTGCTGCTCTGCATCAGTTCAGGAGTCGTGGTGTGAACGAATTTTTCTTTCCTGCACTCCTGGTTCCCTTTACGGTGTCTCTGGACAGTTTTGAGGGGGGATTCAGTTACTCATGGAGAGATGTGCAGTAAAAATGTTCACAACATCTGCACAGGGCTGACAGTAATAACAGGAGATCAGACAGAATCTTGCTTTGGTTTTTTTTTTTAGAGTCTATGTGGGATGTTTTAGGGTGTCAAAAATGGCACCAGAAGCTTTATGCTCTAGCAGCTGAACCAGTAACACTGAGTCAAGGACTGATACCATTCAAGAAGATACAATTTTAACAGATTTTATTATTAGCCTTTATTTCTAAATACATATTTTTATATAAACCATCAGCATTTTGCATTTGGACGATCCCACTGTACAGACCACTCTTTCTCTGTTGTTCCCAACTGTTTTAATTCTCCCTGGTTGGAAGCCATCACATGTCTCTCCTGTTCACTGCACTGAATATCATCTCCCATCTGTCCCAAACCTCTCCTCTGTTGTCTTTTAGGAACAGCTGGTAGCTGCTTGCAGAGATTCACCACCATGCCATTCTTGTTCTGCAGCACCAACGATGTCTGCAGCTTTGCTTCTCGCAATGACTATTCCTACTGGCTGTCAGCTGCGACAGTCATGCCAGCAGACATGGCACCCATTTCTGGCAGGGCACTAGAGCCCCACATAAGCAGGTGAGAGCATAGAGATTACATCTCTTCTGACCTGGAACTAGAAATAAGTCATAAACCTTTTTGAACAGCAGATCTTAGGAAGACTTGCTCATCACTGCTGGTCTAAGTGCTGTTTTCAACCACCTCAGTTTACATTACTTGGATTAAAATGAGCTACTGTAGTTGGTGAAGACCACTGTAAATTGGGGCTGAAGGTTCTCTGCTGTGAAATGCCCTTGTGCAAGTGTGGGCCCCATGTCCCTGCTTCAGAACAGCTGAGAAGAATGAAGAGCATTTTCAGAGGAGAAGTCGTAAAAGCACGACAGACTCAGAGCAGCAGAGCCAGAGCTGGGCAGACAAGCTTTGTGTACTGTCCTCACACCTGCCCTCCCCAGTTACTGTAGTCTAGCAGCTCAGCTTCACACTTTTCCTCATTCAGGAAATAAAGGTCACTTTTTATAACCTTGGCAAACAAAAGTAAAGAACTCTGATCTAAACAACAAGAAATATGGAGCATGTGAAGAAGGCTAAAATTCAGTGACGGCCAAAGGAGGGAGCTCAAACATTCTGGGACTAATTCCCATCTTATAGTAATTTTGGTCTGGTGCTGCTAGTTGAGATTGCAAAGCAAGGGTTGGATTACCTTGGGTTTACTCGTCTCAACAGTGACCCCATGCTCTGAGCTGTGCTATTCCCTGCAAGCTCTGCCATGCAGGAGCCATGTCCCATCCCTGAAGGTACAGTTTTGCCTGTACCTGGTCACAGCTTCATGCCTTTTCAGAGAGCAGGAAAAAGCACTTCCCCTTGGTCCGTGCTGAACACCGGTGCATTTCCCTCACAGGTGTGTGGTGTGTGAGGGAGCTGCGATGGTAATTGCTGTTCACAGCCAGACTACCATGGTTCCTGCCTGTCCAGATGGCTGGGCCTCTCTCTGGAAGGGCTTTTCTTTTGTTATGGTGAGAATCATCTATTTCCTCTTCTCCGACTTTCACTGCTGTTTTGCTCAGAAGCTCATTTGTTTCTTAATTACTAGGTTCTGTTTCCTTTGCCAAGAAGTAGCAATGATTCTATGAACTCTTGTTCAGTGCCAGAAGAATAACAGTTCTGGTCTATTCTCAACAATAGGTTGCAGAGGCACAAGGGGAAAAAGATGAAAGAGAACCATAGGATTTTAATCTGATAAAAACCCCTGCATATTCTTGTTGTGATGTGTTGGGCTAAGACCTAAGAAACGGGTTTGGGGAGTGCAGTGGTTAAAGGAGTCCTGAACAAAAACACGTAGAAATAACCGACCCACTTCCATGCCAGGCAGTTCCCTTATCAGCTGGGAACCAGGGTGAGTTCCACAGCAAGCTAGAACCAGACCAGCATGGAACACTGCAAACAACTGGCTCGGCATTTGTGCTGCCATAGTCAGATAGGAGACTTTTCTGCACGATGTAAAATCCTCTTAGGTCTAGTGTGAACCTGGCCGTCTCTCCTGGAGTTTGGATTAAGTGATAATAATCTTGAAAACGAATGAGCAAAAATTTGCTGCATCCAGTTACAATTATTTGCTTGTTTCTAACAGCAGCAAATCTAAATCGTATTTTCTACTGACACAGATCATTTTAGAGCTATTTCTAGAAGCAGTTACCAATGCCAGCAAAGGAAAATGCCTTCTTTGCTTTTTTGTTTGGAGAAGCAATCGATGCCACAGAAATTAGGAACACGCACCAGTTGGGGGATGTGGCTGGTTGGTAATTCCTTTACTGTAGCCCTCAACTGGACACAAGCCAGCTGCCCCTTTGCGCTGGTCACAGCTTCATGGCTCTTCAGGGAGCAGAAAAAAGCCTTTGGAGGGACATAAGAAATGCTGTAACTGTGCTTGAGTTTTCATCCCAAGTTTGATAAGACTGATTGGTTTGGTTTGGGTTGCCCGAGATGCACCACAGCACACGCGGTATGTTTCAGAAAGAGACTTCTCTTTTGCCTGCAGTTTAGTGAAAGTTGATAGGCACGTTCTCATTAAAAATGTATTGGTGGTTACAGTACACAAGTGCTGGCTCGGAAGCTTCTGGCCAAGCCCTGGCATCTCCTGGATCTTGTCTGGAAGAATTTCGAGCCATTCCATTCATAGAGTGCCATGGCAGGGGGACGTGCAGCTACTACACAAACTCCTACAGTTTCTGGTTGGCATCATTAAACCCAAGAAGGATGTTCAGGTAAACTGTACTTCCCTGCATCCATATGCATTGCACCAGGCTGCCAGTGCCTGAGGAGACAATGATTCCGCATAATGCTGCTGGGTCTCCTCTGGCAACTCCCCTTGGCTTAGACAACCCCTTTGTTGGGCCATTCTCTAGCACAAAGATGTTAGCCAAGGGTTTCACTGTTGCTGTCAGTAATACCACACCCCAAGGTTCATCAACTTTCCCTGTTTTTTATAGAATGAAAAAGTAAGTTTTGGTTCTCTTTCTTTTAGGAGACCTCTGTCACAGACACTGAAAGCAGGAGAACTGGAAAATATCATCAGCCGGTGTCAGGTCTGCATGAAGAAACCAGTCTAAGCAGTGGCTGCTCTGGACAGAACATGGATCTCCACTTTTCTTACAGAGAATCGGCTGACTCAGAGAGCTCTAATTTATTAAAGTTCCGCTGCATCCGGAAAGAGAGTGAAGGGCCAGTGCAGCATTGTGGTGAGGCAAGGCAGCAGCTTGGCTCCATGCTCTGGCAAAGAGCAAAGTGCTTTGCTGGAGAAATCTCGCCCCAGCAGGCTGTGGGGTTCAGCTGGACCACATCGGTTCTAGGCTGCGTCTTCATGGTAAAACTGCAGCATCACCGTAGTTCTGTGATGCTAATGTTAATGCTGCCCTGTCTTGTGCTTTTCAAACCGCAACACAAACTAAATGCTCTACTAGCAGCTTACCTATGTTCAGTGTTCCAAGTGGGTATAATTTCAGATCAAAATCTGGCACTTAGGAGAGAGAGGGTTCGATAAGGAGCATTTTCAGTGCACTTTTAAATATATGATGATCCACTTAGGGTTGTTTTGTTTTGGTTTTCTTGTCTAATAAACAACTATCTCCCTGCTTACCTCACTCCTCTGGCTGGCAAACAAGAACATGATGGTGTCACTGCACCAGTAGCAGCTCCCACCCAGTAGTGACATGTGCCAGCTGCCTTCTTCAGAGCCACCAGCTACAGGCTGGCTCACTAGAGGTACTGGACACCCCTTGTGATTCTCCACGGCTCTTCACACAGATTGTGAGATCTTCTACCACCTTCGAAAGTGAACAGTGTTGGGCCGCTGTGATGGTCATGTGCTTTTGTCGCTACTCAAGAACAGCGACTTACCAGATCAGAATTTGGGAACTGGATGGGATTTACAGTTGCCATGTGGCTCCAGAGCTCCTGCAGCATTACTGAGTTGTCATACGCCATTCTTGTTTTTAAGAGATAGCAACATTTATAATAACTTCCATTTTATGATATTCCATATTTAAATATTTATCACAAATGATATTCTGTATTTACATATTTATCACGTATTTCTGCAAACGAAGCAATTTATTCCATCCAGTGAAATGTATGCAGCCAAAATTTGTTAGAGATGGATATTTAAATTATTCCAGCTAGGCACTGACTTACACAGAAGAATCCAACTGTAAATGAATACAAATACTTGAAAAGCACTTTCATTTACTCATATAACTTATAAAAAAATGTAGCTCTGAGGTTGTTGAGTTTTAAAATATTTATACCATTGCACTTGCAAGGCTATTTAAAATTGTAATGTTAACATTTCAAATGTTAATGTTTGTTAATACTTGCACAATCTATCAGAATTCCAGCAGGTAGTGTTCTAGAAGCATCCTGATTATCTGAACCGCTCTGTGAACGCATCACTTGAAATGTAGGGGTTAGCAATTCATCGCAATAACCAAGATTTCTCATTTAGCTGTTTGAAGCTAGCACAGTTTTACACTGTCTGTGGTAAAACACTTGCATCATGTTTGTCAGACTGTTGGAATTCTCAGTGTTAACCTAACAAAAAATGAGTCTTGTCTGTGTTTCATGCTGGTATCTTCTGCTGGAGCTCAGGTGAAGGTGCCATTTACATGAACAGAATGAGTGTTTGAAAACTTGTTGTTTGCTCGAGCAGTCCTAGTACCTGTGTTTGCAAGGTGTAACTGGGGGTTTGCAGGGTCGTATGAAGAATCTCTGTGCAGGTGCACTACTGAGGAGAAGGTATTGGTGTCAAGTTAATATTTAGTCTTCTGTTTGAACCAGGTTTCGGGTTGAGGGTGTTTTCCTTATCAATCACATAATAGATTTTTCCATAAACTCGGAAGTTTGCTTGAAGTCCTCAAAGATAAAATCCACACCCGTTGCTTGTTCAGCTGTTGGGTTTTGGTGGGGTTTTTCATGAAGGCTTCTGCCACTCCCCCAGAGGCTGAGGGTAGCCCCAAGTAAAATGTGCTTGTGGAATGTAGGATGTTGGTCTCTGAGGTCTGTCTGCTGGAAATGATCAGTGGAGGACAAGGGAATGGATTGTGGCTTCAAAGACCAAAGGTAAGTTATGTCTCCTAGCCCAGAATGGGATGTGGTCCCACCTGTGGATTTAGCTGCTCACACGTTGAGTGGCCTTCAAGTTGCTAAAGACATGTTTTCATGAACAGCTGTACACTCTGAGTGCTCAAACTCAGTCTTCCTTTCACCAGCATGAAACACAACTTCAGGGACATGTGTCCACCAAGGCTAGCACCTTCTGAGCTGGACACTGAAAATCAAAAGAAAAACCTGAAAGAAGTTGATCGTCTCTCTACAGATTCAGATCACTTTATTTCCTGACTGCTGCTGATTGTTGTGAGGATGAGTTAACTCATGTTTGTAAACACTTTGAGAGCCTTAACTGGAAAGTGCTGACAAGATGCAAGGTGTTAATTTGTTGTACTGAAACAATGGAAGTATGAGAAATCAGAAATGATGAGCAGGCTAGGTTGGGGGGGAGAGGAAAGCAAACCTGCTAAATGCAGGCAAATAAAAATATTTTCACTAAATAAGAGACTAGTTCTACTTGTTTGGGGTGTTTTGTGCCTCCTGGTGCTAATAAGGTGTTCTGTAACACAGATCAGCACGTGAGCAACCCCTGAGTCAAAACAGGACACCAACACTTCAGTCAGTACTCCAGCCTCACAAGCTGCTCAGCTGGAGTGTGGGCACAAACCAGCTGGGTGGCACTGAGTGCCTGGATGCAAGCAGCAAGGGGCACCTGGTCACAATCTGTTGCTAATCATGTCACAGCCCAGCGGTTCCAGAGGTCTCAGGGGATCCCCTGGAACACTGGAACTACCCAGTGTGCTCAGCCACTCCTCACTGTATGTCTTGCCCTTCTGTCCATGCATTCAAGAACCTTCCTAGCCTTCTTAACTTGTGGAGTAGGACTGTCACCTCTTGGGACCAACTGGTTGGTTCTGCTGTGTTTGATGCACCTCAGGACATGATTTGCTCTCATGGCTGCCAGGACACACAGCTCATTCATACTGAACTTAGCACTAAGCAGCACTCTCAGAGCCCTTTCTGCAAGGTTGCTCTCCAACCAATCCTCTCCTGGGTTATACCTGTGCCTGATGCTTCTCCATCCCTCCTAGGCACAGAAGCCAGCATTTGTCCCTGTTAAATCTGATGCCATTTGGGATTGCTCAATGTTCTACTCTATCTAGATCCCTCTACAAGGGCAGCACTGTCAAGATTGAACCTCCCAGTTTGGTACCATCAGCCATCTTGCTCTTGGTGTGTTCAACTCAGTTTCACTTCTCTGGCATCTGAGATGTACAAATCTTACCAGGGCAGAGTAGAGGGGGAGAAGAACCTCTCTCGATCTGTTAACCACCCCCATTCTGATCCATCCCAGGATGCCATTTGCCTTCTTGGCCACAAGGGCACATTGCTGGCTCATGGTCATCCTGCTGTGCACCACGACCCCCAGGTCCCTTTCTCCTACACTGCTCTCCAACAAGTTGGTCCCCCACCTGTACTGGTACCTGAGGACTCTCATACAGGATGCTGGGCATTGCCTGGTAAGGGGAGCTCGGGCCAACGATTTGTGTTTCAAGGAGGCCAAATAATGTCTAATTCTTAGTTATATACAGCTTTTATCTATTAAGAGATCATATTTCAGACCACTTGCCTCTGTAAAAACAGTGTTTTTTAAAAACTGAATCAGCAAATTGAGGGTCTTGACCTCTGGTGTTGCTACTGCAATGGAACATTATTGTGACCGCAAATCAAAATACAGGGCAAGCCCAGAGGCTGCTTTTGTCTTTAAAATTATCTGCTTTATATAATTGCATTTTCCTTTTATCTTTCCACCTGGAATTGGAAATTGGGTAGTTATCCGCACTGCAAAGAAGCAACCTGTGCTGTGAAAGCCAGTTTCAGGAGGACTCATAGACCGGGGTCACTGGAATGGCTGCACTGATGTGAGGACATGATGGTGTTCTGTCAAGCAGAACCAAGGTGTAAGTAGGACTTACGGGTGACTCTGTCAACTGCCTATGCTGACAAGTCATTTGAACTGCGATGGGACGGCAAGCGACAGCGTTTACAGGGCAGCCCTGGGGAGCTCTCTAGATGGGAAGGTGCACAGCTTTGCCCCAGCCGTAGCTCTGAACCATGCAGGTGCTGTGATTAACCTGTCCATCCCACACACAACATGCCCTGACGGGGCCAGCCCTTTGCCCTCACATGCAGGGCTGGTACTGCAGGTTCTTCTTCCTGCCAGGTATCTTCCAGCCACTGAACACACTGCATCTGCCAGTGACCACACAATAAGTGAGTGGCTAGTCCTCCCTGCAGAAACAGCACTGCAACTGGGCCCAACAGAATGCTGGCTGCGCACTGTAAATCTGCCTCATAAATGAGGACAAGGTCAGCGGCCTTTTCCTTCAAAACTGTATTATGAGCCGAGTATGAGCCAGTGTGTGCCCAGGGGGCCCGAAGTCCAACAGCAGCCTGGCTTGTAACAGCTCTGGTGTGACCATCAGGACCAGGGCAGAGAGCTTGAACCTTAAGAGTCAGTGTTGGGCCCATCACGCGCTGCCAAGCAGCCACTGAGCACGAGGAGCGGTTCTAGAGCAGGGCAATGGCGCTGGGGAAGAGTGTGGAGCACCAGTTGAGAGCCCCGAGGAATTTTCTTCCACAAAAGGATTGTCCAGGCCTGGCCAGAGTGCCCTGTGTAGGGATGAGTCACCAGACCTGGAGAGGTCGCTCAGAGCCCTGCACACGTGGTGTGAGGCTCACACTCTAAGCCGGTTGCAGGCCTCTCCCGGTGACCTTGGCCACAGCCCGAGACAGACCCCAAGGCGGCTGCGCCGCCGCTCTGCCTTCGCCCAAGATGGCCGCCCCGCCGGCTCCGCGACGCACCAGAAACTCAACGCTTCCGCCCTCGCCCGGTCACGTGACCAGCCGCTACAGGAGCCCGGCGGGGGCAGGTGCCCGGGGCAGCGGTAGCAGCAGCGGCGGGACCGGGCAGCGGCAGAAGGGGAGAGGCTTAGTCGGCGCAGGGCCGGGTTGAGTCCCGGAAGGGCTTCCCGGCCGCGTTCCCGCCGCTCGGGGTGAGTACGGGCCGTGACGCCTAGCGGCGGCTCTGTTTCCACCGGTGACACCGGCCGGGCCGCGGGGCGTCTCCATCGGGTACGGCCTGTCCGCAGGAGCCCGAGACAAACCCTGGGCTGACCTCCACCCCCACCAAAGCCTCGCTCCCCATTCAACTTGATTCCACGCCCCTTTGCTCCGCAGTCTCCTCCCCACCCGGCTCCGTTCCGGATCGCTCTTGGCGCTGCCCCGGGCGGGGGGCTCCGGGGACTCAGACGTGGCTGTAAGGCGGTTTCAGCGTTTTCCCTCCCAATGTTTCTAGCTTTTCCTTATGTTTTGCGTTGAATCCTCCGGAAGGATCGTGCCGTGGGGTGGCCTCGGTGCCTGCCCCAGTGCTGTGGGTTTCGGGGTCAGGCCCTGAGCCGTGCTGGGGAGCTTTCAGGGCTCTCCTTTCCCTGCTTCAGTTTGTTCTGGTAGTGCTTCATTACCTCATGGCCACTGCTCCCGAACGCCTCAGTGATGTGTGTCCTGACAGCTTTAGGGTCCCTTAATAGAGTGCTTTATGTCCTGCAGTACCTATACCGAGCTCTGCCTTCAGTCCTCTTGGCCCCTCGCTTGTCTCGGGATGTCCAGAGACTGGCCAAGGCGCTGGTCAGTGGATCAGCAGACACTGCCCAATGCCCACGGACAGGCAGCAGCGGAGCTGGACTAGTTGTAGTTAGCTGGGTATAGGCTGTCCGACCTGGGATCTCGATGCTGGCACCTGTACTGGGGGTAACTGGGACAGCCATGCTGTGTACAGCCTTCCTGGTGTAGCGCAGGAATGGCCTATACTTGGTTATTGTCAGGATGCTGACAAAAAGCCACCATTAGGTTAGAGCATGTTGCTTCTCCACATCTCTGCTGTTGATGTTGCTGTTTGGGAGGGGGAGAAGGAGGTAAGCCTGGTCTCACTGAACATAATTCACATTGCTCAGCTCCTCTTGCTCTCTCTTCCCTTAACTTCCTCAGGATCTTCTCATGCGTTTTGCATTAAGCACCACTTAACACTTCAGCTGCTTCATGTCTACAGGACATCCTGTGTTTATGATGTGCTTTTATTGTCTTACCATCCTCAGTAGTTCTGTAGAGCTACTTGGTCCTGTAAATACGGTTTTAAACCTCCCTGATCTGTTATTGGTGTCTTCTGTAAAATGCTTTGTGTCATGAGAACGTTACAGAGAACATAACTTTGAATTCTCTTCTCTTTAAATAGCTGTGGGATTGTTATCAAGCTCCAATTAAATATCTATTAAATTTTCTGTTGCTGAAATGTCCCCATTTCTTGTTTGCTGCGTGAAAATTGACATCACTTTGACAGCAGTGGCAATTCTCAGTGACATAAGTAGATGAGAAGTAGCAAGAGCAGGAGGCCATGAGGTCATGTGTCTATAGGCCTGTGGTAGGTACAGCTGAACCTGCACAGTGCTATTTAATTTATTAATAGTTTATAGAGCATTTTTCTGTTCCAGAATAACTCTCTTCTCTGCGCAGTTTACCTGATGGCCGGGAAGCCACTATCACACAGGCTGACATCACACAGACCTTAGGAAATATGTGGTTTGAGTGCAGCTGCGGTGTGGCCAGACATGGCTGCAGAAAGTTAGAGCTGTGCAGAGATCCCAAAGAGAAAAGGGCACAAGCCATGGAACCTTTGGCCAAGTCTCATGAGCAGTAGCTGCTCTTTAAGCTGCTGCCATTATGTCTTCTGGGATCTTTTTAGTTCTTAAAATTTGGTCTCTCTCTCTTGATGTTATGACTTTCAGCCCTGTCAATTGGGAAATGCTTTACTATTCACAGCCTGTATTTTCAAACAAAAAGCACCTTCAGGAATGTGGCAGTGAGCTAAGACTCTGTGCTTTGTTCCTGTCTCTGCCTGGTCTGTCCAACCTCTTTGCAAGAGGACAAATCTAACTTCCCAAAACAAAGAGCAGGGACAATAAAGAGCCAAACTCAAAGCAAGATCTTAAGAATTCTGAAGTGACTGAGGTGCTTAAGCACCTCTTGAACCCCTATAAAGTGTTTATTTCTGATGAATTGGGTTGTTCCAGTTCCTTTCACTTGCTGCATACAAGCAGTGAGACTGAGTCTGCATCACTTAGATATTTCCTTTATAACTGTTATCTGTAAGTTTACCCACAACAGTGACCTTCTTGCCTTTGCCTTGGCCCTGGTTCTCTGGTTGTGCAGCAGTGGAAAACTTTGGGTGAATGAGATTCCATTGTTTGATCTGTGGTGTAGAATCTCCTGGAAATAGCCCTGTGGGTCCCTGGTGGATCATATCCTGACCCTACTAATTGTGTGGATTTAATGCAGGGTTACTGAGCCCAGACCCTCGTGTGTGTACCTCTTGTCTGGATGCTGCTCTGGGAGGTTTTATTGATGAGGTTTTGCTCCCAGGTAACGGGGAGGAATGGCTTGGTGTCCACGTTGCATGCTGTGTAGAGGGTCTGCACTGGGCATTCTGCCCGCCAGGCTTTGTGTGCTCAGCTTGAAAAAGTGCCAGGGCAGCAGGCGTTTCTTGCTGCCCGAAATAGTAAGAGAATGTAGTTGGAGTTAGAGCAGCAAAACCTGCCTTTTGCCAGGAGAGATGACTTCGTGCAGGGAGCTGCTTCCACCACCGAAAGGGTTCTGGCTAGAGTGAGCAAAGGTCTCTACAGGCAGAAGTGCCAAGACAACTGCACTTACCTATTGCCTGTGACCAAACGTGTGTGCAGACAAATGTATTTCTCTCAATGCTAACCCTACAAATAGCAGTTCTCTCAGTCTGAGCTGTTGGTGAGCCTCCCCAGCCTCTGCCTCTATGAGGAATTCCTCACAGCACCCTTGCTCCAGCTGCAGCTCCAGGATGTCTCTTTCAACTGAGCCCATAGCCACATCTCAGTGTGACCCCTCAGCGAGGTCCTCTGGTCACTGCTCAGGTGAACAGCCTCTTCCAGCTATCCAGGTTCCCTTCCCAGCCCACCTCCAGTACAGCTCTGGGATTTCTTAATCTCTCAACCTTCAGACTAATCTCAAACTCACAGTTCTCTTGGTCTTTGTCTTTCAGATGGCCTCCGGGCAAGTGCCATGTCAGTAAGTTGCTCACAGCCCAGTTCCCAGGAAATTCCCCTGCTGCTTCATAAGCAATTCCCCTCTTCTAGGCAAATGTATCTACAAGCACTGGCAATCCCTTCTAAGTTTAGATACAGTCTTGCCCTCTCTCTGCCCATCTTGTATCTGTTCTGTAAGAATGAGATGTTCATTGCTAAAGAATGGAGAAGTGGGAAGTTCTGTGATTGGAGTGGGCTGAGCTGCAGGGCTCTCAGGGGGGAGCAGGAATAGCAGCACATGACATGTCGCATTTCTGCCTTTTATCACAGTGCAATCTGAGGAGCCTTAGTGCAGTTCTGAGTGTTTCTACAGCATCACCTGGTGCTCCGTTGTTGCACCCACCCTCAGCTGCTTGTGACAGAGTTGGGGAGGACAACCTTGAGAGCAGCAATGTGGAAAAAGGCTGGGGGTGCTAGTGGGCAAAAAGCTGTCCAGGAGCCACCAGTGTGCAGTTGCAGCCCTGAAGGCCAAACTCATCCTGGGCTACATCACAAGAAGTATGGCCAGCAGATGCAAGTGAGGGGATTCTGCCCCTCTGCTCTGCCCTGCTGAGACCTCACCTAGAGTCCTGCGTCCAGCTGTAGAGTCCCCAACACAAGAGGGATGTGAACCTGTTGGAATGGGTCCAGAGGAGGCCATGAAAATGATCTGAGGGCTGGGGCACCTCTCTTCTGAGGACAGGCTGAGGGAGTTGGGGTTGTTCAGCCTGAGGAAGAGAAGGCTCTGGAGGGGACCTCACAGCAGCCTTCCAGTACCTGAAGGGGGCTACAGGAAAGCTGGGGAGAGACTTTTTACAAGGGCAGGGAGTGAGAGGACAAAGGGTAATGGTTTTAAACTGAAAGAGGGAAGATTGATATTGGAGATTAGGAAGACTTTCTTCAGTGTGTAGGTAGCAAAGACACTGGAGCAGGTTGCCCAGAAAAGTTGTGGAAGCTTCACCCTTGGAAGTGTTCAAGGTCAGGCTGGTACTCTGGACAGCCTGATCTAGTGGAAGGTGTCCCTGCCCATGCAGGGGGGTTGGAACTCAGTGATCTTTAAGATCTCTAACCTTTCTGTGATTCTACGATTCCCGTGAATTTTATGCTATCATCTGTTTCTGTAAATAAGTTTGTTCTGTTGAGACCCTCTACGACTTGCCGGGTGACAGAATAGAGAGTTCCCTTGAATCACTTTGTGTCAGTTCCTGTGTTTTCATTACAGCTTTGGGTTTTCTTTCACCAGGATGAGTGGGGCTGCGTTCCCGTCACCAGCTGCCGAGATGGCAGAGATGAACCGCCTCCAGTATGAGATGGAATACACCGAGGGGATCAGCCAGCGCATGAGGGTCCCAGAGAAGCTCAAAGTAGCTCCTCAGAATGCTGACCTAGAGAAGGATGTCCAAGAAGGATTTCCAAATGCCAGTGTAACTATGCAGGTTCCAGAGCGGATTGTAGTGGCAGGTATGTCTGCACCTTGGTAAAAGAAAAATGCGTAAAAGTTCAAAATCCCCAAATTTCTGGATGGACAAAAATGTACATTGAGATTTCTAAAAGAACCTGTGAAATGCTTGCTGGTTCTCAGACTGTTCCTGCTCATTGGAGACAGTTAACAAATGAGTTAACTCATGGCTGCCACCCCACACCATACTGTGATGTGTACATTATGCTTTGGGAGAGCAACGTCTTCCCACCCCCAGTCATCCTGTCTCTAAACAAAGATACATTTAACAGGGCTGTGCCTTGCCTTTAGAAGTTACCTGGAGTAACAATTGATGTTGCTAAGGGTCGCTCAGGATCACTGTCCTTGGAGGAACTGCTCAAATGAGCATGTCACTTTATAGGATCTTTGTGAGAGCTTTAACCACAGTTTGTAACACACATGCCCTGTTACAGGAGGGTCTGCTTCATAGTTGTGCATAGTCGAGGAAGTAACTGATGTGGTGACTTTTTGAAGCTTGGGCCTCAGAACAGCTTGATTTCCATTGACGGCTGATGTTCTTGCAGGTGATAGTGAAGACATTCCATTTCCCAGACCGCCAGACCTTGACCTTCTTCAGTCCACTCCATTCAAACCACTGGCATTGAAAACTCCTCCCCGTGTTATTTCTCTTAGTGATCGACCGCTAGATTTTTTGGATCTAGAAAAACCTCCACAGCAGACACCTCAAAATGAAGAGGCCAGTACTAATTTTGCTTTTTCCTTGGTTGAGAGGCAATTCTACTAAATAAATGAAGTCACCAGTGATTCTCTTCTGTTTTCTTCTGGAAATCTGATGTACAAGAAGGGCACAGAATTGGCATCTGGGGGGTAGTGGTAATTGTCAGTTTAATGGAAAAGTGTTTGTGAAGCTGCAGAGTCTGTAGATTCATTAAATACAGTAAAAATGTATTTATCTCTGGTGATAGGAAGTGATGTTAGATATGTTCTGTTAGTTCTTACTTTTGGTGTCAATCATATGGGTAGATACAACAGGGATAGGTGATCTCTATTAGACTAGTTGATCTATTGAGGTCTCTTCCAACCCCTAACATTCTATGATACTCCTGGAGAGATTCTGATTGGAGTGCAGGAGAAAATTCTTCACCATTAGAACAATTAAACACTAAAATAATTTCCCAAGGGAAGGGAACTGCCCTACATTGGACAATTTTAAGACCCAGCTTGACAAGATGCTGGGACATCTAATTTAAACTGTGGTTTTAGCTTGATAGGTTGGACTAGAGAGTCCTTGAGGTACCTTCCAACCTGATATTCTGTGAATCTATGAATAGCAACAGGGTTGCAGTAAGTTTGGACCTTGGTTTTACACGTACCACATCCTCTCATCAGTTGTTTCCCTCTTAATCTGTGTGAACCCCCTGAGTATGTGGTTGTATCTAGAAACAGGTCTATCTTACAAATCTCCAGTGCAAGTTATAAAGAGTCTTCTGGAATTCCTTGCCTTTTATTGGCTCTTTTCTTCTTTGCAGGCCCGCTCGGTGGGAAGATTGAAGAGGGAGCGTTCCATGAGCGAAAACGCCACTCGACAGAATGGCCAGCTGGCCCGCAATGATTCTATGTGAGTAGAGCAGCAGGGGTAGAGTCACGGGCTGCAGCCTTCCTACCTATTTCCTTTGTTCTTATCTCCTTACCTGTTGCGTTTTTCAACTAACTTTTTGTATGTTGTGGCGAGTACCTAATTTAAAACACTGTAAGGCAAACATGTTTCTTAATTTCTCTGCCCTTCTGCTAGTGAGGAGACTCACTTGTGAAGTGTTTTCTTGCAGAGGCCAGGTGGAAGTGCTTGTGGGCTCACGTTGGCTTCACCAGTTACCCTGAGTTGTTACTTCGGAAGGTTTTACTGTTTCTCAGCTAGTGTAAGATTTTCTGTACTCTATATTTTCGGGAAATTGAGTTCTTTGTGCATCAAAATGCCCCTATTTATCTCACTGTTGATGTTATAGTGGTTTTCATTCACAGAAGAAGTGAAAGAAGAAGTGAAGAAGTCTATGAGTGTAGGTCTTAAACTCTTGAGACTAAAATGGCCAGTGGCACTTAGAGTTGGAAACTCCATCTGCTGTTCCCATCTGAGGCAGCAGTTCTTGTGGTGCTTTTTGAAGATATCCAGGTTTTTGTATTTTTGTTAGATCCCATAGTCTGTTTGTTCTGAGGGAAGGCAGCATCTTTCCACCTGGCCGTAACTGGTTTTTGCAGTGTAATGCTCATGTCTGAAAGGTTCCCTGTTGAGCTCCTATAGAGAATCCTCTCTCTTGTTGAAAGGATCTCAGGTTTAAGTCCTAGAAGATGGGATTCATCTGTCCCAGGGTAGCCTAAATAACACTTTTGCTAAACCACCATCAACTTTATTTTCAGTAATCAGAGGGAAATAATGGCTTGACCTACTTAGGGTCTGTCTTTTTTTATTCTCAAATAGATCAAGTGAATTATGTCCTGGAAACATCTTTTTACTTTTGTTGACAGCAGGGGCACTGTTACCTAGCTTGCCCACAGCTGCTGAAATATGTTCCAGAGATGGAATACACATTTCTCCTCTTCTTGCAGAGCTTCACAGCAATACTGTTGTGTATCTTCCTCAAGTCTTCTTTAACCAGATCTTCATTCACACAAGCTTGCAGACTGCACCTGTCTAGGTACTCAGGTCTGCTGAGTTAAACACATTCCCTGAGCTCGCAACACTAGATTCACATTCTTCAGCTTCAATCAGCTCAGTCTTTCTAGGTCAGCTGAATCTTCTGTCACCTAACCTAGTGGCCAAGTCCCCTGTGGTCATCCAGTTAGGTCCTATGGGGCTGGGCCCACTAGAATTTTACCACAGGAACAGCCTTCAACTGCCTCTCTGATGATTTGCTTGTGATGATACTGTACTGGTGTGCATGGTCTTCATCCTGTGATAGACTGTATCCCTGTTCTGGTACCAGCTCTGCTTGGCTGGCCTTTTGTGGGGGGCACTTAAAGAGAGAACAGACAATGTGTGAATTCTTGCTGTTTCCTGAACTCAGCTGGTCCTTGCTCTCAGGTTACTTTAGTCTTTTGTGAGCCTTGGGCAAAGCCCAGGCAGCTGTTGGAGAAGCTCTGACAAGGGGAGTCCCACTGTTGTCACAGAAGTGAACACTCCTCAGTGCTGCCTTTCACCCTTGCTGACCTGCAGATAATGGGTTTTACTTGAACTTCTTTTGTCTCTAGTCCTCTCAAGGACTTGTTTTCTTGTGACAGAAATTGTGCTGTGCCTGATGTGAGATCATCTGCTTTGAAATAATTGAGGTTCCTAGAAATTGCTTTTGTTCTGTCGTCATTCCTGATTCAAACTCCGTGTGATCCAAAACAAGAAACCACAGTGAACATGCTGTAGCAGTCTCGGTGAGACCAAGTCTGACATTTTTCCCTAATCCCTGTTTTATTTCATCCCCGTTCACATCTTCAAATGGGACAGAGTCCACTGAAAATCTTTAATTCACATCCACAAAATACCTCTTCTTTTTTTTTTTTCCCCCTCTTACCTTCTGGATTGAACTTCCTAACAGTCTGACAGGACCATGCTGAAGAGGCACCTGGAGCACTGCCATTGACGAACTTTGTTTTCTGGGTGGAGCTGTAATACTCAACATTTAATGTAGGACACCAAGTGTCCTCCTTGGGCTGTATTCAGATGTCTGGCACAAAATTCCAGTGCTGGACCTACACAGTGGCAAAACTCAACATTCTCACGGTGATCTCTTTGTGGGACAAACTGTAGGTGTGGGTTCTTTGCTGTTTTCTTTCTCTTCTTACTGTCCAGCTGTATGCAGAAACAGGTCTGAGAATGTTTCATGAGCTGGGTTCAGGGAAGGTAGCAATTCTTAAATGCTTCTAAAGTAGGCACCTGCTTGTACAGTACTTGTCTGTCCATGTAGTGCTAATGAGAGCTAAGTTACAGTCCCTCTGTTAATAAGGATGCTTTACTTAAAAGACTGCAATTATTATTCAAGGTGGCACAGATCAGATACTGTCCCAAGAAATAAAATGCCACGGTTCCAGTCACCTCTTTCAACTAAGGATTGCACGTAAGCCTAAATGTTCCCTGGGGTATGGAAATCGAGAGTGTCATTAATTACCTAGTGCTCTGCAATACTAATTTTTTGGCTAAGTAGCTTAGAATATGAAATTTAAAATGGCCTTTGCTACACTGAACATGTGGTTTTTGATTTCGCTTCAGGGTTTCTCAAACTTGACCAAAGCATTTGTTTCCCTGTGTGCAGAACACAGGGAAAAAGACCTGACAGCAAATGGAGGGACAAGCCCAACTGAGAACTGAGTTGGAAAGAAAAATTAAATTTCAAAATAGCTTGAGATTGTTTGATTCTTTGGCTGGTTTTGAATAGGTGAAGAAACAAAGCTCTTTTGTTGGCCACGCCAACATCCATGCTGAATGCACAGATTCCTCTGCTGCATTGGAAAGCCACAAAGCACCAGGAACATGTGGCAGAGGGGTCAGCATTCCCTTTCTGTTCTGCTCCAACCTTTCCCTTAGAAAAATATCGAGAAAGAGTTTTCACAGTTTGAGAAATTCTGCTGTTGGTACAAGCCGTGGGAGGTGATGGGGGTGCATGTCTTCAGTGCAGCCCATCTGTCTGCTCGGATTTAACACAACTGTAACTACTTACACCTGCTCACTTCTCATTTGATGCTTCCAGAACTTTGGTTCCAAATGCTGAACCAACTGGCAATTAAAACCAGGGAGTGCTACAGTCAGTGCAAGGGCTGCACGGAAGAATTCTTAGCTTCACAGTTCAGCAAATATCCAGGAGCAAATAGATACAAACACATCTAAGTAACTAAATGATTTAAAAGACTAAGCATTCTCTTAAGATATTATTTAATTCTTACTGAAAAGGAATTAAGTCATCCCGATAAATACTTGATTTTACACGCCACCTATGAAACAGCAAGTGTAAAGCCCAGGTGTCTCCTGCAGCAGCATGAAAAGGTATCTGTCAGCTGAGTGATAAATAACAATTTGTATCAGCCAAGTACAGCCCCTGCTGTCTCGGTGTGGCTGTCAAGGCACACACATGGTCCTGAACTCTTCTGTGGTGAAGTAGTGTCTCTGTAACAGGCTTTGACTCTATCTGTTAAACTGAATTTTCCGGTTTAGTCAGTCCTGTGATCTTGTTGCCAGGCAGCTGCAGAGCAGCTCTGCTCGAACTATGAGCCTCCATAGAACTGAGACCCTCCTAGAGATTTTCTGGACCGAACAGCTTCTGAGCACTCAGCCACTGATACTTTGCCTAATTTCTTAAAAAAGCCAGAAGTGGGAAGTCTGGCATTCAAAATCCAGAAACTGCTGGAGCAAAGCAAATGTGGCAAGATAGAAAGGTGTGCAGTTGTGGTCTTGGAGTAAGGACTCTCCCAAGGTTTGACGGGTGCAGTGACTTGCACTTGGTTTGCATTTGTGTTAGGATTTACAATTAAGTTAACACAGAGTCACAGAATGTTTTAGGCTGGAAAAGCCCTCTGAGCTCATCCAGCCCAGCCCATGACCTAACATCACCACATCAGCCAGACCAGGGCACTAAGGGCCGCATTCAGTCAGTCCTTAAACACCTCCAGGGATGGGGGACTCCACCACTCCCTGGGCAGTCCATTCCAGCGTCTGATCACCCTTTCCATGAGGAAGGGCTCCCTAACATCCAGCCGAACCCTCCCCTGGCAGCTTCAAGGCCTGTCTTCTTGTCTTGGCACTAGTTGCTTGGGAGAAGAGGCTGACCCCCACCTGACTACCTTCAGGGAGTTGTAGAGAGGGATAAATTACTTCCTATTAAAAAAGCATCTTGCCTTTAATAAAAAAAATCCTGATTTTAAAAAAACAAACAAACCTTTGTGTGAAATGTTCATCAAGTCAGATTGAATGTGAAGAAATGACCAAATTGAAGACAGCTTATCAGAATTAATTTCTGCCTGATACAGATGAGGTTTGTATGATTCAAATGGTCGTGTTTGAATTTCAGTCCTATATGTTTTAAATAATAACTTTGCATCATAGTCTAAAAGTCAGATCATGTCATTTGTTGTCACTGAGGTATACATTTCTGCAGTTGCCTTCAAACTTTGGTCACGTGCAATTCAGTGTAACTGTCCTGACCTTCGATCACAGCTTGAAGAAAGGTAGTTGTTGCACAGGCTGTGTGAGTCTCCTCATGCACTGCAAAAGGGTTTTCTTTAAAGCCAATGCTTGTAAAAATGCTTTCCTCACTGGTGTCACTCAGGGCTTGAGCACTATCTTCTTTGTCCAGATTTAGCTGGACAAAGGCTTTCTAAAAACTGACCTGGGTAAGAGCTCAAATGCTGTGTTTGTCTGTGAGGAGCAGGTGTAACTGCAGCTCACCATCCCTGCGCTGCTCACACTGGGGAGTGTTACCTGAAGTGGTGGGAGAAGGGTAAACCAAAAGCGAGCAAATAAGCATTTTGGAATGGGGTCTGTCTGAAAAGCTGCTTTTTTTAACTTAAAATCTGACTTAGTATTTCTCTCTCCATTTATTGTGCTTATACAAACAGTGTGACACCATCACTGCAACAGGCTCGTGTCTGTCCTCCCAATATGTTACCCGAAGATGGAACTAATCTTTACTCTGCTCGTGGCATTTTGTCGTTTATCCAGTCTTCCACTCGTAGGGCTTACCAGCAGGTCTTGGATGTGCTGGAGGAGAACCGCAGGTGATTGGTTGTCACTGATTCTGCCAGCGGATGCTGCTTTATTTATTATTTTTTCTTGTATTCTTTTAAGTGGGGTTTGGTTTCTGTTTACAAAATGATGAGATGAAATTATTTGCTTTTGCTTTCCTTTGCTTTCACTATTCATAAGCAATTTGATTGTCCAAAATTCACATTTCAAAATGCTTCTGTTTCAGTCAAATACAGCATTGTTTTGGTTTCCTCCCAAATCAAAGTCACCATAGGAAGTGTTAGTCCATGACTGCAGGGGATCTCGCTGTCCCCACGTGTTAATTGCTTCTGCAGTTAATCCTGAACCCTGAGCCTGCAAGTTTCTGCTTTGGTGTTGGTGAGCAGTGGTGCAAATCAGTAAGATTGGGTTGATGTTATTATAAAGCATTAAAGAAAGCAGAGACAGGGCAGAATGTTAGATGTGGCACTGCTGACACTGCTGCTGGCCATGGGTCAGGTCTGGGGCTGTTCCAGTTTGTGTTGGGCACACTTCACTCAGGTGATGATGGTCTCCACTGCTGGAGGAAAACTTGCTGCGAAGCTGGCTGATCTGCTGAGCAGTGCTGGCACTGCTTGTATAGAAAGGAAATGAGCCCAGACAGCCTCCTGGCAAGCATTGTGTAGCATTTCTGTTCTCTGCGTGAGTTTTGACCCACTTGATGTATCCTTGTACTGCTACAGTTTGGCACTTACACTGCAATTATCGCCCCTCTGGCTCAGGTATCCAAAGCAGTTTCCATTCTAGTAGCATACTAGCCCAGGCACCACTTGCAGAGGGCCAGCCTACCCATTGCCAGTGTGTTGAATTAGAAGACAGAACCAGCAAGAACAAAGGGAGGATCTCTGCTTGCCTCGGCAGCCCTTTGGGGTGGCCTGTGCTAGCAAGAACTAGTCATTTGCCTCTGGTGGCCCCATATCCCACCAGCGGTCCTAGCCTTTCCTAGTGAAGCTGAGTGGTTTTGGTAGTAAAATGTGATTATCAAGCCAGTCTTAACTGTGCATGTTGGTGTGTTTGTGGTAGCTCACCATGCTGACCTGGCAGCATAGAAATGCCCATTTCTGAATCCTAGAGAGTGCCAGTCTCACTGGCCTATGTGTTCTTAAACTGGGACTTCAATAAAAACAAACCCCCAACAAAAACCCATAAAGAAATTGCCTCATAATTCCCCTTTAAAGTCTGTGAGTTGGATGCTTAACCCTGACTTGATCCTATGAAATGTCAGGCCGTAGCTGTTAAGAGGTTGATGCCTGTCAGCAGCCACACAGCCATGCCATTTTTTTGTCTTGTCAGTATTAAAAATGAGTTAAAGTTCCTAGTTCAGAGGGAACTCTACGGTCTGTGGGTAATTGCAATTAGGGATGTTGTGCCTGGAGCCCCCGCTAAATGCACACTGAAGTTCTCATCATTCCCAGCTGAAGTGGTGCTCACAGCCTTTGCTCCTGGCTTCCAGCAGGTGTCTTGCTGTCCATGTTTTCTGGGACTCTGGAAAATAGGCACACAGGCCTGCAGACATGCACTTTCAGCTGTCAGAACATCTCTAGGACTCTGCGTGAGTCTTCCTGGTTGGGGTTAGTGTTTGAGATGTTCTTCCTAACCTTCCTAGAAGAAATGGGAAACCTGTTTCTAGTCACCTCAACAAGTAGATGCCAAAATAAAGACCTTTTCTGTAAGGTGACAGTGTGGTCCTGGCAGGGAGTGTTCAGACACCTTCTGTTACCCTACAGCTAGCGCAGGAATGTGAAATTTGGATGATCCACCTGCATGGTTGCAAACTGTTCATTGTCAGTGGCTCCAAGCCTGCACTCTGCTCTCTTGCTGTGTGTAACGTGCCTTCTCTCTCAAAGCCTGATCTATTCGAGCACGGTATGCCTCACACTAGAAGAGATCTTTGAAAATTAACAAGATCTGTGTGCTCCTCTTGGGGGATATTTGTCACTCCTTCCATGGCTTGCCTTTTTTTTTGTTTTTTGTTGGTTTGTTTGGTTTTGTTTCAAAATATTCTCCAGCCTACTCAGGCTGCTAACAGTAGTTGCTGATTGTACGGCTGCAGAAAACTGATCTGCCTGGTTTAGCTGCACTGCTCACACTGCAGGGTGTTCAAATGGGCAGCAATTTAACAATTCCTGTTTGCACTATCTGTTTACTCCTGCATTTCCTTCAGCTTGGACAAGGACTGTAGGTCAGTTTTGTTTTCCAGTTCTAACTATTTTTATGTTTTGATTGCTGTTGAATGACTGTAAGGCCAATACCTAGATGGTCTTTGGAACAGTGAGCTTTATGTTCTGGGCAACAAAAGAAAATCCCAAAAACCCGAGCCACTGCATTTAAGTAGATTGGAGGTTGTACAAGATGACCTTTGGAGGTCCTTTCCAACCCAATACATTCTATGACTGTATGATTTTAGTGATGTCTTAAATGCAGGAACAAAGGCAGTTTCATGTGTTGAAATCTGTACTTGCCTGAGCTATTAGTTTCCAGGGTGGATACCTGTTTATGTGGGGGTACAGAAACCTGGAAATCTGTTACTATTCCCTTTCTTTAGGGATAGCCCTTTCTGCTATTATTAAAATGCCAAATTTTACCCCCACATCCTGAGGTGTTAGGAGACCGCTTTGTAGACTGAGCAAGTGAATGATAGCTTTCCTGGTAGAAGATGGGGTATAAGTGAAGACCTCTAAGGAGGGATACACTGACATTGAATTGGGGCAATGATGTAGTTCAGAAGAACTTCAAGGACAGTTTCAACTGTAGTTCAAGAACTTCAAGGGCTGCTTTGAGCAGCCTGAGTCCTAGTGCCATTCTTACACCCTTTCTGAGGTTTCATGGGGTGTTTTCAATAACAGTGAGGGGTTGGCACAGCACCTGCATCTACTGAATGAAGGGAGCACACTAGCTGTAATCCTATGTGTGTGCACAGACACGGTGGGAGCTGGAGCTGGTACCTGGATGTTTACACCTTGTGGTTTATGAACATGTTGTCACCGTGGTATGTCCATCACAGGTTCTGCATGCTCAAAGCAGCATCAGACAGGGCAGGTTCATTGGTCAGGCCATGCTGCCAGTGTTACTGAGTGCTGTGCTTGGTGTTTCAGCAAAAGAGTTCACAGGGAAGGAGTGAAGTGCTGAGTGTACCCAGCCTGAGCTGTGGCTGCTTCTGCTTGTGAGTTAATGCTGAGGATGGGACTGACAGAAGTAGCCAGAAAATACAGAAGTTTCATGTACTATCACTCAGTTTTCCAAAGGCAGCCATGATTTCATAGCTGGACTGTCATACTTGTGCATTCCCTGTTTACCAAAACTCCTGCTGCTGATGCTTGGGTAAGGTGATCCCAGTCCTGAGGCTGCTGTGGTCTGTGGAACAAAGTTTTTGTATAAACCCAAGCAAGTAAAAAGTGTGGGAGTCAGGGGAATATTCTGGTGATTCTTTGGGGTCCACGTATACAGAAATAAACTATGAAACCACAAAGGAAGATGTCATGTGCAGCTTCTTAATCAGCCTGGCTGTGCTGGGAAGGGAACTGAGGGCTTGTGTGTTCACAGGGAGGTTCTGCAACCTTCTCCATAGCTGCTGTTTGTTGAATTTCTTACACTCTCTTAAAGTACTTAGTTCTGTGAGACAAGGCTTCAGAGGAGCAGAATCGTTTCCTGGATTAAAACCCAGGCGAACCTTTTCCATAACTTTCAGCAGCGTTTCATGCACTTAGGTCAGAAGATCTTTTTATATGTGTATTTGGAATGGGGAGTTCTGTTCCGCTGATGTATCTCACGTGCTTGACAGAAAATCATTGCATTAGGTGCTGACAATGCTGGTTAGAGCAGGACCCCGTTCCCACAAGTGTTGTGTCAGGCCGCAGAATTGCAAAGGCTCCTAGATCCTGGTCCTGTCACACAGAGCTGGGATGTTCTTGCATGGGTCTTGCTCATTTCCAGGCCAGGCCACCATGTTCTCCCAGCCACCCCAGCACCATCAAAGCATCAAAAATGTGCCTACATGTCTTGGCTGCATAAATGTTCAGTGTTGATTGATTTTTGAGTAGTAGAGCTATGAAATGAAGTTATGAGAAAACAGAAGTGCTGTAGTATGGAAGTGTTGTGGCCAAATTCTGACATGCCTTTGTTCTTGGTGGTTTTCTCTTATCTCTGTTTGTCGTTTCCTTTTCCTCTCTGTGCTTTCTACCTACAAACCCGGCTGTAGACCAGTGTTACGTGGTGGGTCAGCTGCTGCTACCTCTTCTAACCCCCATCATGACAATACCAGGTAAAGAGTGAGTTTTTGTTAGTCATTGTCCACTAATCTAAAATCCAGGCTTCTGTTTCCTTGTTTCTAGTCCTTATTTAAAACCCCAATGCTTGTTTCTGTGCTCTATCTCAGGCCCTGAGATACCTCAGCCCTTTACTCCTCTCCTGTCCGAGCCACCTGCAGAGACCTCAGTGTCCTCAAACACCCAGCACTCACAGCTGTGACTCGAGGGTGTGCAGGGGTGGCTCCCAAGTGACACTAGCAGTGAAATTTAAGTATTTTCTGTTTGACAGTTGTATTGTTATTACTGGGGAATGCAGCTTTGCATCCCCTTATTTTCCAGGCACTCTCAGTGAGGATTAGATGCCTTTTTTGCTGCTGGTGTCTTGGGGAACTGCCATCATTTCAGTGGAGCTACGTGTAAGATTTACATGGAAGTGAATACCCAGGGTAGTTTGAGAGCTGGTGGAACAGAAGGGATTTTCTGGGACCCTGTATGGGGTAGGAGTACCCTGGAAGGGTGTCCTCTCACTGGTATGGTCAGCCTACACTTCCCCAGGAGAGGGCAAGGACAATAAATTATCTCAATTTTGTACCATCTACTATAAATTAAAAAAAACATTGGCTGCAAAAAGGCCTTCCCCAGAAATCTTGACTTTCAGAGCACCTGTAGGAGGAAGGCAAACTGGATTTATTTGTGTGTGTGTGCAGAGCTCCAGACCTTTGTTAACAGTAGAAATGCTCAACTTGTTTTAGAATTAACCTGAGGTTTGGTGGCAGGAGGTGGGAAACTCCCTGGCGGGTACAGCAGCACGTTGGTAAATAATCAGGTTAAGAGGTAGCACGTGGATAAGGAAAACATACTCAATAACAAATTTCTGGCACTTCCCAACTGATAATAAATGTGTGAGATTAATGTGACAGAGGTCCTTACTCCCACCTCATAGGTTGGTTCACTCAGTAGGTACTGAGCATAGAACACTCTATACTCTCCCATTTGATTGTTTCTAATATGCTGCCAGGTCTCTTGCAATTTTGGCAGTTGGAGTCAGGTAGTTTTCAGGTTTCATTCATCATTTAATTAACTGGAAATAGTCTGTGTTGAGCACCTTCAGAAATATTTCAATGTGGCAAGCAGTAAACACAGCCTGAACCCGGCACTTGTCCACTTCATGTGTGTTTGTGCTCCATTCAGTCAGGATCTTCGGTGGAAGCTGAAGAAAAGCTTTATAGTAATTCTCTCAGTCGCCACCAAAGCCCACATCTGTGGGAATGGTGATGGAATGTCGAATGCTTGCTAGTCTGGGCATGGACCAGGGTGCTGAGCAATCTCCCTTCTTTGGTAGATACGGACTTTCCAACATGGATGTGACACTCGAAGGAACACCAGATGACATGACAGTTGTTGATGCTGCCTCCTTGAGACGACAGGTACATGAGTCAGGGTCAGAAGGAGCTGGGCTGGTGCAGTGGGGAACAGGTTTTCCATGAGGCTGCAAAGGGGATGTGGTGAAGGATCCTCTCTGCAGTCGGACTGTGCTATCAAGACATGATCAGCTGAAGATGGAAAGCCTTCAAGTGTTCAAAACCCATCTGAGATACTAATGCTACACAGCTACTCAGAAGCTTCTAGAGAATGTGTCAGGTTTAAATAAGTATTAAAATCTTTTCTTTGCTTTTAGATAATCAAGCTTAATCGCCGTCTACAGCTTCTGGAAGAAGAAAACAAAGAGCGGGCTAAAAGGGAAATGATCATGTACTCCATTACTGTAGCTTTCTGGCTACTTAATAGCTGGCTTTGGTTTCGGCGCTAGGCACTGCTTGGCAGCGTATAGCAGCTGACCAACAATTTGCAAACCCCTTTGTTTCTGTTTCTGAACTGTATGTTGTTTTACAATTTATACACTGGAACCTGCCAGCACAGCTCCAGGCTCTAGAACCGTAGCGCTGGGGGACCCATGGTAACTATTTCCGTGGATTGGTGTTGCACAGCCTCCCCTTTGCATGCTTCAGTGTCACTACGGATCGGCCAGAGTGCCTGCTGTGCACAGCGTGGGCATATGGAATCCACAGGGACGTGTGGTATGGGGCTGGAGACAGCACCAGAGGAGCACCAGTGGGTCGCTGGTTGTTACCTGCGAGTTGGTGTGACCTGACTGCCCCGGCTGCCCCTGGTGCCCGTAGCTGGAGGTGTGCCATGTGAGTCTCCCGTGCCATGAGTGTTCCTTGTGTCAGCACGCGTCGGGGTCAGAAAATAAACAGAATTCTTTGCTAACACGCAGACGTCTCGGTGTGTAAATGGCTGCTTTCGTATAAAACACGTTGTTAATCCCGTCAGCCTGTCAGTGAGCAGACTGTGGAGTATGAAGCGCTGGTGTGCGTTTAATAAAACGACAAACCACGAACCCCACCGAACCCGTTGTTTAGTAGTAAGAACATGTATTTGAGGTTCATTAACTGGCTGCGCTGCAGCTACGGGCGCCTGTCCCTACCCCGGGTCCTGCTCGCCTTCCCGCACCGAGCTCTGCCCCCTGCTGCCCACACCGCCTCCTCCCGGCGTGCAGCGCGGTTCCGCGGCGCTCCAGCCCGGAACCTTCGTGAGGGGCCGCGTTGCTGGGAAGGGAAGGGAAGGGACGGGGCGGGACTGACGGCCCAATCACCCGCATCCGCCACCATGGCTGCGCGGCTGCTGCTGCGGGCGGCGAGAGGCGTCCGGGCCGGGACCGGCAGCGGGGCTGGGGTCGTGCCCAGGGCTGCACTCAGCGTTGCGCCCAAACAAACCAAGAAGCGCTGGCTCCGCGCCTACCTGGAGCAGCAGCGGCTGAAGGAGCCTCCGCAGCGGCGGTGAGGGATGGGGGCAGCGGGCCGGGGCTGGCCCGAAGGACCGGGCAGCTCCGAACGTCTTGTGGCTGCTGTTGCTTGGCGGGCGGGGGGCTGCGGGGAGCCGGGGGTGCAGAGCCCTGGTGTAACGGCTCGTCCTCCGCCTGAACTCATTCCCTCGCCCGTGTTTGTAGGTCGGAGAAGCCGAACTGGGACTACCAGGCCGAGGTGGAGGCCTTCAGCCACCGGCTGCACGAAAGCTTTTCCCTGCACCTGCTCAAGACGGCGTTCGTTAACGCGTGTTACATCGAGAGTGAGGAGGCGCGGCGCCGGCAGCTGGGGCTGGACAAGGAGGCGGTGGCGCTCCAGCTGCGGGACAACAGCGAGCTGGCCGAGCACGGCAGCGCCTTCTCCCGCTCCTACCTCACAGAGTGCTTCCAAGGCGCCTACCCCGAGCTGCCGGCAGCGGGGACGGGAGCACTCGTGGATTTTCTCACCAGCCAGGAGCTGGTGTCCTACGTGGCTCAGAACCTATCGGTGCAGGACCTGACGCTCTGCAGGGACTTTCCTGTCCCGCCACATGTGCTGCAGAAGACTTTCTTTGCTGTTATAGGAGCTTTGCTGGAAAGCAGCGGGCCTGAGAGAACTGGCATCTTTGTCAGGGTAAGTCATTTCTCATCAGTTATTTCTGTACTGACAGCAATAGGAAGAAATAGCTAAGGAGGGGAAAGGGCAAACAAATCAAATGCTGCCTTGCATGGGGATGGCCAGAGATCATGGGGGGCTGCTGTAAGTTTGAGAACACCTGTGACAAGACTGTTGAACACTGAAATCTGTTGGGCAGTGAGGCACTTGGGGTTGTAGAATTTTTGATGGTTGTTGATGTCTTCTTTAAGAAACATGATCTGGTCAGATATATCAAATCATCAACTTCTGTTTCACTGTGGTGGTATTTTAGTATTTACTGACCCTTCCTATGGGAGAGCATTATTCATCAGAATGAAATCATGCCCTGTAAGGACACATTTATCTTCTGTTTTAAAAACCATTTTCTGTAAAACAGGGGCTGAGCTCTTGGGATTTGCATGCAGACTGCCAGTGCCTGATGGATTTCAAATAACTGTGGCAGTTAAAACACAGCAGTGCAGCTTCTCAGGCTTCTTTGCATTTGTTCCTGGCTTTGTGATGCAAAACCACTTGAAAAGTTGTTCTTTGTGACTGCCCAGAGGTCTGTAAGACCTCACAGCAGCTTGCAGGCAGGAGAGTAGTTGGTGATGTTCTCTGAGGCTGCCCACAGCCTCCAGCCCAAAGGCAGAACTCTCCGTGGGAGCTGCCCACCCCATGCCTAGAGGCTTGAGGTTGTGTGCTGGCAGTGTGGTTACTTCTGCCTCGCAGGAACTGCTTCTGCATTAGGTTGGGATAGGGCTTACCCTAGGTGCCTGTCTCATCTGCAGCTAAATGAGAACCAGTGCTGCCAAGTGCTGGTTCCCTCTGTGGGGCTGCAGTGGAGCACCAAGGTGCTTTCATGGTCATTCCTGTGATTTAGTGTGACCTGCATTAGTGCCTGTTTGTGTGGCGTGCTTTTACGGGGAGACACCAGAAGCTGGGGCCTTTGTTACCTTTTCCATTAACAGTAACTTCTAAATGTTTTCATTTAGGACTTCCTTATTCCCGAACTCATTGGAAAAGACCTGTTTGAGATCTGGGAAGTTGTCAATCCTATGGGTTTACTTGTGGAAGAGCTGACCAAGAGGAACATCTCTCTTCCAGAACCAAGAATTACCAGGCAGCTGGGAGTCAGCACTGTTCTGCCACTGTACTTCGTGGGACTATACTGGTTAGTACTAGTTTAAAATGAGCTGGGTTTAGGCTCAGCTAAGAAACTGAGTGTTGTAAAGAATATGTGATACAGAAACACAGAATCTCTTTGGTTAGTAGTGACTTCTAAGACCATCAAGTGCAGGTGTTAACCCAGCACTGCTAGATCACTACTAAACCATGTTCCTAAGCACCAGGTCCACACACTGTTTAAATCCCTCCAGGGATGGTTACTCTACTAGTGTCCTGATCCACCTGTTCCAATGCCCAATGATCCTCTCAATGAAGAAATTCTTCCTGACATCCAGCCTAAACCACCCAGGGTGCAATTTGCAGCCATTTGCTCTAGTCCTAGAGGAACTGTTATGAATCGGATCACACAGAGTAGTGCTCTTCTAGGAAATAGATGCCTTTCTGATCTGGGGTTCCGTTGTTGGATGGCTCTTTGCAGAAAGAACCAGTGTAAATGTGTGTGTGCGCCTAGAAACTGCCCTCATTAGTCACAGACACTGGCGAAAACCCGACTGGGTGGCCCTTACCCATGATCGTGGTAGTGCACAGGAGTTGGTGATAAAAAGGTTTTAATTTTATTTCTCCCCAGTGATAAGAAGATTCTAGCCGAAGGCCCTGGTGAAACTCTGCTGGCTGCTGAGGAGGAAGCGGCCCGCGTGGCTCTGCGGAAGCTCTATGGCTACACAGAGAACAGGAGGCCTTGGGATTACTCCAGTCCCAAAGCAGGTCTGGCAGCAATGAAGGCCATTGGCAGCAACTAGGTGATAACAGACATTCCTGGTTCCTCTTTGGGTTCAGTGGCTCCTGTGCTGAATACAGATGTGCTTGGGAGAGCTGAATTCAGTTTGGTTTTCTGACTGTCAGTGTGTGAAGCTTTCATATCTGATATGAGGTTAAAATAAATAGTGTGTTTTCCTTTTGCACAGTGTTTGCTATCGGCTTGTTTTCCTCACCAAGTACCCTTAGCCTGGATCTCTGCCTTGGGGCTGAGATGTTTTTCCACGCATCATGGGAGGCTGTTTTTAATGATATTCAGTTAACGTGGGGCAGAATCTCACTGTGTAGAAGTTCTCAGGAGTGCTTTGAGAGTGTTCCTAAGCAGGTGAGTTTAGTTACGTGTGCAGCATCAGTCTCTGGATTGCATCAGGATTCACCCGGCCTCAACCTTGTGAAAGCACATGTCGTGATATTGGTGACAAGGGGGCAAACAGCTCTGCTGAGGTCTTTCTGCCTGCAGATACGATGTTTGCTGCTGGAGCTCACTCGGCAGTGGTGTAGGTGTCAAATGTAAAGTTTGTGAAAATATCTCTATACAAAATCAGGATTAAGGAAAATTATGAGGTTCTGACCCTGAAAGAAAGCTGGGAGCATGATGTAGTGACAGGCTAGTAGTTATAGTACTGTCCTCCTCTTTCCTTTATTCCCTCTTTCTGTGCTTTTCCTGTCTAGGTTGGGTTTTTGTCTCTCTCCTGCTTACATACAGGGTCCCATGGCCAACATAACAGTGACATCAGTGTGTTGTGTTTGCACCACTTGTAGCTGTTGTAGTGTCACTCCAGTTGAACAGGGAGTCACAGCAGTTAGAGTCCTGTCATGTCCCACTGGGAGCAGTGGTTGTGGAAAACAACAGGTAAATGTGCCTGTGCTGATCGGGGAACATAAATCTGCTGCCCAGGCATGTGATGGGCTCTAATTCTGCTCTGCTCGGTGGAAACAAGTGTGCTCAGGGAAAGAACCAGCTGCCACAATCCACCTTCAGCTGGGCAATCTGCTATTGCTTATATAAGCAAAGCCAGTAAGGTCACTGTATTCCAGGGTAACAACAGCAAAATCTGAAAGAGGATAGAAACGGCTCGGGCTAATTTTAGTTTCCAGATGAGGAGTTTCTCTTACCCTTTCCTATTTTAAAAGGACAATAGTGAAGGTGGGTTTTTTACATCCAAAGTTTGATCTACCTGCTAATTGTGATATATCCACTGGGAGGTTTGAGAGAAAGGAAACGGGTCTTTCTGGCACTATGCAGTTTGGAATATGGGCTGAACTGGGTTAGCGAATAGACTGCTGGAAAAAACTGAGTAGTGCAATAAAAAAACAATGTGTTGTGTGGTCTGTGTGTGGAATATCCAGCTCTAACAGGAAGACAGTTTGGGGACATGGAAAGAAAGGATGAGTGTTTATAGAGATGTGAGGGGAGAAAGAGGTTGTGGAAGAAAACACATCCTAGTTTTGAGCTTCCAGCAATTAGGATTTTATGTGGTGTCTGTGTGTTAATTTCTGTTGCTTGGGCATGTATTGAATGACTTACTGTTGGAATATTCAGATAATTTGTAATAATTCAAATTTATGACTTTGGGGTGTGTTTTTCTGAATCAGTACCCATCAACAGTACTTCAGCTGCATTACAGAAGTGGTTAGATTGACAGAAACCAGTGTTCCAGAGCAGCTATGGGGTTTTGGAATAGGTAAAGATCATCTCAAGGGTCTACTTGGGTTATGTTTTTCCATGTGTTACCTCTTAGCCCCATTCAATGCAGAGATCATGGCTCCTGTATTCATGTTTATTGTCATGCTCATTCAAACCCAATCTTGTAGTTAAGACTGTTTTGTTAAGGGAAAATGATAACTGGTCAACAAGAGCACAACACACAACAGTATTTCTGCACTAACTTACATGTGAAGTCCTGTGTCCCAGCAGCTGCAGTGTGACAGAAGCTCTGTGACAACCTTTTTTGCAGTTGTTTGCATTAATTTGCATAGGCACATGGATGTGCTGAGACACCAATGGAAGTGAAAATAGGAAATTAATGAATTCCTGTCATTAATCCATGGCCCTGTGGCCATTGCCCAGCAGTGCAGAGAGACTCTAGTGGAGACAGAACCCCTGGTACTTGGGAGCAAAGCCAAGATTGTGGGAAAGACTCTGAAAACACTTTGACTGTCAGGTGCTCTGTTGATACTGAGGATGAAGTGGAAAGAATTAAGACCTGCCAGGTGGGTTTGGATTGTAATCTCTGTCAGCAATGGAAAGAGGAGGAATAAAGCACAAGAGCTGGGTCAGTAACAGTGGAAACTTCTCACAAACTGCTATGGTTTTGCTGAAATAGCTTTATTTTTTTATGATTACAGCTGTGATCCTGACTGAACTATCAGAGTTGTGGTTGGCATCTTGAGCCCACTAAGCAGCAGCTGGTGGCTCATGGGTGCAGGCAGACACACATCGCTCTATCTCTGGCCTGCACGTTCGGGTTGGGCAGTTATCTGTGGCAAAGAGGACCATGCAGGAAAGGAGAAATAGGCTGAAGGCAGGTTCTGGCATTGGAGCAATGTTTACAAGCTGGCCATGGCACACTGAACTGGAAAAGCTGAAAGGATGGCCCTTCAGTAATGAAGCGCTGAGGTCTGAAAGGACCCCACACAAACTGGAGCGGGTTGCAAAGCCCTCTGAGTATGAGGAGCCTGGTAATTTGGGAAAGTCAGGGTAAACCTGAGAGAAACTTGGAGAACTCTAAGGAAATTGTCCAGGGCCACAAATTCCAATGCTTAGTCAGAATTCCTGGGCTATGAGGAGCACTGTGCTTGCCTTAGAGCTTCTGGAATACATTTGTGATGACAGTCCCTCATCCTAGCAGTGTGGAGGAACTTGCTTTATGGGTTTTTTTCATTTTTTAAATCTCTTGCATGTCACGAGCTGTATTTCTCAGATTGCTGCGTTTGTGCGCTGAGAGGCTATTCTGACAGGCATTATCCCAGATCTTGCATTCACTGCACTGTCTCTGAGATTTACTCAATTCTATTCTATTAGTTCCCTTGTCCGCAAACCAAACTGGAAAAACAAGCTTTTGTTCTGTTCAGGCTGCAATAACGTTATGAGCAGTTAGACTCCTCCAGCTGCTAAAATGCATGGACTGTGCCTTCCACCACATCTTGGTTGTTAATCATTTCTGGGGGTTTTTTTTAAAGCATGTAACAAGTAAATAGTAAATTTTCCTGATGTGCTGTGAACAAAGCTTCATGTCAGGGGATTCACTTTTTGGGTTAAATTAATTATTCAAAACAATAATTGGAGTGTTTGTCCTTTTATGTCCAAACTCCAGATGACATAGAGAGTGCTCAGCCATTACTGGTTTGAGCAGGACTTCTGCAGAAAAACCTTCCTTAAGAGGATATTTGCAGCCACTGGGGATGGTTGAACATATTCCTGTGTGTTCACCGCAACTGCACCAGCCTGTACTACCTTCACAGGGAGATTTTTTGTTTGTTGTGCATCTTGTTAGTGCTCTTACTTCTAACCTGTTAATGCTAGCAGACAGAAAGCCCTTCTCCCTGCAGTTTGGATAAAAGAAATTTCCAGGGATTCTCGGAAAACATCTCAGGGGCAGCATCTTGGCTTTTACAATTACAGCAATGAGAAATATGACACTAAATGTGAAGGATCAGCTTTCCCTTCACAGTCCTCTTGTCAGAGATCTTCTTTCAGAAATGGTGGGACCAAACAGCTTAATTTCCCCATGTTCCCACTACAGAGCTTATTTTCTTTAATATCTGAAAGGCTGAAAGCTGTCTCACAAACATCCCCACTTTATTGTGTCCATCTCCTTTGCTTTAAGATACCGTTCTGGCTCATCTCATTTCCAATCTAAACAGATGTTTCCATGATGTGCAGTTGTTCTGGTAGTGGTTATATTCATTGGTTTGTTTAGTGTTGTATGCAAACATTTGATTATCAGGTTCTGTCCCTGCATATGACACCAAATGAAGCAGAAGTGTCGATCTGCTGGAGGGTAGGGAGGCGCTGCAGAGGGATTTGGACAGGCTGGAGCGATGGGCCAATGGGTTGAGGTTTAACTAACCCAAGTGCCAAGCATGCACTTTGGTCACAACAACCCCCAGCAGCTACAAGCTGGGGGAAGAGTGGCTGGAGAGCTGCCTGGTGGAAAAGGACCTGGGGGTGTTGGTTGACAGCCAGCTGAACAGGAGCAAGCTGAACAGGAGCCGGCAGAGTGCCCAGGTGGCCAAGAAAGCAAACGGCATCCTGGCCTGGATCAGGAAGGGTGTAACCAGCAGGAGGAGGGAGGTGATGGTGCCCCTGTGCTCTGCACTCATGAGACTCCACAGTGTAAGAAGGAAATTGAGGTGCTGAAGTGGAGCCAGAGAAGGGTGAGGCTGGGGAGGGTTCTGGAAAACACACTCTATGAAGAGCAGGTGAGGGAACTGGGGTTATTTAGTCTAGAAAAGAGGAGGCTAAGAGGAGAACTTACTGCTCTCTACAGCTACCTAAAAGGAGGTTGTAGCGAGGCTGGTGCTGGTCTCTTCTCCCAGAAGAGACCATTACTACTGATAGGATGAGAGGAAATGGCCTTAAGTTGCATCAGGGGAGGTTTAGACCGGATGTTAGAAGAAGCTCTTTGCTGAGAGAATGGTTGGGCATGGGAATAGGCTGCCCAGGGAGGTGGTGGAGTCACCATCCCTGGAGGTGTTTAGAAAACTAGTAGATCGAGCACTTGTGGCCATAGCCTAGGGGTTAGGGAGATGGTAGGCTGAGGTAATGATTCTATGATTCCATCCCTGCTGGACTGGAGTCTCCACTCTGCAATCTGAGTGTTTCAGGTCAGGCAGTGCCTGACAGGTATTTTGCGACTTGTCTTGGTATCTCAGACTCTCCCTACCTTTCGTTCCTTTTGGCCTTTTTTCATGTTAATTATCTGCAGGCTGGAGGAGGAGTTCTGTCCCTGTTTTCTGTATGTAGGTTGCAGTTGTGAGCAGGATTGCCACGAGCTGTGGTGTGTGCCTGCTTAGAGTGCTCAGAGCAGTTAATTCCACTCTAGCACTACCCAAATCAGATCTTGAGTGATATTAATCAAAAGTATTAAAATCTTTGGGAAATCTGAAGGATAGTATGGAAGTTTTGTAAAGTGTGGGCAAATAAAGGAAAGTATTTCTTCTGTCTATTGTGATGTTGTGTTTCCCTCACTGCTCAAATTACTTAAGGTTCTTCTTGCCAAATTTAAGGCAGTCCTGCAGCAGCTCTAACCAACAGCCATTTCCACAACTGAGACTGACCAATGAATAATTTAGATTCATTAGTGGAAAGGAACAAAGGCCTTTTTATTCCCAGGGGAGTTTTCACACAAAACAGGCAGGAAATGCCCATCATCAAGTGGAAAAGGTACTGAAGGATTGAATGTACACCTGACTTTAAACACAACCTTCTTTCTCAGGTCAAGAACTAAGTTATGTCGTATAAGCTTTAATGTGCAAATGGAGTTACTCCTGCTCAGACTGCTAGGAGAGGCATTCCCCGTGCAGTACTTTATGTACAGGAGTTGTGGTGGTTTAGATTTCTATTTAGATTCTGTCTCTCTGTATTGTAACTTAGAACAAAAAATCAGATGGAGTCAAACTGTCTTTGCACCATCAAGGTTTGTCTTATGGCTGTCTGTCTCCTAAGGTCATTTGTTTGCTTCCTCCTCACACATTTCAAACAGAAACAGTTTTGTGGTTCAATTCTACATGTCTGACCACGTGATGCAGTTAAATTGTTTTGTTCTCATTACTACAGTGTGTGTGTTCATCCTCAAAACCCTTCTGCTGGGTGGGCAGGCTCTGATGGAACTTGCTACGGAACGCTCCTGCTGCTGCTCTCGCCATGTTCCCTCACAGCATTCTCAGAACATCCTTAACGGACAAATACTGCAGTGGCAGTTCACCTCAGATCCGATATCCCTAATCCCAGGATTAATTTTATGTCCCCATCCATCATAAGGCAAGATGGATTTAATAGCCCGTTAGTCTATTTTCACATTTTCACAGTAATTTTCACATTGCTTAGCCTGCTGGGTTTATTGCTTTAAAATGGATATTATTGACCTCAATCCTAGCAACAAACGGAGAATCTCTTATTCATCTCCCAAATGTATGTTCTTAGGCTCCTGGTTCTTTTGGTCCTGACAATAAGTCCCCTAGATAATGTGCTTGTGTATTATAATTTATACCCTATTAGCCCATGTCTAAGGGTTTACTGAAGCAATGCATTGCAGGTATTATTACCCAGGACTGGGCTAATGGAAATTCTGGGTAAAGAGCCATGCTGCAAGCCTAAGAGATCATGTTATTACCTCTTGTTAAGCAATAATTGTAATGCTAAAAGCTGTAGCAGGTACAGCAGGGATTAAGCACTTTTGGAATAAACAGCTGGCCAGTATAGCTCTAATCACACTAGTCCAGTCACTGGAGGGAGAGAAAACAGAACAATTTCAGACAGAGACGTTGCAAGAAAGAAATTCAGGTCCTTAGGCAGAGAAACAGAAACTTGTGCCAGGAAGAAGAAAACCAGAGTGAAGCTGAAGAATAGCCTGTGATAACAGCTTCAGTGACAGAGCTCTCACGCAGAATCCACGCTGAGCAAAGCTTGTGTTGTGAAGCACCTTTCCTTCCCGCTGAAACAAAACTCAGCCATATGTAACAGCTCTCCACCACAGCAGGTGTGTGGCTGATCCCTGCTCTCCACAGTAGTTTCCAGGAAAAACCCTTGTTTTTTAACATTTAAACTACTTTTTTCCAGTTTAAATTTAGGTCATCTGCTTTTAGGTCATCTAGGTCATTGGCAGATCTCCAGTGTTTTGGAGAAGGCAAAAAAGGAAACCTGAACAGCATCAGCACTTCAGAGAGAAGTGGAAAAATAGAGGAAGCAGTGAGAACTGGAACCTTGGAAGACTGGAAATGTCTTTCCTTTTGAAAAAGCTGTCAAAGCCTTTGTGATTATTTCATGATTTAGCGATGTTCATTGTGCACTTTGAACTGCTCCTGCTATTTGTATTAGAAAAATGTGAGATCAGCACATGATACTCTGGGTTTAAAACTTTTTACTCGGATGAACTGGCACATCCAGCGAAACTGTAGCAGGAATGTCAAGCTACTGAAGCCAAACACCTAGTCCTAGGTTTTCTCAACTAAAACTGCGAGGAAAATCCAGTGGGTCACATTTTGTTCCTGCAAAGCCAGAGTTAACCTGTGGACGGGTGTCAGAGGCGCACAACTTGGTCCTAAACACATCACCTTGGGAACAGTTTTAGAAATTAAGCCACCAAATTATAACAAACACTGATTTTACTGGTTTTTACATTGATTTTGTGCACTGCTAAGGAATAGTTCTTCTGGAAGTTTTGTGAGGAACAAGCACAAAGTTTGTAGATTAGATGAGGCTAGAGCAGAGGGCTCCTCAAGGATCTCAGCAGATCTACATGACTGCTGGCTGATTATGAGCCTGCAGTGTGCCCAGGTGGCATCCTGGCTTGTATTAGAAACTGTGTGTCCAGCAAAAGCAGGGGGGTGACTGTCACCCTGTACTCAGCACTGGTGAGGCCACACCTTGAGTACTGTGTCCAGTTTTGGGCACCTCAGTACAAGAGAGACATTGAGGTGCTGGAGTGAGTGCAGAGGAGGGCAATGAAGCTGGGAAAGGACCTGGAGAAAAAATCTTACAAGGAGACATTGAGAGAATTTGGGCTGTTTAGTTTGAGGAAGAGGAGGCTCTAAGGGGAGACCTCATCGCTCTCTTCAACTATCTGAATGGACATTGTAGAGGTGATGGTGCTAGTCTCTTCAAACAGGTCATTAGCAACAGAACCAGAGAGAATGGTTTCAAGCTTCAACAGGGTAGGTTTAGATTGAGCATCAGGAAAAAATTCTTCACAGAGAGAGTGGTCAGGCACTGGAATGGACTGCCCGGGGTGGTGGTTAAGTCACCATCCCTGGATGTGTTTAAAAGTTGCTTAGACGTAGTGTTGGGGGATCTGGTTTAGAGGTAAACTTGTGGAGTAAGGTTGATAGTTGGACTCGATGATCCCAAGGGTCTTTCTCAACCTAAATGATTCTGTGATTCTTTTTCCTTTGATGAGGCATGTCCCTCGATGAGTTGAGCACCCACAGCCAGATTCCTAAGGGCACTTTTTCTCTCTCTCTCAAAAAAGACTAAGACCCACAACGCTGTTCTTCTCCTCACAGGTCCCACTGCCATGACCCCCAGCAATCACATGGTGTGGTCTGGCCAGGCTGTGAGACTTCCACAGAACCACTTTCATAGAACCATCTGGGTTGGAAAAGCCCCTTGAGCTCATCCAGTCCAGTCAGGCACAGCCAGCTCTTCACAAACCTCTGTGCCTCATCCCTCATCTCCATGCAGACCCCTCCACTACCCTGCACAGCCTGGGCCAGGCCTGAACAACCCTTCTGGGGAACAAACTCTTCCTCAGGACCAGCCTAAACCCGTGTCTTGGGTGTCCTCGACGGAGGGCCCAGTGCCGACCCTCGAAGTGCAGTGCGCCCGGAGCCGCCGCTTACGTTAAGCCCTCGTGGCTGCCTTTGGGGAACTGTCTGCCTTCGGGGAATGTGGAAACGCACGCTGGGGTGAAGAGACTGGTCCTCTCCCGGTCCTGCCCGGCAGGTTTCCCCGAGGGCTCTGCGCATCCCCGACCCCTCCCTGCCCCTCGGTGCTGACAAAGCTCTGCCCGAGCCACCACCCACCTCGGCGGGCAGCGCTTCCTCCGGCCCCCCAGGGGGCGCTGTGTC